>JAOTON010001189.1:452500-902500 GCA_034440635.1 Lepas anatifera | reverse complement strand
GGTTGGAAGTTGTCCCGCCGTACGCACTGTCCCGATCCTCTGGTTGGAATTTGTCCCACCGTACGCACTGTCCCGATCCTCTGGTTGGAAATTGTCCCGCCGTACGCACTGTCCCGATCCTCTGGTTGGAAGTTGTCCCCCATAAGCACTGTCTCGATCCTCTGGTTGGAATTTGTCCCCCCCGTAAGCACTGTCCCGATCCTCTGGTTGGAAATTGTCCCACCGTAAACACTGTCCCGATCCTCTGGTTGGAATTTGTCCCACCGTACGCACTGTCTCGATCCTCTGGTTGGAAGTTGTCCCGCCGTACGCACTGTCCCGATCCTCTGGTTGGAATTTGTCCCACCGTACGCACTGTCCCGATCCTCTGGTTGGAATTTGTCCCACCGTACGCACTGTCCCGATCCTCTGGTTGGAAATTGTCCCGCCGTACGCACTGTCCCGATCCTCTGGTTGGAAGTTGTCCCACCGTACGCACTGTCCCGATCCTCTGGTTGGAAGTTGTCCCGCCGTACGCACTGTCCCGATCCTCTGGTTGGAAGTTGTCCCGCCGTACGCACTGTCCCGGTCCGCTGGTTCAGAGTGTATGTCTCACCCTATGCACTGTTATACAGTAAATAGTTAGAAATTACATATATCCCCCGTCCAAGGCATTTGGCTTATCCCAGCAGAAAGCCCCATGGCAATTTTCAAATCATTGGCCGTTCAAATAAGTCAGGTCTTGCGCAATGTAACTAGACCAAACCTTTTTCATGCTGGCATGACATTACACGTGAATGTGTCCGCGGCTTGATCTTTGGAGCTATTTGGACTTTGTCCCCCAGGCTACGGAGGAGGCTTCCAATCAGATAAGCCTGGCTTACATTCACTGCTGGATAGCGCTTATTTCGGCTCTACTACCCAAACATCGGTGGAGATAATGTGATTTGCGAATGCTAAATATTTTTTGTCTTTTAAAACTGCTGGCAACCTTGGAGTAAATGTGATAGAATTGATAGGGCACACATTTTCAGAAGTAGAAGCCGAAAAAGGTGACAAAGTGATGAGCGGCATTGGTGATGCCCGGCCCTCTAGTCCTGCAGAAGTGAGTGGAATGTGTGCGTGCCGCTCGTGCCCGCGGCTAAGGTACCACTGGTGCTTGCGGCCAAGGTGCCGCTGGTGACGTGGTGAGTGCGTGTGTGTCGGCGGCTTGCGTGGTGGGTTTGTGGGACAACGGGCCTAGCTTTGATGATGGGGGCATGGTGCAGCGCGGAACCCTGACGGCAGCGATGTACCGCGAGACTGGATCCGATGTAGGCGGGTAAAGTAGCCTTGTTTGTCATATATACCGTGTGGGACTGGTGTCTGCATCAGGTATATGTATTCCTCATTGAGATGGCCCGTGTTGTGAGGTGGAGTTTGATCATGTGTTGGAAGTGACCGTGCTGGTGGCGCGAGATATGCCAGCAATGTTTGGGACGAGTGGAAGCAGAGACGTGGAAAATAGTCTCACTCTGCTTAAAATATAAGCCCTATTCTTCTGTACCAAGCAGATTATGACGCCTCTTATAATGTCTATGGAAGGCTAGAGGTGTCTTCTCGACGGGGGGGCGGGGGTCGAGGATGGGTTAACGCTGGTACAACAATACAAGTCCTATGGGAAGACCCAAAATCCAAATGGGGTCATGCACCCCAACCCCCTGGGTGTTTCCAGCCATGTGTGTATATATTGTGTGGTGTTGACTTCAGCAGCAGTCTGAGTCCTCCGCGTTGCGTCGGCAGTTACCAAAGCGGCGATGGAAGGAGATGTTTGGAATGGGATGTGTTCAGTTATGTCGCAGCGCTATTATGATGCAAGGTTGGAGAATGTCATACCCGGAAATATGTAACAACTTTCTTATTGCAACTGCTGCTGCGTTTGAGTTTGGGTCATCGTCCCCTGCCTCTGCTTACTTTGCTGGAATGTCTGTTGATGCAGTATCCTTCCTAACTCGCGTGCTGCCGGTGATTTTTTATAATGTTCTGTTTCCTATCTGATTGTTCGCCAACTCATGCGCTGTGGGTAAATTTTGTGGAGGTGCTCTGTTTTACATTATGGTTACCAGCTCGGCTGCTCCTGCGCTGTGAGTTAGTTTTTCTTTAAGGTGCTGTGTCCTACATTATGGGTGCCAGCTCAGCTGCTCACGCGCTGCTGGTGATTTTTTAGCTGGTGCTGCGCACTAACTGATGGTTGCTAGCTTAAGGTACTCACTCGGTGCCAGCTTGGTATCAACCCAGTGGCTGTACTTGCTATCAGCTTCTCGGTTGACACCCAAGACCAGTCTTTTGCAAGAATAGAGCAGAGTGAACTGGTGGGCGCGCTATACATGCCTGGAGCGCACACACACACACACACACACACACACACACACACACACACACACACACACACACACACACACACACACACACACACACACACACACACACACACACACACACACACACACACACACACACACACACACGCACGCACGCACGCACGCGCACCACGCACGCACCACCACCACCACCCCACCCCCACACACACACCACACACACACACACACACACACACACACACACACACACACACACACACACACACACACACACACACACACACACACACACACACACACACACACACACACACACACACACACACACACACACACACACATCGCTGGCTGTTGGGCCCTGGTCGGGCCGTCGGCTGCAGCGGCCTGCAACTGTGTGTGATGCCATTCCCGAGGAGGGGTAACGTGCCCGTGCCTGGCAGACCAAGAGGGGAGACCGCCTTTGTCTACTCTGTCATCTGGTTGTTTTGGACTCTATTCGGTGAAACGATAGCTTCTGTTGGTTTAGTTTGATTTGTATCTTGGTTTGTCAGTGGCATACTCTGTGCCACTCCGGTGGCGGATTCTCGCTTGCTGTTCTCTGTTGCAGATATGTGCTGTTGGGTTTTCTGCTGTGCTGTGTCTTGGTTGAGGTGTGTTGTGCCGTGCTGTGCTTTCCGGTTACATCTGTTTGGTTTGCGGACCCCACAGGCACTTCAGTGGCACCTCTCTGTTTGGAGCTGCTACTGCGGGGCCCGCTACTCAGTGCTGGTATTTTATCCCAGGTGGAACTCACCACGCTACTGACGCGCCGGCGGCGCCGCAGCGCCAGCGGCGAGCGCCGCCGCATTTCCATGGCACCGTTTCTTCCTTTCATTGTTTAGGGAGTAGAGCGGGCATGTCGGCCAGTCATGTACGCTGATCAACTTGTGCGGAAACGTGCAAGCCACGTTTCAAGTTTCATCGCTGGACCGTCTTTCGAACGCATGCTGAGGCAACGCGGATGGACTTGCGAATGAAATATATTTGTATTTCCGAAGGAAAAGAAACTGGACCGTCTTTTTCGTGCTGTAAAACATGTTAATATTGCATTTGGCCAATTCCTGCCTCGAAGTTTTGGGCGCTGACTCGTACACAGACGTCTGAGGTTGTATTGCCACATTTTCTGATATATGCATGTGTGCGGTGAATGTAGTGTGTATACGCAATATGTATACACGTATAATGTGCCGAGGGATGTGTCGATTCATGGTTTGTATGTACATAAATACGTATCGATTAAACTTATTGTCTGACTGGAAAAGCTGTGGGTTGACGTCAAACTTCGGTCACATTGCCGTAGTGGTTATAATGCAGCGACAGAGGCATGGACCCCGACGTGGCCGTGGTCCGCAGCCGGAGGGCTGTTGGTTCGCAGCCGGAGGGTCTGTTGGTCCGCAGCCGGAGAGGTCTGTTGGTCCGCAGCCGGAGAGGTCTGTTGGTCCGCAGCCGGAGAGGCCTGTTGGTCCGCAGCCGGAGAGGTCTGTTGGTCCGCAGCCGGAGAGGCCTGTTGGTCCGCAGCCGGAGGGGTCTGTTGGTCCGCAGCCGGAGAGGCCTGTTGGTCCGCAGCCGGAGAGGCCTGTTGGTCCGCAGCCGGAGAGGTCTGTTGGTCCGCAGCCGGAGAGGTCTGTTGGTCCGCAGCCGGAGAGGCCTGTTGGTCCGCAGCCGGAGAGGTCTGTTGGTCCGCAGCCGGAGAGGCCTGTTGGTCCGCAGCCGGAGAGGTCTGTTGGTCCGCAGCCGGAGAGGTCTGTTGGTCCGCAGCCGGAGAGGTCTGTTGGTCCGCAGCCGGAGAGGTCTGTTGGTCCGCAGCCGGAGAGGTCTGTTGGTCCGCAGCCGGAGAGGTCTGTTGGTCCGCAGCCGGAGAGGCCTGTTGGTCCGCAGCCGGAGAGGCCTGTTGGTCCGCAGCCGGAGAGGCCTGTTGGTCCGCAGCCGGAGAGGTCTGTTGGTCCGCAGCCGGAGAGGTCTGTTGGTCCGCAGCCGGAGAGGTCTGTTGGTCCGCAGCCGGAGAGGTCTGTTGGTCCGCAGCCGGAGAGGTCTGTTGGTCCGCAGCCGGAGAGGTCTGTTGGTCCGCAGCCGGAGAGGCCTGTTGGTCCGCAGCCGGAGAGGTCTGTTGGCCATCTCACAGAGAGACCGCTCTGCAGGACCATCAGTGCAGATAGCAAGGACCAGTGATCAGCAGGAACACCCTGCTCTTCTTTTAAAAGCCTGCAAAGTCAAATCACTCTTTCTGACTTTGTGTAGGGCTGGTAAATCTATAGCATGCTTGCGGGACTCGAATGCTCCGTAAATGCCCAAAAGTTATACTGCAGATTATTAACACTATCCTGAATTCTCACCAACCTTTGGAACATTAATGTTATATTTAGAGCTTTCCGTTCATTTTCTCTAACCTGAAAAGCTAAAGCATCTGGATATTATCTGGCTCGTGGCCCATTTCCATGAAACTGCACACTACGCCTGTTTAACCAAGGCCCTGTTTAACAGACATTCGTCATTCAGTTCTGCGAATAGAAATTACCCAACCATGCTTGTAAATTAACCAATTTTGGCCCAGCGGGTCATTTTTGCCCCTTTAATTCTCCGTACCTACACTTCAGAGAAAGGAAACTGATGCCAGAAAAAAGGGAATACAAAGTATCATCAAATGTCTACAAGTCAGATGAGTGCCTTTGTTCTCAAAACTGCAGCAGAACTAAATTCAATCGACAGCGTAATGACCGAAATAGCAATACATCGAAAGTGACCTACCAAATTACCACCACCAATTATGCTGGCCTTCCAGCGCCGCAAAACAGCGGGTTGCATTATCAGAACAGCCTGCAGCGAACGCAGCCTCACTGGAGACATAGGCGGATCCAGGGGGGCAAAGGGGGCACGTGCCCCCCCGATCGACCCTCGGCGCCCCCTGAAATGGTCACGGCGCCCCCCTGAAATGTCGCTTCTCACCCCCCAGGATGCGAAAATCGGCGCCCACCGGTAGGATTTGGCGCCCACCTGATAGCTTTTGCTGGTCAAAAGTGGCGCCCCCTGGTCCGGATGGCGCCCCCGGGAGGTGCCTCCCCCGATCGGCAATCCTGGATCCGCGTATGACTGGAGAGTGAGCAATCAGTTGAAAAATATCGCAAGACATCAGCAGGGGCAGCAGCGCGTGGCACAGAAACTGCACGTGAATTTATGAATGAACATTGTACTTTGAAACATATGAATTCGGCCGGCGTGGGGTGCTTTTTTCAAATAATTATCTCTAAAGTTGAAGGGGAGATGCCCAACCAATTGCTGGACGCAGGGCCATTCCGGCCATGCCCCCCCAAAGCGCTGGAGGGGGTGGGGGGGGCAAACTATCTTTGGCCCCCAAACGCCGGAGAAATTTTTGAAAGAAATGTGTTTACACTAGGTCTGTAGAGCAAAAATATTCACTCCCACCCCCTCCCCCCGAGAGCGATCATGTACTTAGAGAGGTAGCTTATACTAGATCCGTCGAGCACTGAAAAAGGTGTTTACACTAGGTCTGTAGAGCAAGAAAATCTTCGCTCCCACCCCCCAGGCATAGGCGGATCCAGGGGGCACGTGCCCCCCCCACCGATCGACCCTCGGCGCCCCCGAAATGGTCACTGTGCCCCCTAAAAGGTCGATGGCGCCCCCTGAAAAATATCGCTTTCCACCCCCTCCCCCAGGATGCGAAAATCGGCGCCCACCGAGATAGGATTTAGCGCCCACCTGATAGGTTTTGCCGGTCAAAAGTGGTGCCTCCTGGTCCGGATGGCGCCCCCGGGAAGGTGCCCCCCCGATCGGCAATCCTGGATCCGCGTATGCCCCCAGGATGAGAGGCATACATGGGTTTGGCCCCCGCCAAAACTCGGGTCTGCGTCCGCCCCTGTGCCCAACGGATTGTTAAGTGGGGGGGGGAAGCTGCCCCCACTGCTCCCCCGTCCCAACGTCCTTGTGCGAGTGTGTTTTTACTGAATGAGGCAAATCGCCTTGGGCATGCATTTCACCCCAAGATCAAATAGAAAGGTGCGTTCATAGGAGGATCAAGGGAGTCCGCTTTAACAAGGGGTTTTGGCATGGGCGGATGTAGGTTGTGTACCTACCTATCAAAAATAATGATATACAGTTGAGGAACGAATGCAGGTAGGGGAGGTAGAGTGGGGTAAGACGCATACGTTAAGGGAAAACTTGTCTGTACCAATCTTGCGTGGACGGAATAACCTTATTTTTTCTTTGTTAAATTCTGACATCGTTTTCTACACTCGGAAAGAAATTTGGGACTCTGACACTATGCAAAGTGTGCAAAATTTATTTTTTCTTGAGAACATGTAAAGGGCGTTTTACCCCGATAGCGGGGTAAAACGCCCTAGCCCGGGTAAAACGCCGTCATATAACATCCAGCGTATATTATACCTCGTGACCTGAACAAGTAGGAATTTTGTTGTCATTACGCTTTACGATAATGTTGTGACAAAGTGGGCATGTGTACATTAGAGGCATTAACGCGCGACACGGCAAAAACAGACAGGTAGTTTTTTATCTATTAACAGAAAGCGCAAAAGTAATTGGCGATATAGCTCCGCCATCTTTTAGGGCGCACAAAACATCTCTATGCGCCCTCGGCTCATTCTGCCCGCAAGTGGTTTTTCTTCGGTAAGTTCTTCCCAAGTTCTGGAACAGGATGTCAAAGGATGAAGATGGACAACTTATTCGTCGGTCTTTGACGTAAGTGTATGATGCTCTAGAATTTAGCTTGATCCAGACTTTACGTAGGTGTATGATGATCTAAAATTTAGCGTGATCCAGACTTCACGTAAGTGTATGATGATCTAGACTATAACCTTCTCGTGTGTGTACTGTGTTTGCCTTTGTGACTCTTAACTCACTTAATTAAATTGTTGAACTTGTATATTCATTATTCTTGGGCAACAAACAAATAAAAAGTAGAATTTGAAGCTTTAGCACGAGTGTGATGCGATGTTTTCTCAAACTTGTGTAGTATTAAATTAGGAGCTGTCTGAGCAATCTTTCGCTGACGAAGATAGTCGAATGACCTTCGAAAGCTCCGAATATAGAACCGAAATGCGACTGGTGTCTTAAATGACTTTTACAAGAACTTAATATATCCCAGTCAAACACGATTTACCGCAACATAAATCTGTTCGAGTTTCATGGTATGGAAGACTCGTGGCTAACCAGGACTCAACACTTAGCAAAATTCTACAAACAAGATTGGGCATAGACCTTCAAAAAGTATTACACATGAATTATGGAAGTGAATGGGTAAAGCCAAGAAGGATTCCCCAATTTTATAGAGAGATGCTGCAATGGCCACGAGAGATCTTGCCAATAGCTGAACCGCTTAGTGCTGAGGACATAAGAAAACAAATCATTTGGAATAATTCAGCTTTACGGGTAGAAGGACGCCTTTTTTCTGTCGCACGTTGTATGAACGTAATATTTCTATCGGGGATGATTTTCTTGATAGCCAAGGACAGATGCTAACGGCAACTGCATTTGAAAAAAATTCATTGCGAGGTGTAAATCCTCTGAGCTAGATGGGTTGGTGCCGGGCGATACCCAGGGAATGGAAGAGACGAGTTATCGGTTCTCAATCTCGCTTTCTGCAAACGACAGAATTTTAGTGCCTCAAATAAACATCAATGGCAAATCATTCCCGATTCAAGCAGTCAAATCCAAATATTTTCGATAAAACTCATAAAACACATTATTCCAAATGCTCAAATCAAATGGGTAAACGAGGGGACCGATTTTTTAAGATTGGAGCCAAATACACGCATTTCCGTTTGCTATCACAAAATCCACTAAATTGCAGTATCAACAGTATAGAATAACTCATAGGCGTAGGAACCGGGGGGCCAGGGGGCCACTGGCCCCCCACTTTTCTGGGATGGGCCCCCGCAACGGAGATAAGAATATCAACAACTGTAATATCAAGCAAGAAACTCAAACTGTCCCGATAGCTTGCCCCGGAACCCCGTTAAATTTACCTGTGCCCCTAAACTAAGTTGAGGTCCTATGAGTTGATTTTAAGTTCCCCTAAGCTTCTCAGGGGCCCCTGAACTGGCCTCTGATGCCATACGAGCTAATCTGGGCCCTTTGAGCTGAACTGAGCGCCCCTGAGGTGGTTTGGGCAGCATGAACTGTTCTAGGATGCTTAAACTGAGCTAGGAGCCGTAACCTTAAACAGGGCCCCGTGAGTTGGCCAGAACCTATATCCACCGACCTGGGGGCCCCTGAGCTGAGCTGGGACCGTAAAGTTAATATTGCCCCTTGAGCTAATCTGGATCCCCTGTGATGCACAGAAGACCCTAAACTTATCTGAGGCCCCTGCACAGGAATAGGGCCACTGCTCTGAAATTTGGTTATAAGCTTTAATTGAAACCCTGAACTGTTCTGAAGCCCCAAATATGCCGACAAGGGGCCCTGGATGAGCCGGACCCTTAAGTTTATCTGGTCATCAGAGCTAATATGGGCCTCTGTGTTGAACTGAGGGCCCCTGAGATGGTCTGGGACCCCTATAAGGCTTTACAGCCACTGACCGGGCGGCCGAGAGCTTGAATGGGCTCCTTGAGATGTTCTGACAGTGGTGTAGCCAGGGGAGGGGTCTCAGGGGTCCGCGGACCCCCTTAGGCTGACCTTATGCACTAAAAACACAAAAATTGATTTCGGGGGCCCCTGAGCTTGGTCTCGGGAAGGGGGGCTCCCGAGCTTGGTCTCAGGAGGCCCCCGATAATCGGTATCGAGGGCTCCAGAGTACCGAATATTGATCTTGGGGACACCTGTGCTCAGTCTCAGGGGGTCCCGAGCTTGGTCTCAGGGCCCCTCCCCCGAGCTCGGTCTCACGGGCCTTTCGATCTTGGTCTCACGGGCCTTTCGATTTTGGTCTCAGGGGCCCCCGAGCTTGGTCTCAGAGGCCCCGAGCTTGGTGTCTGGGGGCCCTCCGAGCATGGTCTCAGGGAGCTCCCGAGCTTAGTCTCAGGGGGCCCTTCGAGTTTGGAATCAGGGCCCCCGAGCTTGGTCTCAGGGGCCCCCGAGCTTGGTGTCAGGGAACCCTCCGAGCTTGGTCTCAGATAACCCCGAGCTTGGTCTCAGGACCCCCGAGCTTGGTCTCAGGGGCCCCTGATCATCGGTATCGAGGGTTCCAGAGTACCGAACATTGATCTCGGGGGCCCCTGAGTTCGGAGGGGACCCCGATCATTGGTATCGAGGGCTTTGGAATACCGAATATTGATCTCGGGGGCCCGTGAGCCTGGTCTCAGGGGCCCTCGAGCTTGGTCTCAGGGGACAACCGAGCTTGGTCTTAGGGGGGGCAAGCTTGGTCTCATGGTCCTTTCGATGTTTGGTCTCATGGGCCTTTCGATCTTGGTCTCACGGGGTTTCGAGCTTGGTCTCAGGGAACCCCCTGAGCTTGGTGTCAGGGGCCCTCGAGCTTGGTCTCAGGAAGCATCCGAGCTTGGTTTCAGGGTCCCCTCGAGCTTGGTCTCAGGGGCCCCGAGCTTGGTCTCAGGGGTTCAGGGCCCCCTCGGGGTGCCCCCGACTATTGATATCGAGGGACTCATGAGTGAGGCACGAACATTGACCTCATGAGACCCAGAGTTTGGTCCCAGGGGCCCCCAGGCCCGGGTTCAGGACTCCCGAGCATCGGCATCGAGGGGCTCCAGAGCACCGAGCATTAGTCTTGGGGGGCTCGAAATATTGATCATGAGGGCCCCGGAACATCGGTGTCGAGTTACTCCTGAGAAAAGTGCGAGCATGGGTCTAAGGGTGCCCCTGAGCCTGATCTAAGTGGGACCCCGAGCTTAGTCTTAGGACCCCCGGGCATCAGCATCAAGGGGCCCCGGAGTATTGGTCTAGGGGAGCAATTATTTAAGGGGCCTCCAAATGGTGATTTCAGAGGGCCCCCCGAAAGTTTGGATGCAGTGGTGTAGCCAAGGGGGCCCTAGGCGTCCGCAGACCCCCACACCTTGGGCCAAACTGAACCGCTGCAAAGGATTCTCTGATCACGAGGCCCCCAGAGTCAGTCTCAGGGGCCCCTGAAGATTCGTTCTCAGGGCGTCCCGAGTCGGCCTCACGGCCCCCGCCCTGAGAGTCGGTCTCAAGGCCCCCGAAAGTAGGTTTTAGGGGTCCCAGAGGGTTGGTCTCAGGGGAGGGGGCCGAGCTAGTCTCAGGGGCCCCCCGAGAGTGGTTCTCAGGGCCCTGCAACATAGTCTATTTCAGGGGAGCCCCTGAGAGTCAGTCTCAGAGAACCCCAAGAGTCGGTCAAGGGGACCCCAAGAGTCTGTCTTAGGGGAACCCGAGATTCGGTCTCGGGGTCCCCCTGAGAGTCTGTCTCAGAGAACTCCAAGAGTCAGTCTCAGAGCACCCCAAGAGTCGGTCTCAGGGGGCCCTCATAGTCTCACGGGCTTCTCTCTCAGGAGTCAATATTTAGTTTCAGGTGACCCCGAGAGTTAATCCGGGGGTCCGAGAGTTAGTCTAATTTGATCCGCAGAGTGCTGGTTTCAGGGGGCCCCAGAGGGTAATTTTGGGAGCCCTCGAGATTTAGCCTCAGGCTGTGCCCCCCCGAGTTTTGGTATAAGCGGCCCCGAGAGTCAATCTCAGGGAGCACCCAAAAGTTAGTCTCAGAGGGCTCCTGGTTGTCAGTCTCAGAGACATCCGAGAGTTAATCTCGGGGTTCTGAGAGTAATTTCCAGAGGTGCTCCCGAGTTTTGGTCTCACGGGCCCGGAGTTAGCCTTAGGCCCGCGAGAGCTAATCTGTAGCCTCCGAGTCAGTCTCAGGAACGCCAAAGACTCAGTCTCAGAGGTGATTCCACCCTCCCCCCGCAGTGTTTGTCTCAGGGGCGCCCTAGAGTAAGTCTCAGAGGGCTGTCGGAAGTCATTCCCAGCCCCCCTCCCCCCACCCCAAAGACAGCCTCAGGGGACCCCAATAGCTAATCTGGATGACCACGATACTCAGTCTCAGCCCCCCCTCCAGAGCAAATCTGGGGGGCCCAATAATTAGTCTCAGAGGTGCTGCCGATAACTAATCTCAGGAGCCCCGAGAGATTTTCAGGGGCCCCCAGTTTTAATCAAGAGGCGCCGTGAATCGGTCTCCGAGACCCACTGAGATCTAATCGGGAGAGCGGCCGAAAATTAGCTTTGTGAGCGCCGCCAAGTGTTGGTCTGAGGTGGCCCCAGAGCTCAAATAAAAAATTTCAAAATCATATGCCTCGGAAAAATGTACCTACCCCTATTGCGTACTAAAAAAGCACAAATTGAAACATGTCGATCAGGCACCATTATCGAAGGAAAGGCAAAAATTAATCTAATTTTACCATAAGAGCAAATCGAACAGGGAATTGGGCACTTTAGTCAATTTTTTTAATATATTAGCTTAACACCAATAACTACATTCCTAAATATTCTGAAATAAACAACTTTCCAATATTTTCGTAGGAAACCAGACAGACAAGGGGTAATGACAGAAATTGATGAGCATAATCCCAAAAGAAAAATAGGTATGAAAGGTTGAAAATAACAATAACAGAGTGAGCCAAGGCGATAGGTATCTTGGGCGCCTTTTGTCTTGGTAATTTACTCGTTTACAAGATAGCAAGGGTAAGAAAGTAACTGGATCTCGACAGGATCTGTCGACGGAATAGAGGTTATGTAACGTTCGGGACACACTACCATATCCCTTGTATCCTTATTCGTTTTTTTCATTTCTTTGGAAATTTCCTGATTAAGAGTCCATGGATTCAACACCGGGATATAATTGCTAATCATTTCCCGTAGAAGATCATTTCTTCGTACTCAAAACGACTGACCTCCAATAACTTCATGTCTGATTACTCGAGTGAATTGAAGTAGACTCAGGTTTAACATCATGCGTGCATCAACATTGAACTTCCCGAAATATGGCTCAAAGCTGTTATTATAGCCACGCTACCATTTAAGGTATGGGTCATCCTTAATATTTGGTGACCTTAGTTTACCAACACTTGGTCGGATCGAGAAAAACCAAGCTATAAACAAAATAGGAAAGAATGCTTAAAAAGGCACAACAAAATTTCCTTCGTGTGAATGTTATAATGTTAAAATACTATACAAAAAGATATAGGAGATGGGCCCGGTTACTAAGGGGACCCCCGGCCTGGGGCCCCCGACGGTAGTCGGACCCCTCCTTGGCTGAATCCTGGCTACACCACTGTGTTCTGTGACTCTATATCAGCCACCCTGGGACCCCCTAAGCCTAGCTGGGGCCCTGAGCTAATCTGGGTACCGCTGTGCTTAACTGGGGCCTCTGATCTGGTATGGGGGCCCTGAACTGTTCTAGCATCATTGAGCTAATCTGGGCTCCGTGAGCTTGAACAAGTCCCTTGAGCTGTTTTGAGACCCTACATAAGTCGACCTGGGGACCTCCGACCTGAACCGGGCCCCTAAGCTAATCTGGCACCCTGTGCGAATCTGGAACTCCCCTGTGATGAGCTTCTAGGGGTCCTGTGCTTATGTAGGGTCCCTTGATAAGCTGGTCCCGAGGCTAATGCACTGGTCTAGGCCCTTGAGCTGACTGATCTGGGTTCCTGAGCCATGGTCTGGACCTTGGGGCCCTCCGAGATAATTTAGCGGTCCCTGGGTGGCATAGGAATAGGAACCGGGGGTAAGGGAGATACTGCCCCCCCTTTGAGGTGGGCCCCCGCAACGAATATACAACTATCAGCAACTGTAATATAGAACAAGAAACCCAAACGGGCCCGATAGCTTGTCAGGGAACGTTCTAGTTCGGTAGTACGCTGCCTGCAAGCCCCTGGAGGAGGAGCGCTTCGTAAAAAGCCAAGGCACCTACTACCCGAGTGTTGCCAAATGAGTCCCGAGAACTGGGCCCAATCAAACTCCATCCCAATCCCAACACAAAATATGAATCGGACACAGACCCCGCACCAAATGCTGAGCAACAGTCGTCCCTGAGCCATCGAAAGGCGCGACGTCTTTCGATGCCAGGGTTATATGGCGTCGCCAACTCTTTCCCTGTTGGAGGGGTTTCTTGGGAGTCAAATCGCTCCTTGCACAAGGAATCTGCCGTGCCTTAAACCCGAGTTGGTCGCGTGGAAAGCAAGGCTGCTAACCACTATAACACCACGCCCACACCTCCTCGGCATCACAAAGCTGGCCATCAAGTACCTACATTGCACTTGCAGTCATGCTGGAACTCTGCATTTTAGGCATCGAAATATAGCTAGGCGTATTTATTGTGATCAGGCTTCACCTAAATCAATCTCTAATGATGGCAAGAAGAGATCTGTAATAACATATATAAATGTTCCCATTTTCGTCATCGAATAAGAAAATACAAGTTGATTAGGCATAGCGAAGTGAGGCTATTTGGTATCAAAGCATTGTCTGTAGTTTTCTAAACAGTTCCTAATTTTGTAAATGTGATGAAAAGTTTTGTAGATGTGATGTGTACTTAGCCGCGCCAATTTGTTTCAGTAACAAAATTGTCCAATTTTTTGCTCAATGGCTAAGTATCCTTGGACACCATGCAAACGTCACAAGCTTGCTTATGGTCTTGCGTGATGTCCAAGGAGATACCTGATTTAATGCTGAAGGTAGGAGGATGCCCTTTGTTCATAAGCGTATTTAAATTAAAAAAGAAAAAAAGGGCCTAAACATCTGTAAATATAAGAAACGTGCTCACGGTAAAAAAATGATTGAAATCCTCCAAAAAAGCTTAAAAATGTATTTCGTATTTGAAATGGGTCTTGGTAAAAAACAAAAAAATGTTTTTTTGGCGTTTTACTATGATTTGGTATCAAATAGGTACAACTCGAAATCATAGGGCAAAATTTAATTTCTCAATTTTCCATATATTGACATCCTTGTGTGCATACGTGCCTTATTGACACCAAACGAGCAAACTATTTTCTTATAATTATGGGCCCCCGTGGACTGGGGCCCCCTTGAGGTGGGCCCCCTCTAAGGTTGGCCCCCCACTTTTCAAACCGTTCCTACGCCCCTGGAATAACTCATCGTTTTTTCCCAACTAGGAGATTCCTCTGTATCCGAAACGTCACTACGGACCCATTCTGTAACTATTGTGGAAAAATATAGACACTGCAGCATTTGTTTGTATTCTGTGATGATACCTTAAATTTCTGGAACGAACTACTGATCAGGATAAATTGCAAGTTGAGTTTAGAGCAGCAGTTCAGTCTTAACGAGAAAGACATTATTTGGCTCACTTTCAACCACCAACATAGTAAACTTCATTGTTCTAATTGCGAAACAGTTTATAGTTTATCGGCGCGTTAGAGAAGAAATACTGGACTTAGGTAACTTCCTCACTTGTATTGCGAAACAATTTAGCATCAAACTAGTGATCTCCAAAAGGACTAGTAAAGTTCACAAATTCCGGGAAAGATGGGCCCCAATTATAAATGAAAGTTCAGAGCTAAACATTTAAAAAGTTTAGGTGCCAGGCCGGACTCCGAGAGGCCTACGATTTAAATTTGTGAGAGCTTTTGAAGGGTTGGAAATTTGCCAAATCACTTGACGTGGGAGGGGAAGGGTTTGGGGAAGGGAGGGACAGAGAGATAGTACATGACTTGTTGTGACTGATTGGGACAGACGACGGCTGCTGTTTGCGGTAGATTTTCTTGGTTCTGTTTTTTGTTCACTGAATTGTGTGGCTGTTTATTGTGTAGACTCATTCTTGTCGTGGTCTGTTTTGTAATCTGTAATTTTTATCCGCAAAAATACACACATACAGCACAAACAAATTGAACCGTAGGTGATCAAATATTTGAGTGCAATGCGTACAAAATAATACAAATGTCATCTTTCAGCAAACGAACAATTTTCATTTCATTTGTGTGGCTGTATTATTGTGCACATGGGTCGTGCACTGGTATTATGGTGCAACCTTGTTATACGTTTAATATCATTGGCTTCATTCATACTCTCTTCTGTTGGCTGTCTGCGGGTCGTTGAAAAACGACAATCCCATGATTAGCCATGGCACGCTCACAAGCGAGAGGTTGACACAACTCATAATTTTAATTCCATCTTTGGTCATGCAGAAGAGGCATGGCATAATTGCTCATTGAAATGTGACATCATTTCCCAACGAAAGTATGGAAAAGCAGTTAATCTCAATGGAACATTGTACGTCCCGACATATAATGAACCTAGCTTTTATGATACATAGGGGATTACCTAAAGCAAAACCGGGGGAACGCATACAGGTAAAAACCGACTATGGCCATCTTAAGCTGGATGTAGTTCTAGAAAAAATAAATGCATTCTAAAGCGGGATCCAAAATAAATAGGCCTTCAAATCTTGAACTGTAAAAAACTCGCACTAGAACAGAGGGCACACCCCAAAATATGAGCATGTTTTTGTAGACTTAAAATGGGGGGCACACCTAGGTGGGGGCACACCCTCAAACCTTGCCCCCCTGAAACGAAATCCTGGTTGTGCCACTGCTATGGTGTTGACTAGAAATACACGATTTCAAAATACAACTTTCCCCCTTCAATGTTCCGGGCGTTCCAACACATAAGCTGCTGGTGCCGTACTTCATGAATATTTATATGGTCGCAAACCAGCTCACGAACAACGAAGGCATGGTGAGGAAGCTCCACCGGATAAGTATGAGTAACAGATAGAGAGCTAGAGCTTCATGCTTTTACATTCCTGATGTATGTCTTAAAGTCCATGTCTCAAAATTAATTGTAAATGCATTTTCAAAGGCTGCTGGTGCATGAATAAGATTATTTTTTCAGTGTAAAAGACTAGGTCTGTACAGAAAAAGGCTTATTTAACCTACAGAAAATTGACTTTGAAGTCCCAGTTCAGTTGAAGCCCGGAATGAGCTGGGTGAAGCCCGTTATCAGCCCGGCATTGGCTTAAATCAGGCCTTCAGGCCCGGTCCAAGCCCGTAGGCCTGGGCCGGGCTTTTTCCCCGGGCCCCCGGGCCTAGAAAGTCCCACCTCTAATTTCAATCTTTTAATATGAAATTTTAGTTGTTAGTTACTTTTACACTAAACATATAGCACTTCCTCGAGACATAAACACAGATTGCAATCTATGATCAGCTCAGGAGCCGCGCGGCTGCCTGCCAAAGTTGAATTAGTTTCAACTTTCGGCGTCGTGCCGCGCGGCGCCGCACATGGCTCGCTTGCGTACCGAAAATGTTGAATAAAAAAGTGAAGCAGGGGCTTTTTAATGTATTACGTTTTCCAGTGACGAATTGTTTGATGCGGGCCAAAAGGTTAGAAGAGTGTTTTTTTGGGGGATGTATGGGATGGAATTTTTTTTGCTCGACAGACTTGGTGTAAACACTTTTTTCAAAAATTTCTCCGGCGTTTTTTAAGGAGGAAAGATAGTTTGCCCCCTCTGGTGCTTTGGGGGGACATGGCCGGAATGCCCCCTGCATCCGTCAATGAGTATAGCTTGAATCAATGCGCGTGCATCTAAATAAAAAACACGAATTTTGTGTGATTTGCTGGAACATTTTAGGAGCAGGGTGGATTAAAACAGGTATTTCATGTGTATACGCCGCTTATATTATATATATATATATATATATATATATATATATATATATATATATATAACATTTTTTAAGATTTATTGCATTCTTCTATCACATTGATCAGTCAACCAGTATTAAACACTTATTCACGATGATCCATGCCAACGTTGGAAGCGTGCACGCCATAAAGTGCACTCACGACACTCAGAAGCCCACAACACGTTCAACACTCAACATAATCACCACAATAGCCCAACTATCCTACAGCTTAAGTGCCAGCTCTTTGTTGACCACTTACTATCAAACCCTGCAACGCACTCCACTTGTTCCGAAAAGCACGTTCTCTGCTCTCCGTTAAGGCTATTTCATTTTCGGTGTTTTTGTCGAGAAGCAATCTAAGAAGAAGAATATCAACCGATAACTGTGAATTGTGATAAACCATCGATTTTCCGATTAAGATTATATGGTTCATAAACTTTATGTCTGTTTCGCCCAGGATAATTTGTCGTTCTGAAAAGGGTGATAAGTCAGGTGCTATTCTTGAATCTCTCAAAAACTCTCTGACTTTTGACCAAAACTCTGCCACAATAGGACATTGCCAAAACTTATGTGAGATGGTTTCGATTGCGCCCTCGCATTGGCTACAGAGGTAAGACTCCACAAGACCCATAGAGTGAAGTCTCCTGTTCGTAGCAACCGTTTGTGTGATTATTTTGTACTGTATTGCGTGGTATTTTACCGCATTACTCCTATTTTTACTCAGCATATACACTGTACACCAATCAATGTCCCCAAACCTTTGCTCCCATTTTTGTTCCCAGATGTTAACTGAATCTCTACATTTACCTGAACGGAAAATATCGTACATATGCTTATTCCCTTTGTTTCGCTGCAGTATTGCTTGCACATTGGGATGTATTATTGGAGAAGAATGTTTTTCTTTCTGCTCCCTCCTTTTCCATTCCGTGGGAAGACTTCTTATTAAGCCATCATAATCAAGATTTGTACCCCTCACATTAAAACGATTTTTAACCTCGGCAAAGGTCATAACCTGTCCATTCGGTTTAATGATGTCATTGACATATCGAATTCCTTTTCTATACCACGACTTAAGCATGCCTGTACTAAACTTTGTAAAGTTGGAATACCATAGACTTTGTCTTGGCATGTCATCAATATCATCTATCATATATTTATCAAAAACCGACATTGCATGAAAAACTTCCTTCCAAAACATATTTTGGCAAGAATTGGCTATTTGTTTGAAGAAAACTGAATTCCTCTCCCAAACAAAATCACCTTTGCCAATAGTTTCGTTGAAAAGCAGGCACCAATCTGAATCTCTCATGACGTATCTTTTAACCCAACTAATTTTTAAAGCTAAGTTATATATTTCTACATCTATCATAGCCTGTCCACCCGCCACTACTGGCTTGCATAAGCTAGTACGTTTTATGGCCTCTACAGGACCCTTCCACACGAACTCAAACAGCTCTCTCTCCAATTTTTTTTACAAATGACTGTGAGGGGCATGGTAAAGCCGTAAAAATATGTGTGAATATAGGCAGAACCAGGGTTTTGACTATCATAATTCTACCCGGAATGGTGAAGTTGCGCTGTCTCCAAATTTTCATAACATTTTTGGCTTGAGCTAATTTACTTTCGAAGTTCTCCGCAATCGCCTCTGTGTCTATATTAGCAAAAACAATACCCAAAACCTTTATCTTTGAAGACCAGTGCATGCAGAGGTCTGGGCATATGGGTTGTTTTCCTTGGGTACTCCACCCTGCCCAGAACGCTTGTGTTTTATCAATGTTGGGTTTTAGGCCTGAAAACTTTGCAAATACACCGAGGTCATGAAAAAGAGCTCTGCAGCTATTAACACTCCCATCCAGATAACATAGGGTGTCATCCGCGTACGCCGATATTTGGAATTCTTTGGAGCCCAGTTTTACGCCTTTTATTCCTGGGTTCCTTTTTATCATCTCCAAGAGTATTTCAATTACCAGCAAGAATATATAAGGGCTATAGGGATCGCCCTGTCCACAAGATCTCATTAACTCGATACGTTCAGAAATATGGCCATTGAAAACCAGCCTGGAGAATGCGCCAGCATACAGGGTATCAAACCATTGGACCATTCCTAATGGGAACCCCGCCTTTGTTAGTACTAGCTTGACCAAGTCCCAGTTAACGGAATTAAAAGCTTCCTCTATGTCCAAACTAAGAAACAAAGCCGAGTTTCTTTGGGTCCTCAATTGCTGAATAATATCGTATGTCAGCCTGCTGTTCTCTGCGATACATCTGCCGGGCAAAAACCCTGATTGTTCCTGTCCTATGATTTCAGGCAAGGCCCGCTTCATTCTATTTGCTATGGCAGAGGCAATGATTTTGTAGCTTGAATTCAATAATGTTATTGGCCTGTATGACTTTATTTCTGTCCGGCATTTACCTGGTTTCGGAATGAGGGTTAGAATGCCCTCTCTCAAAGAGTATGGCAAGCTTTTCATCTGATAACTTCTCTGTACCATTCTTAAATAGAAGTGTTTCAATTCCCCCAAAAACTTGGTAAAATTCATTGGGAAATCCGTCTGATCCCGGAGCCTTATTGTTTGACATGAGCTTTAGACCATTGGAGAGTTCTTCTAGAGTTATAGGGGCCGCCAACTCTGCACTGATTCTTTCTGATAACGATTTTGGCGCATTCTTGTCTAAGAATCTAGCTGCCTCTATTTGATCTATTTTTCGTTCAGCGAAGAGTTCTTGAAAGTGTTTAACCAAAGAAAGCATGATCATCGTCTGATCTGATGATATATCATTTTCTTTGACCCGGAGGCTTGTTATCTGTCTATTTATATAATTCCGTTTCTCAAGGTTAAGAAAATATTTCGAATTTTGTTCACTCTGCTCATACCACCTGGCCCGTGAGCGGGTAATAATCCCTTCCATCTTGATCGCTCGTACTTGCTCTAGCTTTTCTTTTAATCTCCCTAATGCATTATAATCCTCACTGGACCTTGAATCCGGCTCAATTTGTTCTATGCTGTCCATATCATTTATTAGCTGAACTTCCTCCCTTCTCATACCACGCCTCTTGTAGATAGAATAAGAAATTGTTTCTGTGCGTAAGTTAAGTATAAGGGCTTCCCAAAACTTTTGCCACGTTATTGAAACCTCTACTGATTGAGGATGTTCTAAATGAAATGTTTCGGCATAAACAGGAAGGGCATAAAGTCCTAGTGTTTCACTGATGCAAGTTTTCATTTTTGATAGGTAGTCTTCATCTTTCAGTAATGACGCATTCATTTTATAAAAGCCTTTACCCCTAGCTGCTGAAGAAAACTGAATTTCGAGGGTGACTATCGAATGGTCTGATCTGTACCCAATAGAAAAGTCTGACTCCAATAAACGGCACCAATGTATCGGACACCAGAAAGTAGTCGAGTCGCGCATGCTTACGGGGTGGGTTACCAACCCTCCACGTAAAATTCTGTTTGTCTGGGTTCCTCTCTCGGTACACATCACACAAGTTCAAATTTTCCATCACTTCGAGAATCTTTTGCCTGGCTCGAGGATTATTTTGACGTTCATAGTTATTTGTATCGAGTTGATAATGCAGAATAGCATTATGATCGCCAGCCCAAATTATTGGGATTTCAGAGTCGCCTTGTAAATCCTGACAAAAACATTGTACGGTTTGAAAGAAACTAGGATTGTCATTATTGGGGCCATATACGTTTGCTATTATTAGTTCAATGTTGGAGTTAAGTACTGCCTTTGTAACGATGTAGTTTCCCCCCTCATCACATACGGTATCAGAGAAAGAAATATCAATGCACTTGGTAAGAATCGCTACTCCTCGGGCACTGTTCGTGAAACGTGCTACAATAATATCTGTTCCCCATGTGTTCCTAAAAACATATTCTTTTCCTTGCTTACAATGGATGTCTTGCAAAAGTAATATATTATTATCTGTTCCTCTTAGAAAATTCAAGACGTCCCTCCTCTTCTCAAAGGTTCCCAAGCCTCGGCAGTTAAACGAGCAAATTTTAACCTTATGCATTAATTAACTGAGTTAAGTTAACGAGAGCAGAGAACGTACTTATACCCGTCAAATTGGATCACACAGCTCTGGACAACATGCATCACTCGCATCACCATTTTTTCAACGACAAGTATCGATAACTGCTATGCCAAAGTGTACCGCTGTAGTTTTCCCATGCCGGTCGCTCCAATACACTCCAGGGCTGGGCCACAACCAAAAGCCGCCTGGTGGGAAGTTGTCCCGAGCGGGGCGGTCGCTGCAGCCTGACCCAGAGCAGGAATGAAAACAAAGACACGTGCGCGCAGGGGCGGTTGCATTTCCTATCAACTTATTGTTACTTATTTTCGTCATCATTCGAGACTACTAGCCATGCAAAATGTTATGCTATTTAAATATTCCACATAGCACAACTCGTCCTGATGAGTATGCATAATGCTACGGCTCACTGACTGAGCAAAACATATTTTTTTGAACACGTCATTTTGAAGCTGACACGGAACGAATTGGTGAGTGGGCATTTTGATAGCACAGCGTTGTATAAACTTCCTTAGGAGGCGGTTGCCAAGACAATGCTGCAAATTCATGTGAAACGCAAAGGAATGTGAAAAGAAAGTATAATGACAATACAGGCGTCTTTGCCCCATCTGACTTGCTGTAATAATCATGTGATTCGCTGGAACGGCCACTTTATAATGGCCGCCTTTCAAAATCAAAACACTACACATAACAATGAAATAATCATGTGAACTGAACGGCCACTTTTAATGGCCGTCTAATAAAGGATGCCCTGTATAATGGATAGCTCGATCTGACATTCAACTCAAAACCACCGAAAGACAAAGCGGGCCAAGACAATGACTGCAAAGAGGACAGACAGCAGTGCGACGGTTTGAGCTTAAGCCCTGCTCCAGTCAGGGATCGGTACATACCCTTGGAGCTTGGAAACGCGATCCACGCGAACGACAGCAGCGTTCGCGACGGGTCTGAAGCACGGCACTCCATCACGAGTAAATATGGAATGCACTTTACCGTCCTTTTTCGCGTCCAGCAGTGTCTTGAAGATGGTTTGGCGGCGTGGTGAGAGTGACTCGCTGATATAGAGCCGTTTCTTTGGGTCCCTTTCCTTCATGAGCTGAAATCGGCCTTGGTACAGTCGATCACGAGCTGTATATGGGCCGCATGCGTTGAATTTCACGACGAGTCGTTTTTTGTTTCCTACACGGAAACACGAAGCGATGTCTTCCTTCTTCAGCTTCACTTCAGGGAGGGTCTGCTGCACCACGTTGATCACGACGGGAAGTACATCTTCTGGCTGGCTTCGTCCACCCGAGTCTGTCCGGGCCAGTGGCGGCGGAATCACGTCACCGGTCAGGACGAGCGTCGGGAGGCGTGACTCGGCGTGGAGATCATCCAGAGCATCGTGGAAGACGTCTAAGCGTACAGCACACGCATCTGAGAGCCGCTGAACTTCCTCGAGCTGGTCATCACGATCTCTGACGTGCTTCTCTATGTCAGTAACACAATGCGTGATGGCGTCTAAAGCTCCACGCACCGACCTTTCAATCTCAGCAGTGAGATCCCGTTTCATCTCCTCCAGCTCAGCTCTTACTATGGAACTTAGCTCGTCCCTAATCACACTGCGCAGTTCATCTCTCATCATCACCCTAAACTCAGACTTTGACAGCTCGGCTCACCCCTTGGACCGTCCCTGATTTCAGAAGACACAGAACCGTTCCCACGGCCCTCGGCTGGTAGGCCGTCAGCTGGGCCGCCCGGCTCAAGGTCACGCGCCGTGTCAGCTGACTGTGGGGCGCCCAGGTCGGCAGCGCTGGCACGGGCGGTATCGCTGGGAGAACCAAGTGGGGCAGACCCCGACCTTTGAGTTCGGCGACGTTTCTGTGACGCACCTGGTGGCATGTCCGAGCCGTGGTCGGTAAGTTTGCTGATTGCTTCTCTAATGTTTGCCTGTAGAGTCCTCTGTGCCCCGCGTGAACCACTTGACCCTCGGGCGGACGTACTCCTCCTGCCTCTACCACTCATGGTATAAACTCCACTCGATCTAAAATAACCGTAGATATACCTGTGTCACCTTATGACTGTCAGATGGGGCAAAAATCGCACAGACCCCTCACAGCATAGCTGAATTCACACTGCCAGCGGACCGGTCCACCCCTCTCACTGGTCAGGTCACAGCAGCGGGAGCGCGCACGTCCGATCGGGGCGGCGCACCCGGGTCAACTGAATATTTTTTTATCTTTTGATAACCAAGGGCGTAGCCAGGATTTCGTTCAGGGGGGGCGGCGCCCCGAAAAGGTGCCTGCGACAGCGCCAAAAGGGCCCTGATGGGTAAAAAGGGCCCTGCTTGTTACAAAATCGTGTCATCAGGGGCCCTTCAGGTCCTTAGGGGGGGGGCGGCGGCTGTCCCTGCTCCCCCCTGCGGGCTTCATTATGGGATATGAGAAGCCCGAAGTATAAACAGAAACCAGCCTTTAAAGAACGGCTTTGGGGAAGACGTGGCTCGAGAAGCAGGCTCTGATGGTCAGTAGATACATACATACCTCCTCTCTTGTGTGCCCCTGAATCTCGCAAGACCACCGGCAGAAAATAGGTGGGAGTGGGGCGAACTCTTTTCAAATGTATTTACCTATTACCATCCACGATCGCTCGGGCCTCAGCGTAAAAAAATGAGCAAGTGTGGGGTGTCCCTTAGAGCTAAGTCCGCACGCTGCTGTGCATCTGAGCTCGCGGCGTGTCTTCGGTTACCTTCAGGGTAGGGCTGAATCCAAGCGAATCGTTGCAGCATCGCTTAAACATATGGCTTCTGAAGAAAATCGGGAAATAGTCTATAATAATTGTTGGGGTTTAACGACGCACCAACTGCCAGGGTCATACGGCGTCGCCAACTCTCACCCTGTTGGAAGGGATTTTGGGGATCAGATCGACTTATTCAGAGGCTCCGCCGGGACTTGAACCCGGGACCGGTGGCTTAGAAGACAAGGGTGCTATCCACTAAGCCACCTCATCCTCTCGGGAAATAGTCTACGAAAATATGGGGGCTTGGGGGCAAATGCCTTTCCCCCGTAAATACGCCACTGGTTACCCTTACAACCAAATGTTATTCCGGTGAAGGATGGTTTTGCTTCGAATATTGGCTCCCCTCGTGTGGCACATTGACAGAAGCTGCAGTGACAGACAACATGTTACATGTCTTTCAGATGGCTGACTACTTTGAGCTCTAGGCTTATTGGTTACTTCTCACAACCAGCACTCGTAGGGCCCACGTCCGTAGTTGTAGCAATTAACTAAGCTGCGGCCCAGGCCCGGTGCTTCTGCGAATGATCACTACCCACACCTTCATTGAAGCGGCGCGTTAAGAGTGTGTCGGTTTGGCCCGGAGCGGCGTGCTGGGATATTGCATCTCGGCGGTGAGGTATTAGAGTGCTGATGATTTCCACTCGGGTGACCGGCAGAGACCGCCGGCAATGATAGTTGTAGAGTCGCGCCAGTGTTGGGGCAGTAGCCATGTGTGCCGGAGCTCTGCAAATATTTCATAGGAAGCTCATCACGCTGTAGCGTTACTACCAGTTATGGTGCATTTCGAAGTATGATTAAATGCCGGCTTTCCGGTCACCTCGCACTTTATGTGCTGCGGTGGGCCGACTCAATGTAGATTACGCAATATTTATTTAAAATTTGTCTCTTTTAGTACGATTGACTGAGATCCGAAGTGATTCGGAGTGACTATAAGCTATAAGAACTGGCGGTCTGTGGTCCGCAAGCCGAGCCTGGGTCCTCCCACAGTCTTCTGACAATGTGGCTGATATGTTTTCTCGAAAGCTTTCAAACTAATCGGGCAATTCGTCCTATTAAGCAAAGACTTCAGCACGGTGGTTATTTTGACTTTTTTAATCATGGCTTTTATTTAGTAAAATGCAGCATTGAGACACACTAAATAACATTGTAAAATTTACACTTAAAATAATCCTCTTCCTCCTCCTTTACCATATATCTGCTCTCTGTAGGTTTCCCGAGTTTCTTCACTGGAAGAGTGGCGGCCTGAGGTATCTTGCCAGCTCTGGGTCTGACATGGGGTCCCGTGTCGACTTGACAGTGTTCCAGTCGTGGTAAGTGAACAGTCCCTGGCCAACAATTTCAAAGCCGCGCGCACTTATTCTGACAAGTTGCCATGAGTAGAAGCCAGTCCCAGGTTCACTGTCGCCCACTGCGCTGATGATTGCTAAGAATATATTTTAAGTGATAGGTGTGAATAGATGAGAAAATGTCGGGAAAGACAGCCAACACTCGCAGAAACAGGAGCACAACAGCCTTTATAGATTTGTGAGTTTGAAATTCAGCTTCGCTCGTTCTTCATCACATGAGCCTCGTTTGCAATAGAGCGCCTGTGTTTTGCACTTACTCTTCCCAGCCAGCAGCCCGATATGTTCCATAGAGCCCAAGGTAAACCTCTTCATAGCGCATCTCGTTTGCGCCAAAAGGAGCACGTCCAAATTAGAATGGAAAAGTTTGTCTAAGCAAATATGTACTGTGCAAAATCATCCTGCTTTTCGCCAAACGGTCGGTGTTCAGTTGTTTCGGCACAGTTCCGGGGAAAGAACACTGACCTGGGCGTTCTTGGAAGAAACATTTTGGGAAGCGAGCTGGGCACGACACTGCAAGCCAAATATGGAAATATACCTAGAGAAAAAGAATGATATACAGAAATTTGACTGCAAGCAGAATATTTCAGGGAATGGGAAAGAAATAAAGGAACAGACTAGCATTTGCTTATGTAAGGCCATGTCTGTATTGTGTTGAAGCAAGTCTGTATTCTAAATCTGTAGTATTTGGCTAAAAATTTGCAGTGATGGGAAAAATGTATTAACACATTCGGGGACCGCCCCGGGTTTTGGAATAGAAACGGCGGCGCGACGCCGCCACAACCCCCTCATCATTTTACAACTTCGGAAAATTAAGGTAGGCATCCAGGTCAGGCACCAGTACAGGTCAAGTGACCCACCTCAAAAAAGTTTAAGATAGCATAAGTCGGACAGGGACTATCCAAGAAACTCATATCACATAATGGCCCCACCGAGTTCTCCAACATATGTTCCGGTATTTTGATATCGATGACCCAAGGTCAGGTACGAGGCAGACCTCTCCATTGAAATACATGGAAAAATGGTTTTTACGGAATAACTCAGTAACGGATGGTGAAAAACATTTATTTTAGCTGCATTAGACTCGCCTGGGCTTTGCAGTTCTAATGATATGCATTTATATAATTTGACCTGACCTGACCTCAGGTCAGGTCAAATCCTTGATTTGACCCACAAGGTCAAATTATATATCATTCGATTCGGCTTCTAAGAGGATCATATAGTTCAAGTCGTTTTGCTCTATCTTCACTTGTTCAGATGTAATGCCCGAAAAACTGAATTTTACATGTTATCCCTATGACAGGCATGTTTTGACCTCTCGTACCTTAAATGTACCTGACAAAAATGGTTCAAATGTTTCGATGGAAAGTGGATGGGCAGCCCAACGCCGTTTACCGTTTTCGCTACCTACCGTGGTTCTCGAGATCTTAGGGGGCGACCCGCCCCCCGTCAAGCGAAGTGGCTCAGACCCCGTCAATGCGCGTGTTAATCATCATGCTGTGATACATTCGTTACTCCATAAAGATTGCCCCTAAAAGCACTCCAGTTTGGAGTGACACCAACGAGCCACATTTCCTTCAATGTAGCAAATTACCTTGTTGTATGAGGATGCTAGAGAAGGGTCGTTAAAAAATACTTCTCAGACTGGAACCCAATTTTCCCATTATATATTCTTTTCTAATTTCAATGAGCTACATTCCAAGCGTCTACGACAACGGCAAAGATCGCCTCAAAATGATTAAATATTTCATGTTTCGGGCGCCAGATTGGCCGCCAGCATTGCAGTCTCCCGTTGTTAGATTGGGATGAAAGGGGTGCATAACCAACCAGTAAAGGCAGCGCGGCATGTATGTGCGTACTTATAAGAACGATAGATGGACTTCAAAATGCATCCATTTACTTGTCAGATCTATTTGCAGAGTAACATAACAGTAATATTCCAGGACAAAACGACCAAAAATATTTCAATTTGACACCACCTTGTCTAGAAAAAATCTGAAACTTTGTCTCCGGGGTAGTTTTAGACCAGGAACACGCCTGTGAGAATCTTAGCCCTCTCCGACCAACGGTGACCGAGTTATAGCCCGAGGCATTTTCGGGAGGTCACCTTGTAGACTCATCTTTGATGCTTTATAACTCAAAAACGCATTGACTGATTAACAAGTTTTGTATATCATTGAACTCGTCTTGAACTTAACATTATTTTGAAAAACAAAAATATCAAATTTTTTAAAATTTTGAATTAATTTGTTTGACCTTTTCATTTTTTACCTAGCTTGACCATTTCGCAGTTGAAATTGCCCTTTTAGAGACCTAAACAAATTTGCTTCATAAGATATCTTTCGATAACAAATTTAAAAATGTGTTCTCGCTATAAATTCCACATTTTTAGCGCAAAGGTAGGTATGCAGACGGTTTTTGACCACTGCGGTAGTACAGCCTTATGTTTATCACCGCAAACAAAGCGATTGCTTTTGTAATCGGTTGCATGCAATCATATTGCATTGTCTTTACGAAATTTTCATCGTATAAGTGTCAGAATTTATGAGAATTAAAAGGGGCCCACACGAGGGGGCGGGCAACCGGCCTCCTCAGGTTTCTACAGGTAAAAAAAAAACACCTTCGCGCAGCGCCACCGTACTTCATCTACCTCTAACTCGACATTTTTTCAACTTCTGGCAAAATAATTTAGGTCAACTGGAAGATGGTAGGTACCGTAAATACCGTAGGTCAGCTGGCAACTGACTGGTGAGGGGGTGACCTGAGGTAGACGGCCGTCGTTATGCCTTGTGGGACGTTCAACTTTGGTTCCTTAATTAACCCTTCATCGTGGGAGTTGCTCGTTTGGGTGGTGGGGTCGGGGTCTCCGTAAAAAGTCCCTTTATGACTCTAGTGAGACTCCCACTCCTAAAACTGAACTGGCAACAACTTGGACAAGATTTGTAAAAAGCAAAATAGCAGCCATTAAAAGTGATAGAAGGGGATCCATTGTTTCGAGGGAGACGAGGGCAAAGGAACTTATTAGTAATGGGCCTTGCAGCCTTAAACGAAAATTTACAACGATTTCGCAAATTTATCAATAATTGAAACAAGTATAACTTATCCTATAAGCACCACTAAATCAAACAATTACGTCGTTCCCGGAGATGGAAAAATAGTATCGATACAAGGTGACCCAGTGCAGCACAGCATACGTTTGAGAGGATTCATGCGATGTAAAAAACGTGTCTGAAAGGCTTTCATTCCTAGGAAATAATTTGAATCTGCTCATATATGCGAAAAAAATGCCATTAAATCATAACGCATTCGACTTGGTCACTTGAACAGGCTGCCTCACATGATATCTTTAACCGTTTAAATGCCGAATTACCTTCCCGCATTGGCATGTGTCTGAAAATTTGGTCATTTGCTGTTTAATGGCTCCAGATTATATTTCTGTTTTCAAAATTCGGCAAAAAAATTTATTTGACAGTTTTTTCTTGTGTTCCAAAAAATGGAACATTGGCGCCTAAAGGTACCAGATTGTTCAACTTTTGGTCTGATCGGTTCTAAGCTTAGTAGGTCACAACTATCCCTTTTTGGAATAGTTGTGCTCATAATTTTTATTTATTTATTTGTTTTATTTATTTATTTATTCAAGTAAATCGCCAACAGAAAATTATCCATTAACAGGCGAAGTCGATGTAAGTAAACGGAAAACTATGTACACAGATGAGAGACACACATGTAAAAAGCGGTAAAAACAACAAAATGTGAGTGATGAGAAAGATGCAGCTGATGATAAAACCGATGGTAAAAGTGACGGTTATAGAAATTAAACAGTGCGAATATATGCAAGAACATGTTTCCTAAAATCTATAAAAGAGTCGTTGAAAAAATATGCATTTCCCCGCCGCAAAAATGCATTTAACTCCCTCGGTATACGCTGAGGGAAGCCGTTATTGACGGTGCTGACACGACCGCGGCGCTCAGCGAAAAGAAGCAGCGTGCGAGTTGATCGGGATGGCACATGTAATGGGAATTTTTCGAGCAACTCTGATGACCTAATTTTGTTCGAAAATTAAGAGCAAGTCCTTTAAGAAAGAGCAAGTCGTGTTGCAATCTACGAGAAGAAAGCGAAATGACGCCGAAGTGGTTAAGAAGAGATTCGTAAGAAAGGGAAACGCAATGTGTGGTAACATGATGATTTAGCCAGATGAGAAATTTGTGCTGTACCCGATCAACCCGCACCGTGTGGGAATTGGCAGCACCTGACCAGATAACGCTGTTGTATTCTAACAAAGACCTAATGTTGGCGTAGTATGCCGTCAGAAGAGATTTTTGGTTGAATTTAGTCCTTTTTGAATTTGTCTGAAATGTTCGAATCAAAAGGCCTAGTGCACGGTTTGCCCTACTAACTATGCTAGAAATGTTAGCCGAGAAAGTGAGTTTGGTGCCTAAAATTGTGCCTAGATCACGAATTTGGTTAACAGCTTCAAGAACAGCGTTATCGATATGGTATTGTATCTGAACAGGTGTGCGTCTGAGGGTCATCGTGAACGATTTGCACTTTATGGGATTTAGAATGAGACCCCACCTAACGGACCACCTCTGCAAACGATCTAGGTCGTGTTGCAGCAACAGCCCGTCAGCTGGGGCCGTGATTTTACGGTAAATTTTGACATCATCGGCGTACATTAAACAGGATGACTCAATTTCCAACGGAAGGTCGTTTATGAACAGAGAGAAAATCAAAGGAGCGACCAAAGAACCCTCCGGAACCCCTGAAGTAACTGCCATCCAGTCCGATGCTTTTCCGTTAACGATGACCCGCTGACGCCTATCGGAGAGATATGAGACGAACCAGTGAAGAGTAGAAGTCTGCAAATGATAGGAATTTTTCAATTTATGAATGATTAGTTTATGGTTCACACTTTGAAAGGCGGCCGAATAATCCGTGTATATGGCATCCGTTTGATGGCCCTCCGATATTGCCTCCCACGCCGAGCTGAGGTATGTGGCAAGGTTGCTAGAGCACGACCGACCCGGAATGAACCCATGCTGTTCCTGGTACAGCACCGGCGCAACGTGGTGGTACAGCTGGCTGTACACAATTCTTTCCAGGATTTTTGAGAAGAGGGGCAAAAGAGATACGGATCGGTAGTTAGCCGGGTCCTTTTTGTCACCTTTTTTGAAAATAGGAACAATGTTGGCCAGTTTCCACCGTGTAGGGAAGATGCCGCTCTGCAGAGAGAGTTTACAAATTTTGGTGAGGGGCACAGCTAGCTCGTCGGCACACTCCAAAATAATCCTTGCACTGATATTATCGGTGCCACATGCCTTATTTGGACTCAGGGCTTTTACCGCTATTCGGACTGCTTCCTCGGTTACGGTGAATCTAAACAATGGATCCAAAGGGTACTCAGGTGCCGGAGGATAACAGTTAACGGTGGGATTACTGAATTTTCTAGCAAAAGTCGTGTTCAGAAGAGCTGCTTTTTCTACATCGTCGGAGGTGAGCGTTTGGTCAGGTCTGCGCATAATATTAGAGACGCTAGACTTTTTGCCGACACATCTGATAAAAGACCAGTACCTCTTGGGGTTGGTCTTCATGTCGTCGGCCAGCTTACAAAGGTGCTGAGAATATTTGAGGGAGACTAGAGATTTGAAGCTGTTTCGCTTTTCGGAGAAGTCGGCCGTGCTCTGCTCGCTCGGGTTTCGGCGCAGACGCCGGAAAGCTGCCTCCTTAAGCCTGAGAGCCCCGCGCACAGCACCGTCAAACCACGGAGGGCACTTCCGCCGAATTGTGACCGTGGGCACGTGATCCGCGATGGCAGACTCCAGAAGGGCATAAAATGTGTCAACCGCCTCATCCACAGACAAATCATCGAGGACACCCCAATGAATAAGTGACAGACTTCTCCTCAGTCCATTGAAATCAGCTTCCTTATAATTAAACACATTTTGACGGTTAACTTATACAGGGCGGTGCATAGGCAGAGAGAAATGACTGACTATCTCTTTGTGATCGCTTGCAAACATACATTCTTGGACATCGACGTTTTGACAGTAAACACTCCTACAGAAAACTAGGTCTAACACATTATCCCCTCTAGTGGGCTCGCTGACACACTGTTTGAGGCCGTTGAGATCACACTCCTCCAGGAAGCTCGCGGCCCGTCCAGATGGCCTCAGCAAAGAGGGTGTGGCTCCTTCCAGCGAAGCTCTCCAGGATATCTCGGGTAGATTAAAATCCCCGAAGGACCAGCAGCCTGTCCGTGGTCGGTTGAAACGACGATAGAGATGCGGAGATTTTCTGTAGTGCAGCGTCGACATCTGGTGGACGATAACATACCGCCACCGTCAGTGCCAACCACCTCAAGCGAATCAAAATCGTCTCTGAGTCGGTCGGATCCGGGAGACGAACAGGGAGGAGCGAGGAACGAACGGCGCAGGCGAAATATTTTGTCTTTTGTTGTAGTTATTATTGTTTTTAAGGAAACATTAAATATTAACTTGATCATACAAACAATTGTAGCGAGTTTTTAAATCATAACATAAAATGGCCTTCAGTTCCAGGTTCTCGGTTCTCAACTCTTCAAATTTTTGCTCATCTGACGGTCTGCTCTCTGTCAGCGTTAGTTCATACGAATATAAAATTGTTTGACAAAGAAACTGTATTAAAATACAAATAGTTTGTACCACTGAACAATGAATACTTAAAGGGAATGTGGCACCTTCATAACGTGATTTTAACTGAGATAGCCAAGTTGTAAAGCAAGTCGGAAAACCCGGTACTCCTTATACCATTTGTCTTGGAACTCGATATTTCCGTAGAACAAAAAAACTAAACCTACCTGACACCAATCCATCGTCAACCCCTCGCCGGGCGGCCATTGTTGTGAGCTGCTGGTGTGACGACATGTCCTGACGTCACGATGAGCATCAGCCAATCGAGGCCCTTGAAGCATTTCAAGTATGGCAGTGGTTGCCAGATCATGACATCATCCACAGGCAGATATCTATTTATTTTCCTAGAGGAGTATTTTTAAAAACAAAATATTGAGCTTATTGGCCATTTTTCAGAGATATCATGAGTGGTTTCATTATTTTTGGCTAAAAGTACGCCTAATTTCACTAAATTCCAGGATTCGAGCAAGGTGCCACATTCCCTTTAACAGGAACTGTTTTTCAAGTGATTGCCAACTGACATCGAACAATCACTGCCTTCTGCTAGTGTTGTGGTTGGACACGCGAGCCAACAGCCGACAAGGATGTTGCTGATGCATCGCCTCACATGCCTCTGTCACTTGATGCTACCTCCTACTCTGTCGCTTTGACGCCGTGGTATGCAGCGAAACACGGCACATGGAGCCTTTTGTCACAGATCAGGCACTTCTAAGTGACATTCTTCTTACACCGGGCACATCGTCCTCTTGATATGGACACAAGTATGTGGTTCGCCTCCCGAGCTGCCATTGGCAGGTAAGACTTCGGTCCTGGCTTCGGCGACGTCACCAGAGTACCCTTGTGGAGCAGTGTCAGAGTGACATCACGGCGGAAGTCAATGTGGGCTACCTCGGGCTCGGTACCCTTGTGCAGCTAGCTCGAGCTAACAAAGTCACAATTGTGCAGCAGGTACCCTGCGGCGACAGCGATGTTTAGCTCATTGGTGAATAGGCTCCACCACCATTCGGTACTACGCAGCCTAGGCCGGTATGAGGAGAGATACTTGTCCAGATTGTCCACTCCTCTCATTCCGTCGTTGTACCGGCGGAGAAGGAGCGGTTGTTGAATGGCTACCTCTGTCCCCGCCATCCTCGACTACCTCTTGCTTGGTGCCTCTGGTGACACACCGAAGTTTTTGCAAGCGCATGTGACTACGCTGCTGTCCTTCCAGCGACAGACGACGACGCGACCGTTGCAGCGGTAGTCATAGCTGCCTCGCTGCTGCTTCTTCAGCCCCTTCTGGTCTTTTAGAGGGCACTTCGACGTTCTTCCTTCTGTAACTGTTCCCGTTGCCTTGAACCCATCACCAGCAAGCTCTTCCAGCAGCGGCACGGAAGTAAAAAAGTTATAGAAAAAGTCTGAGTGTCTGCCCTTGACCACAGACAGCAGGCCTTTTACCACTCGACTTCCCAGTGACTGCACTGGTTGGCCCCCTTCCTTCCCTGAGTACAGCTGCATGTTGAAAGGGTAGCCACCGGCAGAGCATCCAGATCTTGAACTCGAACCTAATTGGCTTTCCTTGGATGTATATTTTGGCCGAATGGTGCCCATAATAGGGTACCATGGATTCATCGATGCTCAATTCCTGACTAAAAACACGAAACTGCTGCAGATGCAGCACAAGCGCGTCGAAGAGGCCTCGCACCTTCGCAATCCTGTCGCCGGCGGGCAGTTCCTGGTTATTGACCAAGTGGAAGCAGCTCTTCAGGTCTCTGAACCTCTGGCGAGAAATGATGTTCGGGACGACCGGCATGGTCATGTCTGATTATGTGTTCCAGTACCACTCCTCTTTTGGGACCTGATGGTACCCGCTGAGATGGGGAAATAGAAGCACCAGAGGGTGCCCTGAGCCCACGGGTAATGCCCACACACCCAGCACACACGCCTGGTTACGGGCCTGCGGCGAAACGTTGCTATGCCAAAGACTCGCGGTGGCCACGGCAGTAACCAACAACCACCGAATTCCGCGCGCAGCACGTCGCTGGTAAGCGTGAATTCAGCTCAGTGAAAGGCGCCAATGTTCCATTTTTGGAACATGAAATTGAAACTCAGTTTCAAAAGCTTAATAAGAAACAATGGAATTTGCTGTTAAAGGACATGTTTATTCGGTTTATGTATTGTCGTGTTCAACCCAAACTTTAATGATTTTGTATTATATTACGGATTGGGCTAACATTTCAACTGTGGAAGGTCACAAATTGAGAAAAAATTCAAAAATCATTTTCTCAACTTTAATATCATATTTTGGAAAGTGCTTCATATGAAAAATAGGTTCCATTCATTGTCTTGCTCGTTAGCAGAAGAAATTGTTGATAAAATATTCTATATAATATATATGGGCCCACATGGTTGTGTTCCAATTTTGGAACATTGGCTGTTAAACGGTTAAAAGGTGATCATTTCATAGCTGACACGGATCTGAGTTCAAACGCCACTTCGAAAGGCTTTTGATTGGTGTTTTTTTAATGATTAGGGGTGGCAATATTTGAAGCAATATTGAGAGCCACTACGTGAAAATAAATAGCAAAATGTATCATGTCTTTAGCCCTCTCACAGGCCGGTTGAACTACATTTTTACCACTTCTACCACTGTTTCCACGGTTCATTAGGAGGTTGTCGGGCACCCACAAATGGACATAATTCCACACTCCTGGTGCCCTGTATAATCATTGAAGAATAAGGGAATACACTGAGATGACTTCAACGCTGACACTGACTTTGTCCTGTACAAACGCAATCATTCACCTGCAATGATAGCCGTCAGATCACTCATTACTTAAGCCAAATAATCTATACCAGTATGTTTAAAGGGAATGTGGCACCTTCATAACGTGATTTTAACTGAGATAGCCAAGTTGTAAAGCAAGTCGGAAAGCCTGGTACTCCATATATCATTTGTCTTGAAACTCGATATTTCCGTAGAAAAAAGCTAACACCTACCTGACACCAGCCCCCTCATCAGCCCCTCGCCGGGCGGCCATTGTTGTGAGCTGCTGGTGTGACGACATATGCTGACGTCACGATGAGCATAAGCCAATCGAAGCCCTTAATGCGTTTCAAGTATGGTAGTGGTTGCCAGATCATGACATCATCCACAGGCAGATATTTAATTATTTTCCTAGAGGAGTATTTTTAAAAACAAAATATTGAGCCTATTGAACTTTTTTGAGAGAAATCGTGACTGATTTCATTTTTTCGGCTAAAAGTACGCCTAGTTTCACTAAATTACAGGATTCGACTAAGGTGCCACATTCCCTTTAATATTACCTTTGCATTGGACATTCGCCATGACTAAATTTGCGACTATTCACGCAGCACCCATAAAAGAAAGTCTTTTTGTAGAGCACGACACTGTTTGGTTCAAACATAGGTATACGAAACGCGAACCTCTCTTCCTTTGTTTGTAGAGATTTCATGAACAGTGATGGATGTCTTATTTACCGCTGGTATTCTTTGAAACTTGCATTCATTTTTCCATAATCGCATCGGCGAACAGACTTTGGAGCTGTCTGGCAACATTGGCTATGCTTGATTGTGGAATGTACAAGAACTTAATCGTGCTGAAAAATGTATGCGTAAGAGAAGCATGCGAACCTCTGGCATCACGTATTTGATCTTTCACTGGACTTTTTAAACCATCGTGATATGTTGCCGGTTTCGCAGTGCTCTCGATATAGTCGCAGGCGCCCTTGTGAGACATAGTGAAAACACACATAATTGAATTTTGCTTCGATATAACTTTTGCACTGGAATTAAACCTTTGCATTGCTTTGAAATCGTGTGCATGGCGGCACCGTTTTATAAAGTTAAACATATTTTTGCATTGTGCAGCACAGCTCTCCGTCAGGAGATGTACATTCTTCAGTCTTTTCTCTCGCTTTTATGCTCCTGACATAATTTCTGAAAAAAATCACGAGCCATCGCAATGTTGTGTTTGGGGGCATGTTATATCCCACAGGCTCTGTGGCCTAATTGTTGGTTATCTCTGCTGTTCTGTGTAAATCATGTAGAATGAACAGTGCACTGGGAGTGACGCCGCTAAATAGCCAGTTTTAATCACTACCGACAATGTTACATACAATTGTTTGGTCGGGTCACCTTTGAGGCTGCTCGAGGTCAAAGTATTCCTTACAGGAACTTAGTGGAAACCTAAATTTTGTGGCATAATAGCTGACGGAGGAGAGTCATAGAAAAAAATGTTCAGCTTGATTGGAATGCTCTTGTCGAGCCCGATCGGATTATATATCTCATAATCTAGTGAAATTTCAAAATAAACAGGCTTTGACCTAGAGCCAGGCTTAGGTCTGTATGGCAAAAAGAATATTAATCAAACTGCAGTGGCAAGTCCGACACGACAACGTAAAAATAAAACCTCCATCGCAATTCTCGATAATTCTCAATTCTCGGAAGTTATCAAAATTTACCAATTGCCCCATGCATTTCTAATCGAAAGATCGTAACCCTGACCATGTCCCAGGTTATCAATATAGAAATCCTGCTACGAAAAATTATCTTGCTCGGCGACCTTACTATGTGATGTAAATCTAAGCACCATAGGTTAAATTTGATCTTACTGATACACCTCCAAAGTTTTTCGAGGTTAGGTCTCTTGATCTGGGTTGGCGGTCTGACCTGGTACGACCCAGACATAAAATTTTGCCAGAAGCTGCAAAAATTTCGAGTAAGAGGCAGATAAACTACGGTGGCGCTGCGCGAAGGTGTTTATTTACCATCTGCGGAAACCTGAGGAGGCCAGTTGCCCGCCCCCTCGTGTGGGCGCGTGTTAATTCTCATAAATTCTGACGCTTGCACGATGAAAATTTCGTAAAGAAATGATATGAATTGTAATATGATTGCAAGGAACCGATTACAAAAGCAATCGCTTTTTTTGCGGTGTTAAACATAAGGCTGTACTACCGCAGTGGTCGAAAACTGTCTGCATACCTACCTTAGGTGCTAAAAATTTGGAATTTATAGCAAGAACGCATTTAAAAAAATTATCCCAAGATATTTTATGAATAAAAAATTTTCAGGTGTCTGAAAGGGCAATTTCAACTGCGAAAAGGATAAGCTAGGTAAAAAAGGGTCAAACAAATTAAAAGTCAAAATTTTGAAAATTTTGAAATTTTCTTTTTTCAAAATAATGTATAGTTCAAGACAAGTTCAATGATATACAAAACTTGTTAATCAGTCAATGCGTTTTTGAATTTGAAGCATCAAAGATGAGTCTAAAAGTGACCTCCCGAAAATACCTCGGGCTTTTACTCGGTCACCGTTGGTCAGAGAGGGCTAAGATTCTCACAGGCATGTTCCTGGCCCAAAACTATCCCGGAGACAAAGTTTCATATTTTTTTCTAGACATGGTGGTGTCAAGCCTTGGTCGATCTGTCCTGGAATGCCCCATAAATACATATGTGCTATTCCACATGAGACCTGGAATTACATGGTTCACCAGCCTAGTACTCTAAATCCCCACTGAACAGGAATGCATTCCGGAGGCGAACCTTTCTCTAGTAACTTTTGCTTGAGAACGTCGTTGAGGCAGGTGCTTCTCCCTATTCTCCTGCGAACTATTTAAAAGCTCTGATACTGCTAGAAGAAGCTCCTGTTGCATATTTTTACCCTTTAGATGGCTCACGAAATCTTCCACAAGCTTCACACCATGTTCTGTGGGACCGTAAACGAAAGTAAGTTCTGGAATACCTTGAAACCGGGAAAGCTATACCAGTCACCAGCTTCTCAACGGAGCCATTTCATGTCAGAATCTTTCAGATTTGGGCGCTCGAATACCAGCCAGCTTTCAGGAATGACAAATTGGCAGAGGCTTGGTACCGAGCCGGGCTCTTCATAGCCTCTGTCGGAAACTTATGCCTACCTAACTGAAAGGTGGATGGTTTTGCTATTTAGGCCAGGTATACTGTGTCACTTCCACATTGTGATTCTTATTTGCGAGGAGATTGTAACTTTCTGGTCACAGACAACATTGGTTACATTGACTTCAGCGCCTCACACAATACCGAAATATTTTTATTGGAAGACATATCAGGGAACGTTCCTGGATCATCGGGTCCGGCTGGTGCTTTCGTTCTAGAAGACATGCCAGTTCTGTTTTCCCTTGAGAAGATCATCACGAATTGCACAAGCTGGTTTACGTGTGGCTGTCAGGAGAGGTTGTCTCCAGCAAATGCCTGTTCATAAGACCCGGAGCCCACCAGCGAGCCAGATTTTTGAAATATAGGACATTTATGGCATGAAGTACGCGCTCTACTGAGTCAGATTCTGTTCCATCATCCCAAAAGATACTAAAAACTGAATATAATAATTTTGGGGCTTAACAATGCATCAACTACTCAGGTCATATGGCATCAGAGGCGAGAGAGAAAAATTAGCTTGGGCTAGAGCAGGGCACCAGATTCTGCCTCTGGGTGGGCTCGAATCCACGTCACCCAGCACATACAGAATGTCATTGGTCGAGCAGAGCGCGCGCTAACCGACTGAGCCACTCAGACCCCGAAACAGTTAGCGGCTTTCCTTGTAAGTAGTTCTAAACCATGCATTTGGGTTCCTCCGTCGTGGATAGTCAGCTTTAGAGCCTTCTATGAGCCTCAAAGCTATCCATGAAATCAGTACAGTGCTTTCATTAAGTTGATATAGAAATCGCCCTGGATGTGCTGAAGTCAATTTGCAATCAGCTGTGGTATCTGTGCACAGAAAGTTATATTCTGTCCAGCTGGTGAGAACCACCATTTTGGAGGTAAGGAGCCAGTCGCACAACAATTGGCCAAACAGCAAACAATTCACACTTGAGAGGGCAGGCTAAAGTTCCCGATAGAGGCTATGAAGAGCTCGGTGAATGCTCGTACCAGGACGTCGCCACCGGGGGTGGGGGGCAGGGCCTGGCCCCCTTTTGGCCAACAATTTCCTGATCTCAGTCAAAATGGGAGAAAACCGACATTCTTATAACCAGCCGCTGCAGAAGACAACCAGGAGTCCAAATTCGAGAGTATTTAGTCCAACGGGGAAGTTTTTGTTAGCGTCAGTTTGAAGTTTGGCAAGCCCCCCACTTTTTTGCCGGTGGCGACGCTTATGCTCGGTACCAAGCATCAGCCAGCTTGTCACTCCTGACAGCTGCTAATATTCGATTGCCTGAATCTGAAACATTCTGACCATAAATGGCTCCCTTAAGAAGCTGGTGACTGGTATAGTTTCCCCTGTTCCAAGGTATTCCAGAACTTAATGTGGTGAACGATCCCCACTGAGCGTGGTGTGAAGCTGGTGAAAGATTTCGTGAGCAATTCAAAGGGTAAAAATATGTAACAGGATCTTCTTCTAGCAGTATCAGAGCTCTTAAATAGTTCACAGGAGAATAGGGTTATCCCAGTGAGGTTCGCCTCCGGAAGGCATTCCTGTTCTGTAGGGATTTAGAGTACTAGGGTGCTGAACCATGTTATTTCAGGCCTTATGTGGAATAACATGCATTTATATTGCGCTGCAAATACATCTGACAAGTAAATGCCTGCATGTTAAATCCTATCTACCGCTCTTATACGCACGCACATGCCACGCTGACTTTACTGGTAGGTTATGCACCCCTTCCATCCCAATTTAACAACGGGAGACTGCAAAGCCGGGCGGCCAATCGCGCCCGAAACATGAAATCTTTAACCGTTTTGAGGCGATCTTTCCCGTTATCGTAGACGCTTGGAATGTAGCTAATTGAAATTAGAAGTGAATATATAATGGGAAAAAGTGGGTTCCAGTCTGAAAAGTAAAGAGCTTTTTTAACGACCCTAATGATAGAGTCAATACAAATCGATCACAACTCTTCGCTGCTCTCGCTTTGCTAATGTGTCTCAGATAATATTTTTGCTCCAATCAGAACACTGCAATCCGCTAATTGGTGATTCACATAAGCAGCCTGCGTCGGCCGTGTATGTAGTTCTTGTTCTGAGATCGGCGCGGATTTCTGGTCCTGAGATCGAGCAGGGATTTCTGTCTCGTCCTGAGATCGGGCGGGGATTTCTGTCTGGTCCTGAGATCGAGCAGGGATTTCTGTCTGGTCCTGAGATCGAGCAGGGATTTCTGGTCCTGGGATCGAGCAGGGATTTCTGTCTGGTCCTGAGATCCAGCGGGGATTTCTGTCTGGTCCTGAGATCGGCGCGGATTTCCGGTCTAATTGGGAGACAAACGGTGCTTGCAGACGATACCCAGAAAGACAGATGGGAGGCCAACACGGTAAACATGCACTGCCACGTAATCTCCTAAAGCCTTGGTGAGATTCAACAAGAAACATTCAAGCGATTCAGCAGAAACTGCGCCAAACATCAACAGAAACTGAACCTCACAGCTCTCTGCACTTGTCCGACAATGACAAGTACACAGACGAATTCTCGGAGGAGTTTCTTCCGTTTGTTATGTCTGCAAACTGTACCAAATTTTAAGTTTAACATTAAGCGAAGTCGGTCAGCTTGTTGTCCTCTGGTTCAGGAAACAAAGTAGGTTTTCAGGCGAGGAAGTTTGTCGGAGTTCTGAATCACGGAGCTAGCAAACAGGAGCAAAATTGTTAATTCATACATGCACATTCCAAGTGCAGACGAGAGAGAGAGAGAGAGAGAGAGAGAGAGAGAGAGAAGGGGGAGCAAATTAAGTACGTGGAAGTCCAATCAGCGCTGGCTAAATCAGGACTGTTCGCGGTCATACCGTGCGGACGGTACTGCAAATTTAGGAACGTGCTACTCATCGGCATTCAGGGATATATCTTCTGCTAGAAGCAACACTTCTTTGGAGTTAGGTCGCCCCCAATTGAATAGGGTACTGTTCATACTGAGTCATACCAAAGTACAGTTACACGCGGTGGTATTCTAGTGGAGTTTACTTACTGAGCCCGATTTGCTGCTCTCCCCTCGCTGACCAGCTCCTGCCCCCCGACAGCCGACGCTAATGGCCGAGTCGGGGGAGGGGGTCGGTTACTACCCACCCGGGAAATCAGGCCCTGTGGAGGTGCGGGGTGGGGGCTCCCTTGTTACGGCGCCGCAGGGCAGTTTGTCAGCTGTGCTGACGGTGCCCACCTGATGACGTCAGAGCGGCCAGAGGAAGCAGACACTCGAGTGCCCAGCATGCAGGAAACTGCGGCTGACCTTGTCAAAGAGTTTCGCTCTCGCTACTCAAAGCAGTACTACTATTGTTTTCACATGATTGTACTTATAGAAAAACATTATATTTTCTGGCTTTCAATTTTAACAATCAAAGAGTGGAAGAAGTAAATGAATATCGTTAAGAAAGGGAAATTGTCAATTTAGAATGGTTAATAGGTACACAATGAGCTTGACCCCGAAGTATTTTTCAAGCCATGCCATGCAGCTCTCATTGAGAAGCTTGTACCTACGAAAAAAACGGGTGAATAAATCAGATTAGGCAGGCTTCGACAATGCAGCATACTAGTCTTCCCTTAATGCCATAACTGTCAGTGTGACACGGCTTCCCCTCACTGGGGAGGCGGCGACACTAGTAAGGTGGTAAGGCGTAATTTCTCATCTTGATTACCTGGATCGTGTCGCGCCCTGGGACATTACCAGTATACCAGTGATATTGGAGCACTGCCCTTGGCACAGAATACTATGCAATATGCAAATCCCCCGCTGTCAGCCTGTTGCCGCCGTTGAAAGAGGAGCAACCATCTGTGACGCCGCGTGTCCGGCCAAGAGAATCTCGGAAGGTTGTCATCGATCTGTCGGGGCTGTAACTACACAGCCACTTGCACGAGTGAGCGCAGGAAAAACACACATTTATTATTCCATTACGAGAGCGGCAATGTTTGATGACTGCCATCTTCAGTGTGTGCTCTCTGACGTCGCAGGGCTGAAACATTCAGCCCTGCTTGAAGCTGGCAAAGGCCACCAGCACGCTGCCCGCAGCACAGACATTTGGAGGCGTGGAACTACAGCTGCTGCTCGATGTATCGGGCTTCTCAATTAAACACACAGTATTTTCCGGTGATTTGTTTTGATTTGTGAAAATTATTATGCAGGCAGAGCTTTAATTGAATTCGAATTCAGGATGTGCTATACCGATACAGTGCGTGACATTGACTTATGTATTTTTCCGGAAACCCTCAGCTAGATCATAAATAAACAGAACACAATATATCAATGAAGATTCTGATCCAGACCTTGAAACCAGACAATTGGTGAACTTGAGAGGTGACGATGTCACACTTCCCTCATTTCTAGCTCAAAACACAAGGCTATCGTTTAAGTTGACCGCGGGCGTTGCTGCAGCGGGCTATGAACAGGTCTTTTCAGCTCTATGGGATCTATTTCTTCAAGATCATCTCTGAATTTTTTTTGAATTGTCTGAAAGCTCAATTTTCAACTGAAAAAGGTCAAGCTAGGTCACAAAAAGGGTCAAACCAATAAAAAGTCAAAATTAAAATACACTTTTTTCTTCAAAGTAATGTATGGTTCAAGACCAGTTTAATGATATACGGCAATATTCATCCGGTTATGCGTCTTTGAGTTATGAAGCATCAAAGATGAGTCTGCAAAGTGACCTCCCGAAAATTCCTCGAACTATGACGCAGTCACCCATGGTTGGAGGGGGTTAATATTCTCACAGCTGTGTTCAGGGCCCAAAACTACCTCGGAGACAAAGTTTCAGAGTTTTTTTCTAGACATGGTGTCAAGCCTTGGTCGATTTGTCCTGGAATCACCAATCTTTGGGTGACGGCAGCGACTGAACTAGCCCTGGTCTGCCCCATCATCACCTGCGTCCCTCAGAGGAGCGGCGGCCACACCCAGTCCGAGTCGTTTACTAGCATGAGTTTGGCCTCGGAGGCCGGGGCAGCTCGGCAACAGTGCTGAGGCTGTCGACTCCTTAGACAGAAGCGGCCGGAGTAGGCCGCCTGATCCGCTGATGCTGATCTAATCGAAGCTCAATCAAGCGGAAACGGGGTGATGGTGGCCAACTCGTCACTTTAGTTCATCAACGATGACAATGGGATATTCGGGTGCTGATGATCACGTGTATCGTACATTCTACAGCTTCACCGTAAACGCTTGAAGCTCAGCCCAGTCGACGTAGATTTTGATATATTACTGAAAACGGCTCTGACTGCAAAAATCGAGAGAAGAACCAGTCGTATGTTATACAAATTGATGACAGGGAGGGAATAATGATAATTGGTGGGGTTTAACAAGGTACCAAGTGCCAAGCTCACCAGTAGCGGATACATGGGGGGCTCAAGCCCCTCCCCGGAAATGCCAGAGGGCCTATAGTACATTCATAGGTGGAGGCTGACCTGAGGCAATGCTGGGGGAGGCTCGAGCCCCCTGCCCCCCTTAAGTCCTGGATCCGCCACTGGGTGTCACTCCCGGTTGGGAGAGATTTGGGAGATGATATAAACTTATTTAGAGCATCTGCCGGAACTTGAACCCGGAGCCTGTGGCTCCGGGGACATGGATGCTGTCCACTGAGCCACAGGCTTCGGGGACATGGATGCTGTCCACTGAGCCACAGGCTCCGGGGACCGGGGACATGGATGCTGTCCACTGAGCCACAGGCTCCAGGGACATGGATGCTGTCCACTGAGCCACAGGCTCCGGGGACATGGATGCTGTCCACTGAGCCACATGCTCCGGGGACATGGATGCTGTCCACTGAGCCACAGGCTCCGGGGACATGGATGCTGTCCACTGAGCCACAGGCTCCGGGGACATGGATGCTGTCCACTGAGCGACAGGCTCCGGGGACATGGATGCTGTCCACTGAGCCACAGGCTCCGGGGACATGGATGCTGTCCACTGAGCCACAGGCTCCGGGGACATGGATGCTGTCCACTGAGCCACATGCTCCGGGGACATGGATGCTGTCCACTGAGCCACAGGCTCCAGGGACATGGATGCTGTCCACTGAGCCACAGGCTCCGGGGACATGGATGCTGTCCACTGAGCCAAGGCCGGGGACATGGATGCTGTCCACGGAAAGGTGCCCGAGGAATGGTGCGAGCAAGGCGGAAGATCTCACGACCCGTGGAACCAAGGCTGGCATGGATGTCCGGCGTGTGCCCAAGGCGGTGATGTTACTTAAGGCGTTGTCCGAGCAAGGCGGACATGATGCCGAGAAGCCGGACATGGATGCGTCGAGCCAAGCCGGAATATGTCCCGAGCCAAGGCTCGGACATGGATGCGTCCACGAGCCACAGGCGGACTGGATCTGTCCCGAGCCAAGGCCCAGGACATGGATCTCCACAGCCAAGGCCGGGCATGGATGCTCCACTGAGCCACTGCGGCATGGTGTGTCACGGCCACAGGCTCGGGACATGGATGCGTAAGCATCGAAGGATCCGAGCCACAGGCTCGGGGACATGGACTTCCACTGAGCCACAGGCTCCGGGGACATGGATGCGTCCACTGAGCCACAGGCTCCGGGACTGGATGCTGTCCACCGAGCCACAGGCTCCGGGACATGGATGCTTCCACGAGCCACAGGCTCCGGGACATGGATGCTGTCCACTGAGCCACAGGCTCCGGGGACATGGATGCTGTCCACTGAGCCACAGGCTCCGGGGACATGGATGCTGTCCACTGAGCCACAGGCTCCGGGGACATGGATGCTGTCCACTGAGCCACAGGCTCCGGGGACATGGATGCTGTCCACTGAGCCACATGCTCCCGGGGACATGGATGCTGGGGCATTCCACGACAAAACGACAAAAAAATCCCGAAATAACATCCTACATCTCAGATTTTGATAAAGCATTCTTTAAGGGGTTCTATGGAACGCTGTTTTATGCCGTGAAACTTCTAGCCTCATCCTTCCAGTGGCTTCTGAGTTATTGCCTCTGGAAATTTTTCGATATTGTACAAAACCCCATTTTTGCAATAGCTATATCTCCAAAGTCAATCATTATATTTGTATAAAACATACGTCCCGGAATTCTTAAAACCTAAATAATTGTGTGGTGGAGTCAAAATACATAATTCAAGAATAAAGACATAAGTTTTTCCTGTGACCTAGGGTCAGGTCATGTGATTTCATAACGATGGCACTAAAATTTACAATTTTTCTTTGGGGAAATTGAGTTTGGGGTATTATGTTTCTATATCCAAAAACCGGAGACAGGTTTTTCTTAAACTTGTTTAGTTTTATTTTGGAATTACAACTGCAGGCGCGTTATTGCCAATCATTGCGTACTTTAAATCATCGCCGTCTTTGCAATGAAAAAATACGTACATTTCTTGCAGGCGAAGGACACAGTCTCGAAAAAAGAACTCGCATGCATAATTGTACGTGGATTTTATCTAATATACTATATATATATATATATATATAGTGTGTGTATACGTATATTTATACTATCCCCATCTGACAATAGCCCTGTACTTTTCTGTTCCATTAGACCTTTTTTTAAATCCAGCCCTGCCCTGTGAGCGGCATCACTGTTCTGCTCACATTTCTTATTCAAAACGTTTAGTGTGCCCAGGCATAGAGATGACGAATAAGGCCATAACATCACACACGTGTCCTAGCGTCGTTGTTCACCCGAGGCGAGGAAAAGGTACCACCACAGCGCGCGAAAGTCACAAGGGCGCGAGACGGCTGGCATTGGTACGATTCTTGTCTGGAAAATACCTGTTGCATGTTGCGTAATGGTGCACAGAAACTTAAAATGATTATCCAGCCATACACCGGTACAGCAGCATTTAAAAAGGCTGAAGTGGTAAATATCAGGCCACCCGCTGACCATCCACCGCCAGGCCTGCCAGTGAAGCCGCTGCCAACGGGAGAGATGTGAGACGAGGGATCTCAACCGGCGGGTGGCGAAAACAAGGGGATATATATTTGTGACGCCATATTCATTTACCCGGGATACGTGAGTATCCTTGGTACCAAAGCTCTCGGTACTCGCTATGATGTTGCATGCGAGCCAGACGAAACATAGCACGACCTATACAAAAGATGGCAACGCAGAACGGATCATTGTAAAAAAGAGTTATTCATTTTATTAAATCGAAACATTTACATAGGCTCTTAGGAGTCCTTTTCTCTTTTTGATTAAATATTCACAGTCAAATAACAGATATCAAATGAAAATATTGAATTTCATATTCAAACTTTGCCAGCACTGTTCCTGTAGAATTCCTTTGCTTACTGCTGATACGAACTAAGCCCAGAGTCCCCCTTCTAGAGAAGGAATAATAACGAGGGGCAAAATCGCACAAGGGATCCGGATACGGGAGTCGACTGGTTCGTTCCCACGGCTGCTACAGAAATAGTGCACTTTGAGGCTGCTCACGCCCTTCAGAAAAGGTTTCATGGGACAATAACTTTGAAAGGAATTCAACAATTCCACAAGCTTGCTCTCATTGATGAGCGTAATGCTATTACATTTTTTCCAGTATGCCATTATGTGTTGGTGTGTAATGGATATAATGATGGAATTCTAACATTTTCAGAGAGCCTTTTTAACTACGATGAAGGCGATAATTAATATTGACCTACTCATACTATATACAAACAGATCCTTCTCTGGAATATTTTGTGCGAGATGAACCTAGGGCTGGGATTTAGTCATTACACAGCAGTGTCTGCTGAATGGAGAAAAGGGCTAAAAGTCTGGCTCGTATCAGGCATAGCCTGATGTTTGACACTTATTGCTTCTACAATGATACACTATCGTGGTATATTCTTGAATCCATGTACAAAAAGCCTGGTGTGGTGAAAGCGCAATTCTATAAGTCTATTTGCCTCATTACGGGTTCGAAACAGCATTTTTAACTGGGCACCCTATGTCAATAACATATATGCTTTTCTGTTGTCCAAATGTAAAGCACCCTGCTCAATTGGCTTTTCCATTAAGAGTTGCCCGCCAATTCAATGTTTTCTGGCGTCAAGGTAATCAAGGGCGAATTCTGAGCAAGCAAAAGTTGGAGTGGCTACCCTCTGATCAAAACCCCGACGACACTATACTGCGTTTCAGCACTACATGGTGCAAACCTAGTCGATGTGCCTCCCCCTCGATAATGAAACCGGTATCCACCCGTGACTAACTGAGCGCGCCCCGCTGAGGGAAGGGGGGTATTTCACCCTCCCCCTCCCTGCCACCGTATCTCATTTCTTGAAAGGGTAAAGAACAATTACGGACGGCGTCAGAAAGCTCTTGACGAGACAAAGAGAAATGATAAGGCTATTTTTGTCAGGTTAATACTGAGGTCACCAGAGATAAGAACTCCATAAGATTAAATCAGAGCATTATAGATTGTTGCCTATATATTTTATTGAGCAGAGCAATGGAACATCCTTGGGCACCATTGGAGTCCACTTATCGTGGGAAATCAAATTTTGTATAATATGACCATTAGGCTGTGCCACTGGAAGGGTTTTTGTCTCAGAACACAGCGCCCCTATAATTTTATCATGCCCTAAAGATACAGAAACAATTCTACTTTGTTATATTTTTCGTACCTGAAATCCCCAGCCTGCTCCGAGCCAAAGTCTATTTCCCTATACCTTTAACATTGGGACACTGGCGCTGCCAAGCGGAAATATCCTGAAATATCAGCAAATCATTTCCTATACCTTTAACATTGGGACACTGGCGCTGCCAAGCGGAAATATCCTGAACTAAGGACTTTCTTACGCTTTGGAAAGCTTATGATACATTTAAGACCTCTAGAAGAGTTTCTAGAGAATATTAGCAGCTCTTAGGATATTTTAAAGCTTCTGATAGCAAAAGCTAGGTACAGCCCCTGCAATTGAATCTGTACACACTAGGCTCGGCAGTTTTTTTTGTTAAATTCTGGATAACTATTGCTCCCTCGGCCATGATGAAATATATAGCATGTGTGCCTTGCCTTTGGCCTTAGATATTGGCCAAAAAACTGGGTTCCAGGTTCGTAGTTTAAAAATAATTTGCAGAAAACATTTTTGATGACTGTCTTGTGACAATTAAGATTTTTGCTATTAATTTCTAAAACATGAGGCTGCTGCATATTAGTGAGTACGTAATCGATAGCTGGGAGCAAAACACACAAATTTTACGTTGAATCACGACTCTGCAAGCAGTAGATTGCTCACACTAGAACAAAAACTTCTGAGCCTAGTGTGTACAGATTCAATTGCAGGAGGCTGTACGTACTCAGGTCGTCTTTTGAGAGAATGGCCCTTGAAACAAAGGCACCCATAATCACGCTGTATTGTGATTTTTGGGGTTTAGGGATGCACCAACAGCTGAGGTCCTATGACATCGGAGGGGAAAGGGCAATGAGCTAGGCTTCAGCTAGGGCAGGGAACCAAATCCTGCCTCTTGGTGGGCTGGAACCCACGACACCATGGCTGACAGCTGCTGGCGATGTCTGAGGCGGCTGCAGCCATACCCGCGATGTTGGCTCTCAACGAATATTTCCGAGGCCGCCTCTGTCCATCCTCTCTATTGTTTACCATCCTCTCTATTGTCTATGAAAGGTTTCAGGTTCCAGCGGGACACTCCGAATCCTCTCGATGGCTTCGTCACTGAGGCTCATGGCGAGCGGAGGATCAGTGATGGGCGTTCTATCCCAGCTGAAGACCTCAGTGAAATCAGTTACGTCGACGTTAACACCCGGCAGCACTTACCGGCTAAACTTTCAGCTGGGGTTGGTACCGGCGCCTCTGGATAGTCAGCGAGACCCGATCGCGCAGCTGGGGCTCCCAATCCCAGGCCATCGCTTGCAAAACCGTCTCGGGGAGGCGCCGGTAGGCATTGTGCTGAGGTTTTTATCGTTAATCTGCCATAGCAGTTTCTACGAAACTGCCATGCTGCCAAAGTTGGACGCCTCTGGCGAGCCGGTAGAGCAGCAGCTAGCCAGTGCTTAGGTTGTGGCTAGTTTCTCTGGCAATGAGGGCACGATACGTGTTATCGATGTCCCAATCGAGGTCAGGAGCGTGCTCCTCACTGTCGACCTAAATTCCCTCACTATCCGGGTTCTCATTCACCGCACCTATACAGCTGTCTGAGGATCCGGAGATTAAAAACGACGCTTCTGAACACGCTGCCCTCACGAGATAGTCCAGCCTCGCTGGTGGGCGGGTCAGTACTATCAAGCCTGGCGAATGCCCGCCCCGCCGGCCGCTCATTCTCGCTCAGCATCGTCCTCTGGGCAGAGTTGTGCGTTTCAGAATTTTCTTGAGTCGACTCAACTCAACTCAACTCATATGCTGAGAGTGGTCAATTCAACTCTGACTCAACTCCGACTCAATGCTAAATCATCCCGACTCAACTCCAACTCAACTCACGACTCAACTCAACTCAAACTTCGACTCAGTTTCAAAATATATAAATAAAGGATAATAATATAAATGAATAATAACAAATTAATAAACCACTAAAAGACAAGCTGCGCAGAAAGTCCTACAGGAAAATGAAGATTAATAGATGGTACATAAATTAATTAAACGTTAAAAATTAATTATAGCCAAGAGCCATGGATATCTTTTTTTCTTCCAGACTGTCACTGCCAGATAAAGCTGCCACACTATGTTGCAATGATTTCTGAAAGAAGCCTTGCATGTTTAACCAGGTGGATGGAATGGTAAGGAACCTAAATGGGTTAAGGTTACAACAAAATAGGGAAATAATTGCACCTCCATACTATCAGAAAAAGGTCCAGCTAAAAAACATGATCTAAACTGTATTTTCAGGAATGATAAGGGTAATGTTTTTTTGTTTCTGTTAAAGAATGATGCTAGATAATTTTGCTAAATGAAACATTCCTATGCCATGAGCTGAACCCAAATCTAAGCTATAATTACTAGAGTACCTAGTTGCAATTGCAAATTCTAAGAACTACAGCAAAACCTAGGAATAGTATACCATATCAATACCATAGGACAATAGAAATGGAAATTTTATCATCGTGTTGCATTAAATACATTCATATTTTTAATCCAATACAATTTTCAGCTTGAAAACATTCAATACAGCACGCACCTGCCTATTACACTTCAAAATGGGAGCAGTTTGATAATTGCCAATGTATACGGCTTTCCAAATAAAATACGGACGACGATCAGATACAACCAGTAGCAAGAAATAATTCGTCTGATTCGCGCACTAATGGTATTTCAATATTTTGTCAAATCAGAGTTCAACTTTTCTGTGCTAACAGTAATAACTGCTTTTAATAGGTAAAATTAAAGCAGTAGCTGTGAACGGCGCATTAACACGCGCATTGACGGGGGTGAGCCACCTTCGGATTGACGAGGGGGGGTACCCCCCCTAAGATCTCGAGAACCACGGTAGGTAGCAAAACGGTAAACGGTGTTGGGTAGCCCATCCGCTTCTCCATCGAAAATATTGAACCATTTTTGTCAGGTCACATTTAAGGTCACCAGAGGTCAAAAACATGTCGTCACATGCCGTCATAGGGATAACAGTAAATTCAGTTTTCGGCCATTACATCTGAACAAGTAAAGATATACAAAACGACTTGAACTATAGAATCCTCGCAGCAAGCCGAATCGAATGATATAGATTTGACCTTGCTAGGTCAAATCAAAGATTTGACCTGACCTGAGGTCAGGTCAGGTCACATTATATAAAATGCATATCATTAGAACTGCAAAGCCAAGGCGAGTCTAATGAAGCTAAAATAAACGCTCTATCACCATCTGTTACTGAGTTATTTGGTAAAAACCATATTTCCCATGTATTACCAATGGAGAGGTCAAGCCTCGTACCTGACCTTAGGTCATCGATATCAAAAATACCGGAACATATTTTAGAGAACTCGGTAAGCCCATTATGTGATATAAGTTTCAATTGGATAAGTTCACCCTGCTCCGACTTATGCTATCTTAAACTTTTTGAGGTCAGGTCACTTGACCTGTACTGGTGACCTGACCTGAGATGACCTATCCTTAAAATTTTCACAGAAGTTGAAAAATATGAGGAAAAGGTATACCAAGTACGGCGGCGCGCGCGCCGTTTTCTGCTGTCTCCGAAAAACCCGAGGGGGCGGTACCGCCCCCGTCAATGCGCGTGTTAAAGGCAAAAGAAACGATTTCATATATAGTTAAGAAATATTCACCTCACTTTATTAATTATCACGTGACTTCTGCAATGTTTTGCCCTGAAGCTACTTTAGCTTGATCCTATCCTTGACTAAATTTGTTCTAACTGCGCACTCTCTTGCCTGTGGTTATTCTTTTATATTGGAGTGAGGGTGGAACATTTGAGTGTATAACTGTGAGTGGTGGTTGTTGAAAAGAAGTATACTAGATATTGATGATGAGGAGTTTTTCAGATATTTGAAATGCATTTCGCAGTGCATTCCACCTCTTGAAATGTTTAAGACAAGGCCAGAGATAGGAGCCTGTTTAATTTTTCGAGTACATGTATTATTTGTGCACGGGGATTTCTTCAGACCGAATGGGCCTTTAAAATAAACAATTGAACCGTATAATTAATTTGATATATTGAAACAAATTAAAACTTTAATTGAAACAATTGAAACACTGGAGGAAAAGGTATTCAAAGGAGGTTTCCAAAAGGTAGGCAAATTCAAACTTATTCAACATATTTACATACTGAGTCAACTTTTGTCTTCAACTCATTTGACTCGCTGTCTTCACAACTCAACTCAACTCAACTCATTGACGTGGTGTGAACTGACTCAACTCAACTCAACTCAACTCACTTGTCTAATTTGTTCGACTCAACTCAACTCAACTCTGGGTCGAACGAGTCAGAATTTGAGTTAAACTCTGACTCCGACTCATGAGGCGCACAACTCTGCCTCTGGCACGCTGCTGCTACACGTCTCAAAGATTCGTTTTAGTCAGCACCGCCCAAAAACATTCATCGAGATCCTCTCTGGTCCTTGAGGAATCTGTCCTCGGCTACCGGCACGCGGCTATCCCCAAGGCAGCTGCAGCGGCTCAGGCATCTGCACTTGCCCAGGGCGATGAAGCCCCCAGCCGTTTTGTCTTCCTGTCCGATCCACTGCGACATTTCTTTGGAACTGTGTTCGTGGTTTTAAACTGTTTATAGCACTCAAGGAGTTAATGTGAGAGATATGACATTTAGTCGATAGGAAGGCACGCATTAGTCGATTAGCAGGTATAGCAAGGGTCTTATTCAATATCTTAGTCTGCTGGAGCCTTCACACGACACCAAGCGTGGATTCATTGCTATGTAAATGTAAGTCATGATGCGTTACATCTATTTCCCAATCAATGCATATAAGTTCAATATTAAATTCAAATATTTCTGCCGAATGCATGCCCTGTGGTAAAGCTCATATACAGAGATCAAATTTGGCAGTCTATAAGAACGAAAGGGAAGCAGGCATTTCTTCTCCGGCGTATTGTAGTACCCGTCAACCGTGCCAGTGTTATATCAGTGACAGAAGCTCTGGTCATCACGATGAATATACTGCTATTTAAGCATTTGGATATTTGAAGATCTAATTATCAGCCTTCGGATCTTCTGAATACCTCATCATTTTTTGTTTTCGAGTGGAGTTGAATGAAATTGGGATGTGTTAGGATTTACTCCTGCAAGTTTATTATTCGGGAAAGTAATAAAAGTACCGGCGCACTGGTACCTAACGGGAAGTCATGCTTCCGTTCTGGAGTTAGATCAGCCAAAGGAGGTGGCTCATAATATAAGACCATAACTAAATGGAAGGTGCAGCATGATTTTCAACAGCTTTCTAGAACTATTGGATGCTGTTAAAATCACTAATTGCTATTTGTATCCATCAATAATTAACACAAAGCCAGAAGATTACGGTTGAGTCCTTAGTTTGCAATACAGCCACGGGGCGGCGCTAGTGTGCTAATGCTAACAGATACCCCTATTTTCTCTTGTTACGAGCAGGCTGGAGTTTAACCTTAAGAAAAAATGAATGGTGCGGCATTGTTCCTAGACGTGAAGGGCATGATAAAATCATAGGGGCGTCATGTTCTGCGATGGGTGATACAGCCTAATGACCATGCCGGGTCAAATGGATAATAACCCGACCTCAAGCTAGGTCAAGATCACATGTGACCTGTTATAGTCATGGTACATATCAATAGACCCCCCGTGACAAGATAAGTAAAATGAAAGCAAAATAGAAGCTCTATCTCAGTGCGGTACGAAGTTATTGGCAAAGTAATCACTGTCAGAGCCGCATGACGAAATCCATGGAGCGAAGCGCATTGAGATTTCTCAAGCGGCTCTATTCTGGCCGCTCAGACGGGTCTCGTCGTGGTCTTTTGTTGTTGTTGTTGTCAGAATCGCATGACGAAATCCATGGAGCGAAGCACATTGAGATTTCTCAAGCGGCTCTATTCTGGCCTCTCAGACGGGTCTCGTCGTGGTCTGTCAGAGCCGCATGACGAAATCCATGGAGCAAAGCGCATTGAGATTTCTCAAGCGGCTCTATTCTGGCCGCTCAGATGGGTCTCGTCGTGGTCTGTCAGAAGCCGGTGACGAACGAAGTAAGAAACGGCTTCTATTCTGACAGTTTTTCCGGTCTCGTCGTGGCTGTCTGTTGTTGTCTGTTCTGAGCGCTGGTATCAGAGACCTAAAACTTTTGTGGATAGAAGGCACTTCCATATGAATAAGCACGACGGTTGTCAATTTTCAAAATTTTCAAAATTTTGCCCGGAATTTTGCATTATGTGATTTTTAACTTTTATTTTTCTATTTTTTGCTAATTCATCTAGACTCTTCAAACTTGCACCCTTTTACATCAGGGAAATTTGTAGTTCACACAAAAAGTTGGAAAGAAAAAGCTTTAAATTTAGGCCTCCAAATTAGCTTTTAAACTTTGCACCCTAAATTTGGCATAAAACTCATGGTCTAAACTACAGGCTCGAAATATCTGAAGCTACAGCAGTTCAGGTTCTGAGTCAAATATCAACTTAAAGTTCGGTTTGTGCAGTACTGCACAAACACAGAAACAAAACAAAAACGGAAATTTAAGGGTCCTTTTTGGCCCATTCCGTGAAGGTCTGCATTTCCCAAAATTTCATTCAAACCCTTATATCTTCCGATCTAATTGATAAAAATTAGTTCCCATTTCAGATAATAAAAGAGAATAGCCTCCTTTATTATATATTTAGAGATAAAAACTTTCAGACTGAAACTTTTTTATTTTATAGGCAAAAATAAAATATAAGTTTTTAAAATTTTTATTCTCAGCCCCCTGGTTTCCAGACCATGATAGCTACGGTATTGAACTTAACACGGCTGGATAGAAAACTTCGTTGCCGTCATTTTTCTCACTCATACCCCCCACTTATCTCTTACGGCTTCCGCGCTAACAGCCGTAAAATACATTTCGAAGTGGTAATTTTATCGGTTCATTTTTGCTTCACACCAGGATTTCGAATGGTTAATATAGATGGAAGTGGATAAAATTCGGCAAAAAGCTAGTTCAAAGACATATCTTGCCATCGCAGCAGGTTGCATATCATAGCAACAACAGTGTACCTTTAATTAAATGTAATACACAATGCTAGTATGTTTCCCGCTCGAAACCTCACCCCGCCGTTCGGCCGTAGCGTCGCTGCGGCCGGCGCACTTGTAGCTGCTATGCGAGACAGATACCATAGCTATCTACGCATGCTATAGACCAGCGCAAATGCCCGGTGGTGGCAGGGTAGTCTGTCTCGTTTCGGCTCCTCTACTCGTGCGGCGGGCGCGTTGTCTACTAGATATTCATATCAGTCGGACGGCCGGGTGGCGGCCGTGCGGTGGGGGCCTGCGCCCTGCGGCGACTTGCGACGAATAAAAAACAAAATGGTGGTCAGGAACTGGTTTGCTTGTTTGGTTTGTTGTGTTTTGTTTCTTTATGTGTGTCCAAATCTTACTGTGTATGTGTGTGATAGGTCCGGTAAAAGTGATGTGTTTTATGAGAGAGATAAGAGAGGCCCCACCACTTAAGCCTTCGGGCTTTTGCGTCAATCTATTTGTTATAACTGTCATATTGTTTCCGTCCAATAAAAGTTTAGCATCTGTCTATCTATCTACCCACTAGTTAATGCATCCTCTAACCATAGGTAGCACTGGCCAAAGGGATCCACCGTTGCACACCATTTCTTTCCCAGCCGAATAAACCTCTTTGTGGTAATACCATGACACGTGACTCCAGGGGCGTAGGAACGGTTTGAAAAGTGGGGGGCCAACCTTAGAGGGGCCCACCTCAGGGGGGCCCCAGTCCACGGGGGCCCATAATTATAAGAAAATAGTTTGCTCGTTTGGTGTCAATAAGGCACGTATGCACACAAGGATGTCAATATATGGAAAATTGAGAAATTAAATTTTGCCCTATGATTTCGAGTTGTACCTATTTGATACCAAATCATAGTAAAACGCCAAAAAAACATTTTTTGTTTTTTACCAAGACCCATTTCAAATACGAAATACATTTTTAAGCTTTTTTGGAAGATTTGAATCATTTTTTTTACCGTGAGCACGTTTCTTATATTTACAGATGTTTAGGCCCTTTTTTTCTTTTTTTAATTTAAATACGCTTATGAACAAAGGGCATCCTCCTACCTTCAGCATTAAATCAGGTATCTCCTTGGACATCACGCAAGACCATAAGCAAGCTTGTGACGTTTGCATGGTGTCCAAGGATACTTAGCCATTGAGCAAAAAATTGGACAATTTTGTTACTGAAACAAATTGGCGCGGCTAAGTACACATCACATCTACAAAACTTTTCATCACATTTACAAAATTAGGAACTGTTTAGAAAACTACAGACAATGCTTTGATACCAAATAGCCTCACTTCGCTATGCCTAATCAACTTGTATTTTCTTATTCGATGACGAAAATGGGAACATTTATATATGTTATTACAGATCTCTTCTTGCCATCATTAGAGATTGATTTAGGTGAAGCCTGATCACAATAAATACGCCTAGCTATATTTCGATGCCTAAAATGCAGAGTTCCAGCATGACTGCAAGTGCAATGTAGGTACTTGATGGCCAGCTTTGTGATGCCGAGGAGGTGTGGGCGTGGTGTTATAGTGGTTAGCAGCCTTGCTTTCCACGCGACCAACTCGGGTTTAAGGCACGGCAGATTCCTTGTGCAAGGAGCGATTTGACTCCCAAGAAACCCTCCAACAGGGAAAGAGTTGGCGACGCCATATAACCCTGGCATCGAAAGACGTCGCGCCTTTCGATGGCTCAGGGACGACTGTTGCTCAGCATTTGGTGCGGGGTCTGTGTCCGATTCATATTTTGTGTTGGGATTGGGATGGAGTTTGATTGGGCCCAGTTCTCGGGACTCATTTGACAACACTCGGGTAGTAGGTGCCTTGGCTTTTTACGAAGCGCTCCTCCTCCAGGGGCTTGCAGGCAGCGTACTACCGAACTAGAACGTTCCCTGACAAGCTATCGGGCCCGTTTGGGTTTCTTGTTCTATATTACAGTTGCTGATAGTTGTATATTCGTTGCGGGGCCCACCTCAAAGGGGGGGGCAGTATCTCCCTTACCCCCGGTTCCTATTCCTATGCCACCCAGGGACCGCTAAATTATCTCGGAGGGCCCCAAGGTCCAGACCATGGCTCAGGAACCCAGATCAGTCAGCTCAAGGGCCTAGACCAGTGCATTAGCCTCGGGACCAGCTTATCAAGGGACCCTACATAAGCACAGGACCCCTAGAAGCTCATCACAGGGGAGTTCCAGATTCGCACAGGGTGCCAGATTAGCTTAGGGGCCCGGTTCAGGTCGGAGGTCCCCAGGTCGACTTATGTAGGGTCTCAAAACAGCTCAAGGGACTTGTTCAAGCTCACGGAGCCCAGATTAGCTCAATGATGCTAGAACAGTTCAGGGCCCCCATACCAGATCAGAGGCCCCAGTTAAGCACAGCGGTACCCAGATTAGCTCAGGGCCCCAGCTAGGCTTAGGGGGTCCCAGGGTGGCTGATATAGAGTCACAGAACACAGTGGTGTAGCCAGGATTCAGCCAAGGAGGGGTCCGACTACCGTCGGGGGGCCCCAGGCCGGGGGTCCCCTTAGTAACCGGGCCCATCTCCTATATCTTTTGTATAGTATTTTAACATTATAACATTCACACGAAGGAAATTTTGTTGTGCCTTTTTAAGCATTCTTTCCTATTTTGTTTATAGCTTGGTTTTTCTCGATCCGACCAAGTGTTGGTAAACTAAGGTCACCAAATATTAAGGATGACCCATACCTTAAATGGTAGCGTGGCTATAATAACAGCTTTGAGCCATATTTCGGGAAGTTCAATGTTGATGCACGCATGATGTTAAACCTGAGTCTACTTCAATTCACTCGAGTAATCAGACATGAAGTTATTGGAGGTCAGTCGTTTTGAGTACGAAGAAATGATCTTCTACGGGAAATGATTAGCAATTATATCCCGGTGTTGAATCCATGGACTCTTAATCAGGAAATTTCCAAAGAAATGAAAAAAACGAATAAAGATACAAGGGATATGGTAGTGTGTCCCGAACGTTACATAACCTCTATTCCGTCGACAGATCCTGTCGAGATCCAGTTACTTTCTTACCCTTGCTATCTTGTAAACGAGTAAATTACCAAGACAAAAGGCGCCCAAGATACCTATCGCCTTGGCTCACTCTGTTATTGTTATTTTCAACCTTTCATACCTATTTTTCTTTTTGGGATTATGCTCATCAATTTCTGTCATTACCCCTTGTCTGTCTGGTTTCCTACGAAAATATTGGAAAGTTGTTTATTTCAGAATATTTAGGAATGTAGTTATTGGTGTTAAGCTAATATATTAAAAATTGACTAAAGTGCCCAATTCCCTGTTCGATTTGCTCTTATGGTAAAATTAGATTAATTTTTGCCTTTCCTTCGATAATGGTGCCTGATCGACATGTTTCAATTTGTGCTTTTTTAGTACGCAATAGGGGTAGGTACATTTTTCCGAGGCATATGATTTTGAAATTTTTTATTTGAGCTCTGGGGCCACCTCAGACCAACACTTGGCGGCGCTCACAAAGCTAATTTTCGGCCGCTCTCCCGATTAGATCTCAGTGGGTCTCGGAGACCGATTCACGGCGCCTCTTGATTAAAACTGGGGGCCCCTGAAAATCTCTCGGGGCTTCTGAGATTAGTTATCGGCAGCACCTCTGAGACTAATTATTGGGCCCCCCCAGATTTGCTCTGGAGGGGGGCTGAGACTGAGTATCGTGGTCATCCAGATTAGCTATTGGGGTCCCCTGAGGCTGTCTTTGGGGTGGGGGAGGGGGCTGGGAATGACTTCCGACAGCCCTCTGAGACTTACTCTAGGGCGCCCCTGAGACAAACACTGCGGGGGGAGGGTGGAATCACCTCTGAGACTGAGTCTTTGGCGTTCCTGAGACTGACTCGGAGGCTACAGATTAGCTCTCGCGGGCCTAAGGCTAACTCCGGGCCCGTGAGACCAAAACTCGGGAGCACCTCTGGAAATTACTCTCAGAACCCCGAGATTAACTCTCGGATGTCTCTGAGACTGACAACCAGGAGCCCTCTGAGACTAACTTTTTGGGTGCTCCCTGAGATTGACTCTCGGGGCCGCTTATACCAAAACTCGGGGGGGCACAGCCTGAGGCTAAATCTCGAGGGCTCCCAAAATTACCCCTCTGGGGCCCCCTGAAACCAGCACTCTGCGGATCAAATTAGACTAACTCTCGGACCCCCGGATTAACTCTCGGGGTCACCTGAAACTAAATATTGACTCCTGAGAGAGAAGCCCGTGAGACTATGAGGGCCCCCTGAGACCGACTCTTGGGGTGCTCTGAGACTGACTCTTGGAGTTCTCTGAGACAGACTCTCAGGGGGACCCCGAGACCGAATCTCGGGTTCCCCTAAGACAGACTCTTGGGGTCCCCTTGACCGACTCTTTGGGTTCTCTGAGACTGACTCTCAGGGGCTCCCCTGAAATAGACTATGTTGCAGGGCCCTGAGAACCACTCTCGGGGGCCCCTGAGACTAGCTCGGCCCCCTCCCCTGAGACCAACCCTCTGGGACCCCTAAAACCTACTTTCGGGGGCCTTGAGACCGACTCTCAGGGCGGGGGCCGTGAGGCCGACTCAGGACGCCCTGAGAACGAATCTTCAGGGGCCCCTGAGACTGACTCTGGGGGCCTCGTGATCAGAGAATCCTTTGCAGTGGTTCAGTTTGGCCCAAGGTGTGGGGTCTGCGGACGCCTAGGGCCCCCTTGGCTACACCACTGCATCCAAACTTTCGGGGGCCCTCTGAAATCACCATTTGGAGGCCCCTTAAATAATTGCTCCCTTAGACCAATACTCCGGGGCCCCTTGATGCTGATGCCCGGGGGTCCTAAGACTAAGCTCGGGGTCCCACTTAGATCAGGCTCAGGGGCACCCTTAGACCCATGCTCGCACTTTTCTCAGGAGTAACTCGACACCGATGTTCCGGGGCCCTCATGATCAATATTTCGAGCCCCCCCAAGACTAATGCTCGGTGCTCTGGAGCCCCTCGATGCCGATGCTCGGGAGTCCTGAACCCGGGCCTGGGGGCCCCTGGGACCAAACTCTGGGTCTCATGAGGTCAATGTTCGTGCCTCACTCATGAGTCCCTCGATATCAATAGTCGGGGGGCACCCCGAGGGGGCCCTGAACCCCTGAGACCAAGCTCAGGGCCCCTGAGACCAAGCTCGAGGGGACCCTGAAACCAAGCTCGGATGCTTCCTGAGACCAAGCTCGAGGGCCCCTGACACCAAGCTCAGGGGTTCCCTGAGACCAAGCTCGAAACCCCGTGAGACCAAGATCGAAAGGCCCATGAGACCAAACATCGAAAGGACCATGAGACCAAGCTTGCCCCCCTAAGACCAAGCTCGGTTGTCCCCTGAGACCAAGCTCGAGGGCCCCTGAGACCAGGCTCACGGGCCCCCGAGATCAATATTCGGTATTCCAAAGCCCTCGATACCAATGATCGGGGTCCCCTCCGAACTCAGGGGCCCCCGAGATCAATGTTCGGTACTCTGGAACCCTCGATACCGATGATCAGGGGCCCCTGAGACCAAGCTCGGGGGTCCTGAGACCAAGCTCGGGGTTATCTGAGACCAAGCTCGGAGGGTTCCCTGACACCAAGCTCAGGGGGCCCCTGAGACCAAGCTCAGGGGCCCTGATTCCAAACTCGAAGGGCCCCCTGAGACTAAGCTCGGGAGCTCCCTGAGACCATGCTCGGAGGGCCCCCAGACACCAAGCTCGGGGCCTCTGAGACCAAGCTCGGGGGCCCCTGAGACCAAAATCGAAAGGCCCGTGAGACCAAGATCGAAAGGCCCGTGAGACCGAGCTCGGGGGGAGGGGCCCTGAGACCAAGCTCGGGACCCCCTGAGACTGAGCACAGGTGTCCCCAAGATCAATATTCGGTACTCTGGAGCCCTCGATACCGATTATCAGGGGGCCTCCTGAGACCAAGCTCGGGAGCCCCCCTTCCCGAGACCAAGCTCAGGGGCCCCCGAAATCAATTTTTGTGTTTTTAGTGCATAAGGTCAGCCTAAGGGGGTCCGCGGACCCCCTGAGACCCCCTCCCCTGGCTACACCACTGTCAGAACATCTCAAGGAGCCCATTCAAGCTCTCGGCCGCCCGGTCAGTGGCTGTAAAGCCTTATAGGGGTCCCAGACCATCTCAGGGGCCCTCAGTTCAACACAGAGGGCCCATATTAGCTCTGATGACCAGATAAACTTAAGGGTCCGGCTCATCCAGGGCCCCTTGTCGGCATATTTGGGGCTTCAGAACAGTTCAGGGTTTCAATTAAAGCTTATAACCAAATTTCAGAGCAGTGGCCCTATTCCTGTGCAGGGGCCTCAGATAAGTTTAGGGTCTTCTGTGCATCACAGGGGATCCAGATTAGCTCAAGGGGCAATATTAACTTTACGGTCCCAGCTCAGCTCAGGGGCCCCCAGGTCGGTGGATATAGGTTCTGGCCAACTCACGGGGCCCTGTTTAAGGTTACGGCTCCTAGCTCAGTTTAAGCATCCTAGAACAGTTCATGCTGCCCAAACCACCTCAGGGGCGCTCAGTTCAGCTCAAAGGGCCCAGATTAGCTCGTATGGCATCAGAGGCCAGTTTAGTCAGGCCCCGAGAAGCTTAGGGGAACTTAAAATCAACTCATAGGACCTCAACTTAGTTTAGGGGCACAGGTAAATTTAACGGGGTTCAAGGGCAAGCTATCGGGACAGTTTGAGTTTCTTGCTTGATATTACAGTTGTTGATATTCTTATCTCCCGTTGCGGGGGCCCATCCCAGAAAAGTGGGGGGCCAGTGGGCCCCTGGCCCCCCGGTTCCTACGCCTATGCGTGACTCCTTGCACTCCCTGCTTAAATAAACTTAATAAGCAGTGGCGGATCCAGGCCATTAGTATGGGGGTGGGGCTAAGGAGCTCGAGCATAGGCAGATCCAAGACAAGTACCGGGGTGGGGCTAGTGAGCTCGAGCATAGGCGGATCCAGGACATCAGTTCGAGGGTGGGGTTAAGGAGCTCGAGCATAGGCGGACCCAGGACATCAGTACGAGGGTGGGCTAAGGAGATCGAGCATAGGCGAATCCAGGACATCAGCACGGAGGTGGGGCTAAGGAGCTCGAGCATAGGCGGATCCAGGACATCAGTACAGGGGTGGGGCTAAGGAGTTCGAGCATAGGCGGAACCAGGACATCAGTACGGGGATGGGCCTAAGGAGCTCGATCATAGGCGGATCCAGGACATCAGTTCGGGGGGTGGGGCTAAGGAGCTCGAGCATAAGCGGATCCAGGACATCAGTACGGGGGTGGTGTTAAGGAGCTCGAGCATAAGCGGATTCAGCTCATCAGTACGGGGTTGGGGCTCGGGAGCTCGAGCATAGGCGGATCCAGGACATCAGTAGGGGATGGGGGCTAAGGAGTTCAAGCATAAGCGAATCCAGGGCAGTACAGAGGTGGGGCTACGGAGTTCGAGCATAGGCGGATCCAGGACATCAGTAGGGGGTAGGGGCTAAGGAGTTCGGGTATAGGCGGATCCAGGACATCAGTACGGAGGTGGGGCAAAGAAGTTCGAGCATAGGCGGATCCAGGACATCAGTAGGGGGTGGGGCTAAGGAGCTCGAGCATAGGCGGATCCAGGACATCAGTGCGGGGGTGGGGCTCCGGAGCTCAAGTAAAGGCGGATCCAGGACATCAATATGGGGGTGGGGCTAAGGGGCTGGAGCATAGGCGGATCCAGGACATAAGTATGGGTGTGGGGCTAAGGAGCTCGAGCAGAGGCGGATCCAGGACATTAGTACGGGGGTGGGGCTAAGGAGCTGGAGCATAGGCGGATCCAGGACATAAGTATGGGTGTGGGGCTAAGGAGCTCGAGCAGAGGCGGATCGAGGACATCAATACGGGGGGTGGGGCTAAGGGGCTCGAGTATAGGCGGATCAAGGACATCAGCACGGGGGTAGGGGCTAGAGAGTTTTAGCATAGGCGGATCCAGGATATCAGTACGAGTGTGGGGCTAAGGAGCTCGAGCATAAGCGGATTCAGGACATCAGTACGGGGGGTGGGGCTCGGGAGCTCGAGCATAGGCGAATCCAGGACATCAGTAGAGGGTCGGGGCTGAGCATAGGCGGTTCCAGGGCAATACAGAGGTGGGGCTAAGGAGCTCGAGCAGAGGCGGATCCAGGACATCAGTACGGGGGTGGGGCTAAGGGGCTCGAGTATAGGCGGATCAAGGACATCAGTACGGGGGGTGGGGCTAAGGAGCTCGAGCATAAGCGGATCCAGGACATCAGCACGGGGGTGAGGCTAAAGAGCTGGAATAGGCGGATCCAGGACATAAGTATGGGTGTGGGGCTAAGGAGCTCGAGCAGAGGCGGATCCAGGACATCAGTACGGGGGTGGGGCTAAGGAGCTCGAGCAGAGGCGGATCCAGGACATCAGTACGGGGGTGGGGCTAAGGAGATCGAGCATAGGCGGATCCAGGACATCTGTACGGGGGTGGGGCTAAGGAGCTGGAGCATAGGCGGATCCAGGACATAAGTATGGGTGTGGGGCTAAGGAGCTCGAACAGAGGCGGATCCAAGACATCAGTACGGGGGTGGGGCTAAGGGGCTCGAGTATAGGCGGATCAAGGACATCAGCACGGGGGTAGGGGCTAAAGAGTTCTAGCATAGGCGGATCCAGGATATCAGTACGAGTGTGGGACTAAGGAGCTCGAGCATAAGCGGATTCAGGACATCAGTACGGGGGTGGGGCTCGGGAGCTCGAGCATAGGCGAATCCAGGACATCAGTAAAGGGTCGGGGCTGAGCATAGGCGGTTCCAGGGCAATACAGAGGTGGGGCTAAGGAGCTCGAGCAGAGGCGGATCCAGGACATCAGTACGGGGGTGGGGCTAAGGAGCTCGAGCATAAGCGGATCCAGGACATCAGCACGGGGGTGAGGCTAAGGAGCTGGAATAGGCGGATCCAGGACATAAGTATGGGTGTGGGGCTAAGGAGCTCGAGCAGAGGCGGATCCAGGACATCAGTACGGGGGTGGGGCTAAGGAGCTCGAGCAGAGGCGGATCCAGGACATCAGTACGGGGGTGGGGCTAAGGAGATCGAGCACAGGACAAATGTACGGTGGTGGGGCTAAGGAGCTGGAGCATAGGCGGACCCAGGACATAAGTATGGGTGTGGGGCTAAGGAGCTCGAACAGAGGCGGATCCAGGACATCAGTACGGGGGTGGGGCTAAGGGGCTCAGTATAGGCGGATCAAGGACATCAGTACGGGGGTGGGGCTAAGGAGCTCGAGCATAAGCGGATCCAGGACCTCAGCACGGGGGTAGGGGCTAAAGAGTTCGAGCATAGGCGGATCCAGGATATCAGTACGAGGGTGGGGCTAAGGAGCTCGAGCATAAGGGGAGCCAGGATATCAGTACGGGGGTAGAGGCTAAGGAGTTTGAGCATAGGCGGATCCAGGACATCAGTATGGGTGTCGGGCTAAGGAGCTCGAGCAGAGGCGGATCCAGGACATCAGTTCGGTGGTGGGGCTGAGGTCTCGAGCTGGGGCATAACTCGGTAACAAATAGACAGAATTGGATGAAAATCTGCAGGTATAGGTGAAATACCGTCGGAAAACCCATCATATTTTATATCGTATCTCCTTTCTTCTCGTTATGCCCAGTCTTTGCTTAACAAAACAAACATTATGCGTGTGTTTATTTCTTTGATGATATGAACAGAGGGCAGGCGTGGTGCAGTATGCAGAGACATGCTAATTTAGGAAAACATGGGCCTAGACAGGGGATTGAATGGAGCCATAATGAGAACACAAAACCTAAAACTCCAACATTGCGTTGTTATAACTATCAAACTGCTGAAAAAACTCGCCTGTCAATCGAACTGTTTGGCTAACGTACATGTCACCGGCTTCTCCTGCGCCAGAGCGGCACCTGCCGAGGCCGCAGGCCGAGGTTGTTGTTGTTGTTGTCAGAATCGCATGACGAAATCCATGGAGCGAAGCACATTGAAATTTCTCAAGCGGCTCTATTCTGGCCGCTCAGATGGGTCTCCTCGTGGTCTGTTGTTGTTGTTGTCGGCGTCTGTCAGTCCTGAGAATTGATGTCAGAGCTCTGGAATATTGTAGGGTGATAGCCCTTCTGCTCCAGACACCCAAACTGAAGCCCTGAGTTGAAATCCAAAATAGTTTTGAGAAATTTTGGCTCAAACTTTTTCTGTTTTTTACTTTTCTAATTTTTACTTCTTAAGCTACGAACTTGAAATTTTTGTCCTTTTCAATGAATAACAAGGGCCAGCTAGGGGAAAAAATTGAGCTGATCCGACAATATTTATTGTGCGAAAACGCGGCATTTCTCACGCGAGCAAAAAACCTGCTAAAAGTTGATGGCCGACTTGTGCGCTCGAAATGTCAGAAGGCACGCCTCAGTTAGCTGAAAGGCAGTTACCTAGGGGTAGCTAGGCACATTTTGTTGTGCTTAGGCATAGTTTTAAGTGCAAAACGTAAAATTTTGACCTACTTTTTACGGTTCTTCCGGAGGACTGAATTTTGGTTCATTTCATTGCAACGTTAATGTCTCACAATCTAATTGACTGATTTGAGTTTTCATTCCAAATAATGAAAGAACATTGCTTCCGCATGATAATATTTGGAGATGGAAATTGTGAATGTAAAATTCTTTTTTTATAGGCATACATAGAAATTGAGTCAAACAATTTTTTATTTGCATCTTCCTGGTTCCAAGCTCGTGTCACTCACAAACTCAGAACTGACATGGCTGAATAGGAAAGTTACTTGTGGTCATTTCGCTCACTTATACTACCCACCTATCTCTAATGGCTTTCTAGTAATTAGTCCAAAATGTATTACAAGATGCTAAATTTCTCGGACCAACTTTGCTTCTCACCATGGTTTCAAGTCCTTAAAGTGGATGGAAGTGGAAGAAATTTGGCATGAAGCTAGCTTAGGATCCTAGCTCGACGATACAAGTAATTTCAGCCCAAAAGAATGCTTGGTTCGTCTTCTAGAAGCACTTTTATATCGTACCTTTTCGGGACAAGCACAGCACCCGGCACCAGCGGCCCGGCATATTCGGCGGAGTTGTACCAGCCAGTGACCTCCTGACGGGTCACAGCTGTTCAGTTAGTGGGAGGGTGAGTATTGTCGCACGGTGGTCTAGTGGTTAGAGGCCCTGTCTGTTGATCAGGTGGGACCGGTTAGAATCCGGGGGTGACCACGTAATCTTTATTGGTTATTTCAAGGAAAAGAATGATAAAACTGACTTACAGGCTTATGAAGGGTTACATTAAGAACGAAATATGGTTAGCTTTCAGCACATTGTGATGCGGCTCTCCTGCGCCGGTGGGGCGTTAGCCCAGGTCGCAGACAGGAGTCAGAGCCGCATGACGAAATACATGGAGCGGAGCGGATTGAGATTTCTCAAGAGGCTCTATTCTGGCCGCTTGGTGGTTCTGACAGTTGATGCCAGGGCTCCGCAATTGTTTAGAGTGATAGCCCTTTTACGCTAGACGCCTAAACTAAGGCCCCCGAATTTAACTTCAAAATAGTTTTTGAGAAATTTTGGAATAAATGTTTTCAATTTTGCATTTCTCTCATTTTTATTTCTTAAGTGACGAACTTGAAATTTGCCTCCTTTTAAATAAGCAGCAGGGGCCACCTAACAAAAAAATTCGAACTGGTCTGACAATATTTATTACGCCAAAACACAGCATTTCTAATGCAAGCAAAAAGCTATTGAAATTTGACAGCCGACTTGTAAGCTCGAAATGTCAGAAGGCGCGCTTCAGTTAGTCTAAAGACAGCCACGTGGAGGCAGCTAGGCCAATTTTATTGTGCTTAGGCATAGTTTCCAGTGGAAAACGTAGAATTCTGACCTAGTTTTTGCCATTCTGCCAGAAGACTGCATTTTTGCTCATTTTATTTGGATCTTAATATCTCGCGATCTAATGCGCCGATTTGACTTTCATTTCAAATAAAGAAAGAACATTGCTTCTGCCTGATAATATGTGGAGATGGATATCGTGATATTAAAATTAGTTGTCTTATATGTATAAATATAATTTTAGTAGAAAACATTTTATTTGCAGCTTCTTGTTTCTGAGCACATGCCATTTACAAGCTCAGAATTGACATGGCTGAAAAGGAAAATTAAATGCAGTCATTTCATTCATTTACACTACCCACTTATCTCCAACGGCTTTCGAGTAATTCATCCTAAAGGGTATTTCAAGGAGCTAAATTTTTCGGAACATGCTTGCTTCTCACCATGGTTTCAAGTCCTTAGAATAAATGGAAGTGGATGCAATTTGGCATGAAGCTAGCTTAGGGTCCTGGGTCGCCGATACAAGTAATTCTAGGCCGATATAATGTTTCGTTCGTCTTCTAGAAGTAGCCTTATACCATGCCTTTTCTGTACGAAACAGCACCCGGCGGTCACAGAATCGTCAGTTGAGTGATACCGGCCACTGACCTCCTGACGGGTCACAGGTGTAAAGTTAGTGAGAGGTGGCACAGTGTGGCGCGGTGGATAAATGGCTAGAGCCTCCGTCTCGTAATCAGGGGTGCCCGGGTCGAATCTGGGGTTGACCCCGCGTTCTTTATTAGTTATTTCAAAGAAAAGAATGATAACGCCGAACTACAGGCTTATGAATAGATACATTGAGAAGGAAATATGGTCTGCGTTCAGCACCTTGTCATGCGGCTCTCCTGCGCCGGTGGGGCGTTAGCCCAGATCGCAGAAAGGGGTCTGTCAGAGCCGCATGACGAAATCCATGGAGCGAAGCGCATTGAGATTTCTCAAGCGGCTCTATTCTGGCCGCTCAGACGGGTCTCGTCGTGGTCTGTTGGTGTAGTTGTTGTAGTAGTTGTCGTCTGTCTGTCCTGAGAATTGATGTCAGAGCTCTGGAATCTTGTAGGGTGATAGCTCGCCTGCTCCAGACACCCAAACTGGAGCCCCGAGTCGAAATCCAAAATAGTTTTTTGAGAAATTTTGGCTCAAACTTTTCCTGTTTATATTTCTCTAATTTTTACTTCTTAAGCTACGAACTTGAAATTTATGACCTTTTAAAAAATAACAAGGGCCAGTTAGGGGAAAAATTGAGCTGATCCGACAATATTTATTGCGCGAAAACGCGGTATTTCTCACGCGAGCAAAAAACCTACTTAAAGTTGATTTCCGACTGGTGCGCTCGAGATGTCAGAAGGCACGCTTCAGTTAGCTGAAATGCAGTTACCTAGGGGTAGCTAGGCAAATTGTGTACTCTTTCACGTACTCTTTATTGGTTATTTCAAAGAAAAGAATGATAAAACGGACTTACAGGCTTATGAAGAGATACATTAAGAACGAAATATGGTTAGCTTTCAGCACATTGTCATGCGGCTATCCTGCGCCGGTGGGGCGTTAGCCCAGGTCGCAGACCGGGGTCTGTCTGTTGTTGTCTGTCCCGCCTGAGAATTGATGCCAGAGCTCTGCAATTTTGTAGGGTGATAGCCCTCCTACGCCAGGCTCCCAAACTAAAGCCCCGAGTCAAAACCTAAAATAGTTTTTGAAAAATTTTGGCTCACACTTTGTCTGTTTTATATTTTTCTAATTTTTACTCCTTAAGCTACGAGCTTGAAATTTATGTCCTTTTCAAAAGGGAGCAAGGGCCAGATAAGGAATAAAAATTGAGCTGGTCCGACAATATTTATCGCACGAAAACGCGGTATTTCTCACGCGAGCAAAAACCTACTTAAAGTTGATGGCCGACTTGGACGCTCGAAATATAGGGGCGGTAGTGGGTGGTCAGCATAGCTGCCACGCAGCCGACCCGGGTTCAAGGCCCGGCGGCTTCCCTGAACAAGGAGCAAGCTGGCTCCCGAGAAACCCTTCCAACAGGAAAGAGTTGGCGACGCCATATGACCCTGGCAGTTGGTGCGTCGATAAGCCCCAAAAATTATTATTATTATTACGCTCGAAATATCAGAAGGCACGCTTCAGTTAGCTGAATGGCAGTTACCTAGGGGTAGCTAGGTCAATTTTCTTGTGCTTAGACATAGTTTTGAGTGCAAAACCTAAAATTTTGGCCAGTTTTTTCGTTTTCCCGGAAGACTGCATTTTTGCTCACTTCATTCCAACGTTAATATCTTGCAATCTAATTGACGGATTTGAGTTTCCATTTCAGATAACGAAAGAACATTGCTTCCGCCTGATAATATTTGGAGATGAAAATTGCGATATTGAAATTCTTTGTTTTATAGGCATAACTAAAATTTGGGTAAAAAAACTTTTTATTTGCAACTTCCTGGTTCCGAGCTCATGTCACTCACAAACTCAGAAATGACATGGCTGGATAGGAAAGTTCCTTGCGGTCATTTCACTCACTTATACTACCCACCTATCTCTAACGACTTTCGAGTAATTAATCGGAGAATGTTTTACAAGGTGCTAATTACCTCGGACCACCTTTGCTTCTCACCATGGTTTCAAGTCCTTAAAATGAATGGAAGTAGATGAAATTTGGCATGAAGCTAGCTTAGGATCCTAGCTCGACGATACAAGTAATTTCAGCCCAAAATAGCGTTTGGTTCGTCTTCTAGAAGCACCTTTATATCGTACCTTTTCGGGACAAACACAGCACCCGGCGCCAGCGTCCCGCCATATTCGGCTGAGTGGTACCGGCCAAGGACCTCCTGCCGGGTCACAGGTGTTCGGCTAGTGGGAGGGTGCAGAGTGTGGCACAGTGGTCTATTGGATAGAGGCACTGTCTCTTGATCAGGGGTGTCCGGTTCCAATCCGAGGGTGACGGTGTGCTCTTTATTAGTTATTTCAAAGAAAATAATGATAAAACTGACTTACATGCTTATGAAGATACATTGAGAAGGAAATATGGTTTGATTTCAGCACATTGTCATGTGGTTCTCCTGCACCAAAACGGCGTTAGCCGAGGCCGCAGGCCGAGGTCAGAAGCCGGTGACGAACAAGTAAGAAACGGCTTCTATTCTGACAGTTTTTCCGGTCTCGTCGTGGCTGTCAGAAGCCGGTGACGAACGAGGTAAGAAACGGCTTCTATTCTGACAGTTTTTCCGGTCTCGTCGTGGCTGTCAGAAGCCGGTGACGAACGAAGTAAGAAACGGCTTCTATTCTGACAGTTTTTCCGGTCTCGTCGTGGCTGTCAGAGCCGCATGACAAAATCCATGGAGCGAAGCGCATTGAGATTTCTCAAGCGGCTCTATTCTGGCCGCTCAGACGGGTCTCGTCGTGGTCTGTTGTTGTTGGCGTCTGTCCGTCCTGAGAATTGATGTCAGAGCTCTGGAATTTTGTAGGGTGATAGCCCTTCTGCTCCAGACACCCAAACTGAAGCCCCGAGTCGAAATCCAAAATAGTTTTTGAGAAATTTTGGCTCAAACTTTTTCTGTTTTATATTTTTCTAATTTTTACTTCTTAACCTACGAACTTGAAACTTATGTCCTTTTCGAAAGATAAAAAGGGCCAGCTAGGGAAAACGAATTGAGCTGATCCGACAATATTTATTGCGCGAAAACGCGGCATTTCTCACGCGAGCAAAAAACCTGCTAAAAGTTGATGGCCGACATGTGCGCTCGAAATGTCAGAAGACAGGCCTCAGTTAGCTGAAAGGCAGTTACCTAGGGGTAGCTAGGAAAATTTTGTAGTGCTTAGGCATAGTTTTGAGTGCAAAACGCAGAATTTTGACCTACTTTTTACAGTTCTTCCGGAAGACTGAATTTTGGTTCCTTTCATTTCAACATTAATATCTCACAATCTAATTGACCGATTTGAGTTTTCATTTCAAATAATGAAAGAACATTGCTTCCGCCTGATAATATTTGGAGATGGAAGTTGTGAATGTGAAATTCTTTGTTTTATAGGCATAAATAGAAATTGAGTCAAAAAACTTTTTATTTGCATCTTCCTGGTTCCAAGCTCATGTCACTCACAAACTCAGAACTGACATGGCTGAAGAGGAAAGTTACTTGCTGTCATTTCGCTCACTTATACTACCCACCTATCTCTAATGGCTTTCGAGTAATTATTCCAAAATGTATTACAAGATGCTAAAGTTCTCGGACCACCTTTGCTTCTCACCATGGTTTGAAGTCCTTAAAATGGATGGAAGTGGAAGTAATTTGGCATGAAGCTAGCTTACGATCCTAGCTCGACGATACAACTAATTTCAGCCCAAAAGAATGTTTGGTTCGTCTTCTAGAAGTACCTTTATATCGTGCCTTTTCGGGACAAGCACAGCACCCGGCGCCAGCGGCCCGGTATATTCGGCGGAGTTGTACTAGCCAGTGACCTCCTGACGGGTCACAGCTGTTCAGCTAGTGGGAGGATGAGTAGTGTGGCACGGTGGTCTAGTGGTTAGAGGCCCTGTCTCTTGATCAGGTAGGTCCGGTTCGAATCCGGTGGTGACCACGTACTCTTTATTGGTTATTTCAAAGAAAAGAATGATAAAACTGACTTGCAGGCTTATGAAGAGATACATTAAGAACGAAATATGGTTTGCTTTCGGCACATTGTCATGCGGCTCTCCTGCGCCGGTGGGGCGTTAGCCCAGGCCGCAGGCCGAGGTCTGTTGTTGTCTGTTCTGAGCGCTGGTATCAGAGACCTAAAACTTTTGTGGATAGAAGGCACTTCCAAATGAATAAGCACGACGGTTGTCAATTTTCAAAATTTTCAAAATTTTGCCCGGAATTTTGCATTATGTGATTTTTAACTTTTATTTTTCTATTTTTTGCTAATTCATCTAGACTCTTCAAACTTGCACCCTTTTACATCAGGGAAATTTGTAGTTCACACAAAAAGTTAGAAAGAAAAAGCTTTAAATTTAGGCCTCTAAATTAGCTTTTAAACTTTGCACCCTAAATTTGGCATAAAACTCATGGTCTAAACTACAGGCTCGAAATATCTGAAGCTACAGCAGTTCAGGTTCTGAGTCAAATATCAACTTAAAGTTCGGTTTGTGCAGTACTGCACAAACACAGAAACAAAACAAAAACGGAAATTTAAGGGTCCTTTTTGGCCCATTCCGTGAAGGTCTGCATTTCCCAAAATTTCATTCAAACCCTTATATCTTCCGATCTAATTGATAAAAATTAGTTCCCATTTCAGATAATAAAAGAGAATAGCCTCCTTTATTATATATTTAGAGATAAAAACTTTCAGACTGAAACTTTTTATTTTATAGGCAAAAATAAAATATAAGTTTTTAAAATTTTTATTCTCAGCCCCTGGTTTCCAGATCATGATAGCTACGGTATTGAACTTAACACGGCTGGATAGAAAACTTCGTTGCCGTCATTTTTCTCACTCATACCTCCCACTTATCTCTTACGGCTTCCGCGCTAACAGCCGTAAAATACATTTCGAAGTGGTAATTTTATCGGTTCATTTTTGCTTCACACCAGGATTTCGAATGGTTAATATAGATGGAAGTAGATAAAATTCGGCAAAAAGCTAGTTCAAAGACATATCTTGCCATCGCAGCAGGTTGCATATCATAGCAACAACAGTGTACCTTTAATTAAATGTAATACACAATGCTAGTATGTTTCCCGCTCGAAACCTCACCCCGCCGTTCGGCCGTAGCGTCGCTGCGGCCGGCGCACTTGTAGCTGCTATGCGAGACAGATACCATAGCTATCTACGCATGCTATAGACCAGCGCGAATGCCCGGTGGTGGCAGGGTAGTCTGTCTCGTTTCGGCTCCTCTACTCGTGCGGCGGGCGCGTTGTCTACTAGATATTCATATCAGTCGGACGGCCGGGTGGCGGCCGTGCGGTGGGGTCCTGCGCGGTGCGGCGACTTGCGACGAATAAAAAACAAAATGGTGGTCAGGAACTGGTTTGCTTGTTTGGTTTGTTGTGTTTTGTTTCTTTATGTGTGTCCAAATCTTACTGTGTATGTGTGTGATAGGTCCGGTAAAAGTGATGTGTTTTATGAGAGAGATAAGAGAGGCCCCACCACTTAAGCCTTCGGGCTTTTGCGTCAATCTATTTGTTATAACTGTCATATTGTTTCCGTCCAATAAAAGTTTAGCATCTGTCTATCTATCTACCCACTAGTTAATGCATCCTCTAACCATAGGTAGCACTGGCCAAAGGATCCACCGTTGCACACCATTTCTTTCCCAGCCGAATAAACCTCTTTGTGGTAATACCATGACACGTGACTCCTTGCACTCCCTGCTTAAATAAACTTAATAAGCAGTGGCGGATCCAGGCCATTAGTATGGGGGTGGGGCTAAGCAGCTCGAGCATAGGCGGATCCAAGACATAAGTACCGGGGTGGGGCTAGTGAGCTCGAGCATAGGCGGATCCAGGACATCAGTTCGAGGGTGGGGTTAAGGAGCTCGAGCATAGGCGGACCCAGGACATCAGTACGAGGGTGGGCTAAGGAGATCGAGCATAGGCGAATCCAGGACATCAGCACGGTGGTGGGGCTAAGGAGCTCGAGCATAGGCGGATCCAGGACATCAGTACAGGGGTGGGGCTAAGGAGTTCGAGCATAGGCGGAACCAGGACATCAGTACGGGGATGGGCCTAAGGAGCTCGATCATAGGCGGATCCAGGACATCAGTTCGGGGGTGGGGCTAAGGAGCTCGAGCATAAGCGGATCCAGGACATCAGTACGGGGGTGGTGTTAAGGAGCTCGAGCATAAGCGGATTCAGCTCATCAGTACGGGGTTGGGGCTCGGGAGCTCGAGCATAGGCGGATCCAGGACATCAGTAGGGGATGGGGGCTAAGGAGTTCAAGCATAGGCGAATCCAGGGCAGTACAGAGGTGGGGCTACGGAGTTCGAGCATAGGCGGATCCAGGACATCAGTAAGGGGGTGGGGTAAGGAGCTCGACCATTGGCGGATCCAGGACATCAGTAGGGGGTAGGGGCTAAGGAGTTCGGGTATAGGCGGATCCAGGACATCAGTACGGAGGTGGGGCAAAGAAGTTCGAGCATAGGCGGATCCAGGACATCAGTAGGGGGTGGGGCTAAGGAGCTCGAGCATAGGCGGATCCAGGACATCAGTGCTGGGGTGGGGCTCCGGAGCTCAAGTAAAGGCGGATCCAGGACATCAATACGGGGGTGGGGCTAAGGGGCTGGAGCATAGGCGGATCCAGGACATAAGTATGGGTGTGGGGCTAAGGAGCTCGAGCAGAGGCGGATCCAGGACATCAGTACGGGGGTGGGGCTAAGGAGCTGGAGCATAGGCGGATCCAGGACATAAGTATGGGTGTGGGGCTAAGGAGCTCGAGCAGAGGCGGATCCAGGACATCAATACGGGGGTGGGGCTAAGGGGCTCGAGTATAGGCGGATCAAGGACATCAGCACGGGGGTAGGGGCTAGAGAGTTCTAGCATAGGCGGATCCAGGATATCAGTACGAGTGTGGGGCTAAGGAGCTCGAGCATAAGCGGATTCAGGACATCAGTACGGGGGTGGGGCTCGGGAGCTCGAGCATAGGCGAATCCAGGACATCAGTAGAGGGTCGGGGCTTAGCATAGGCGGTTCCAGGGCAATACAGAGGTGGGGCTAAGGAGCTCGAGCAGAGGCGGATCCAGGACATCAGTACGGGGGTGGGGCTAAGGGGCTCGAGTATAGGCGGATCAAGGACATCAGTACGGGGGTGGGGCTAAGGAGCTCGAGCATAAGCGGATCCAGGCCATCAGCACGGGGGTGAGGCTAAAGAGCTGGAATAGGCGGATCCAGGACATAAGTATGGGTGTGGGGCTAAGGAGCTCGAGCAGAGGCGGATCCAGGACATCAGTACGGGGGTGGGGCTAAGGAGCTCGAGCAGAGGCGGATCCAGGACATCAGTACGGGGGTGGGGGCTAAGGAGATCGAGCATAGGCGGATCCAGGACATCTGTACGGGGGTGGGGCTAAGGAGCTGGAGCATAGGCGGATCCAGGACATAAGTATGGGTGTGGGGCTAAGGAGCTCGAACAGAGGCGGATCCAAGACATCAGTACGGGGGTGGGGCTAAGGGGCTCAGTATAGGCGGATCAAGGACATCAGCACGGGGGTAGGGGCTAAAGAGTTCTAGCATAGGCGGATCCAGGATATCAGTACGAGTGTGGAGCTAAGGAGCTCGAGCATAAGCGGATTCAGGACATCAGTACGGGGGTGGGGCTCGGGAGCTCGAGCATAGGCGAATCCAGGACATCAGTAGAGGGTCGGGGCTGAGCATAGGCGGTTCCAGGGCAATACAGAGGTGGGGCTAAGGAGCTCGAGCAGAGGCGGATCCAGGACATCAGTATGGGGGTGGGGCTAAGGAGATCGAGCACAGGACAAATGTACGGGGGTGGGGCTAAGGAGCTGGAGCATAGGCGGATCCAGGACATAAGTATGGGTGTGGGGCTAAGGAGCTCGAACAGAGGCGGATCCAGGACATCAGTACGGGGGTGGGGCTAAGGGGCTCGAGTATAGGCGGATCAAGGACATCAGTACGGGGGTGGGGCTAAGGAGCTCGAGCATAAGCGGATCCAGGACCTCAGCACGGGGGTAGGGGCTAAAGAGTTCGAGCATAGGCGGATCCAGGATATCAGTACGAGGGTGGGGCTAAGGAGCTCGAGCATAAGGGGAGCCAGGATATCAGTACGGGGGTAGAGGCTAAGGAGTTTGAGCATAGGCGGATCCAGGACATCAGTATGGGTGTCGGGCTAAGGAGCTCGAGCAGAGGCGGATCCAGGACATCAGTTCGGTGGTGGGGCTGAGGTCTCGAGCTGGGGCATAACTCGGTAACAAATAGACAGAATTGGATGAAAATCTGCAGGTATAGGTGAAATACCGTCGGAAAACCCATCATATTTTATATCGTATCTCCTTTCTTCTCGTTATGCCCAGTCTTTGCTTAACAAAACAATCATTATGCGTGTGTTTATTTCTTTGATGATATGAACAGAGGGCAGGCGTGGTGCAGTATGCAGAGACATGCTAATGTAGGAAAACATGGGCCTAGACAGGGGATTGAATGGAGCCATAATGAGAACACAAAACCTAAAACTCCAACATTGCGTTTTTATAACTATCAAACTGCTGAAAAAACTCGCCTGTCAATCGAACTGTTTGGCTAATGTACATTGTCACCGGCTTCTCCTGCGCCAGAGCGGCACCTGCCGAGGCCGCAGGCCGAGGTCTGTCTGTTGTTGTCTGTCCCGCCTGAGAATTGATGTCAGAGCTCTGAAATTTTGTAGGGTGATAACCCTCCTGCTCCAGACATTCAAACTGAGGCCCCGATTCGAAATAGAAAATAGTTTTTGGAAATTTTGGCCTAAACTTTTTCTGTTTTATATTTTTCTTATTTTTACTCCTTAAGCTACGAACTTGAAATTTATGTCCTTTTCAAAAGATAACAAGGGCCAGCTAGGGAAAAAAACTGAGCCGATCCGACAATATTTATTGCGTGAAAACGCAGTATTTCTCACATCAGCAAAAAACCTGCTAAAAGTTGATGGGCGACTTGTGCGCTCGAAATGTCAGAAGTCACGCCTCAGTTAGCTGAAAGGCAGTTACCTAGGGGTAGCTAGGCCAATTTTGTTGTGCTTAGGCATAGTTTTAAGTGCAAAACGTAAAATTTTGGCCTACTTTTACAGTTCTTCCGGAAGACTGAATTTTGGTTCATTTCACTTCAACGTTAATATCTCACAATCGAATTGACCGATTTGAGTTTTCATTTCAAATAATGAAAGAGCATTGCTTTCACCTAATAATATTTGGAGATGGAAATTGTGAATGTGAAATTCTTTGTTTTATATGCATAAATAGAAATTGAGTAAACAAACTTTTTATTTGCATCTTCCTGGTTCCAAGCTCATGTCACTCACAAACTCAGAACTGACATGACTGAATAGGAAAGTTACTTGCAGTCATTTCGCTCACTTATACTACCCACCTATCTCTAATGGCTTTCTAGTAATTAGTCCAAAATGTATTACAAGATGCTAAATTTCTCGGACCAACTTTGCTTCTCACCATGGTTTCAAGTCCTTAAAGTGGATGGAAGTGGAAGAAATTTGGCATGAAGCTAGCTTAGGATCCTAGCTCGACGATACAAGTAATTTCAGCCCAAAAGAATGCTTGGTTCGTCTTCTAGAAGCACTTTTATATCGTACCTTTTCGGGACAAGCACAGCACCCGGCACCAGCGGCCCGGCATATTCGGCGGAGTTGTACCAGCCAGTGACCTCCTGACGGGTCACAGCTGTTCAGTTAGTGGGAGGGTGAGTATTGTCGCACGGTGGTCTAGTGGTTAGAGGCCCTGTCTGTTGATCAGGTAGGTCTGGTTCGAATCCGGGGGTGACCATGTGCTCTTTATTGGTTATTTCAAAGAAAAGAATGATAAAATTGAGTTGCAGGCTTATGAAGAGATACATTAAGAACGAAATATGGTTTGCTTTCAGCACATTGTCATGCGGCTCTCCTGCGCCGGTGGGGCGTTAGCCCAGGTCGCAGACCGGAGTTGGCCCATGTGAACTCACATGACCTTTGAACGGTCAGATGCTCAAAAACTCAAATTAATGATCAAGATGGTGGTGAGAATACATGGTATGAGAATTTTCAATTTGATCTATCGAATACTTACTAAGAGTCTGCCCTTTTATTTTTAATATAGGCTTACAATAGGCTGAACAAAAAACTAAATCCATCTTAGTTAAACAATTGAAAATGTCTTGATAGCAGACTTGGAGACGACCCCAATGGCCTCATCATTTTATTATTGTTTGGAACTTACCAGATGTTCCTTTCGAGTAGCTTAAAACTCATGATTTTGGGTTTTGAAGCTGGGTCGCTTGATCTTGAATAACTCTTTGATCTGACATGACCTGACCGAAAGATTTGGCTCAGGTGCATGAAACCAATTGGAAATAAGGTAGGTACTGTAAGTTATGTTGTTCGGCGTCTCTTCGTTTTTTTGCGTTATTTGGGAGAACCTGCAAGGGGGAAATTTGGTACCCAGTGGGGCGCATGTTAAACATACGAAAGTTGAAGAATATAATTATACTATGAGTTATTGTATTCTTTGAAGGTCATCTCTGAAGATTGTGTTCCCATAACCTGCCCACCGAGGGCTGCTAGTACGGATATCCTACAATGATTGGGCACATTGCGCTTGCATCACTAATTTAGAAATAAAATTGATCAATTTTGAGAAAAACCAGGTTCCATCTTTTTTACAACGGAATTCCAACACCCCAAATGTAATTTTCCAAGGATAAAACATCTCAGTTTTTGATGCAATCATTTTCAAATCAAGTAACCCGACCCTAGGTTACCGGTAAAATAAAGTTATTAAAAAGATTAGACGCCATCAAATTTTTACCTAGGTCTTTACAATTCCAAGCATCTATAATTTTATATAATTGTCAGGGTTAGTCTCGAACATATGACTGTTTTTGGTTGCGTCCAAAAACTGCCTGAGGCCATAACTAAGAAAACACTCGATGACGAAGCTAAAAATGTCACAGCGTCAATCTACGCCCTGGAAAACCTCTGTAAGAAATTTTCATCAAAATCTGAGATGTAGGTTGTTATCGCTTGGTCGATTTGTCGTGGAATGTCCCTGCTGTCCACTGAGCGACAGGCTCCGGGGACATGGATGCTGTCCACTGAGCCACAGGCTCCGGGGACATGGATGCTGTCCACTGAGCCACAGGCTCCGGGGACATGGATGCTGTTCCACTGAGCCACAGGCTCCGGGGACATGGATGCTGTCCACTGAGCCACAGGCTCCGGGGACATGGATGCTGTCCACTGAGCCACAGGCTCCGGGGACATGGATGCTGTCCACTGAGCCATCGGCTCCGGGGACATGGATGCTGTCCACTGAGCCACAGGCTCCGGGGACATGGATGCTGTCCACTGAGCCACAGGCTCCGGGGACATGGATGCTGTCCACTAAGCCACAGGCTCCGGGGACATGGATGCTGTCGACTGAGCCACAGGCTCCGGGGACATGGATGCTGTCCATTGAGCCACAGGCTCCGGGGACATGGATGCTGTCCACTGAGCCATAGGCTCCGGGGACATGGATGCTGTCCACTGAGCCATTCATAACCCGGCTCAGATGCTATTGGTTGGAATCTCAGAAAGGCATGTCCATTCCAAACGAAAACACTGCTTGAATTTTGAAGAATGGATTTCCAGAGCGAAATACCCACAAAATTTAGTGATGTCTGGCGCAGCATCCTCAAGTTCTGAGGTCCGTGGCAGGAGCATACGGTAAATAAATGATCTCGCTAAGATCCATGCGGCTTGCAGCAGCAGATTCGATCGATTTCTTTTTTCAAGAAATTGGAAAGCCACCTGCCTCTCTCTAACGACAAGCAGTATCCAATACCGTCCCTCTCCGGGCATCCTCTGCCTCGTGCATCATGCCCGGCGGCTATCTCCCTTTGACCTGCGGTCACGTTGCCGGCGATCGGTCTTGTGCCGACTTCGGGCGTCACGCCAGACCGACATTAACCACTGCCGGCTGCGGCCCGGTTCCGGCGGGCGGACGGTGTCGGCGCGTCGGAACCGACAGCGTGGCGACGATGCCAACAAAGCGACCCCGCCGCTGCCGACGCAGGCCTTTGTGAGGCTGTTCCGTTCACACACCCCGCTTCGCACCGGGTGCGCCCTGAAAAGCGTCTGTACACTCGGAGTAAACACGTATGACCATTTAAACACCCTGTTTGAATGACCAGTGAAAAATACAATACATAGATATGATCTTGCATATAATTATATTTCACAGCTTGCCAGACTTTGAAGCACTTTTTACTTGTTTCTTCAAATATTGCTGTCACTCAGGACAAATCTGTTCAGTGCTTATTACAAAGACAGGTACGACCCTCTTTGCTTCCGAGTTTGAGCATAGGTCAGGTTTTAACATCTCATAACATCTCTTCGTTAAGTCTTAAGAGAGCATTCAGAATGAATTACAACAATTAATCCATGACTAAAAAGCAGCAGCTTTCTACTGAAAATCAATGATCAAGCGATTGCTACCAATATCTATCAATGTTGTAAAATACTACTTTAATTTGTGTAAAATTGATAAAAGCGAATTTCGGACTAGTCGTACTGGTCATACTGCGACTGAATACTGCAACAGAACACACACACACACACACACACACACACACACACACACACACACACACACACACACACACACACACACACACACACACACACACACACACACACACACACACACACACACACACAAACACACACACACACATATACACATACACACACACAAACACACACACACACACACACACACACACACACACACACACACACACACACACACACACACACACACACACACACACACACACACACACACACACACACACACATACAGCCTGCTCCTTCCCACCCATGGCAAACCGATCATGATCCAGGTCAGCCCAAAAGCCGGTGTGTCCGCGGATACCTGGCGACCCGCGCCACAATCGGCACCACACAATGCCAACCCGCTCAGTAACTGACCGCCGACGCCATTGTCCGACCAGCCACTAACGCGGCACTAATCACTAAAACGGCGCACCGGCCCCACCGGTGGGGTATTATCCCGACCCCTGCACTGCCGACAGCCTGCCACGCTGACAAACGGCTCCCGCGCACGTATAATACGCCGGCGGCGTCGCGGCTCCATTAGTGCGCCGTATTTGTCATCAGTGCGCCACCGCCGCGTCCGCGCGTAATCGCGCGCATGCTCTGCTACTTGGCCACACGACCAGTTTATTTACTTCGGGTGATCGGTAGAAGACTTCTGGATGCTGGAGAGTTTGTTGAAGCAGGAACGGCAGCCTTATCTCACGTCGTCGCACTGAGGATGTGGTCCCAAGGCCGGGTAGAGGGGAGAGAGCAGATGGGGGGGGACACACTCGATGTTACTGTGTTGTCATTTGCAACAGCTGTTCACGTGAACATGAATATAGATTGCGCGATAGACACGGACCAATAACTATACGTGGAGGGAAGATTAAACGCGCCTAATGTGATCACTCGGGGAGGGGCATCATCAGCGGTATTGCCGTCGGTATCGATTCTCAGAGCTGCTCACCTGAGGGTCCGGCTGGACAGCAAGAGCTTTCCCGCCCGGACCAGGGTGGCACCTGCCCAGACCAGGACTAGGGTGGCACCCGCCCGGACTAGGGTGGCATCCGCCCGGACTAGGTGGCACCCGCCCGGACTAGGGTGGCATCCGCCCGGACTAGGGTGGCATCCGCCGGACCAGGACTAGGGTGGCACCCGCCTTGGCTAGGGTGGCATCCGCCCGGACTAGGTGGCACCCGCCCGGACTAGGGTGGCATCCGCCCGGACTAGGGTGGCATCCGCCCGGACCAGGACTAGGGTGGCACCCGCCTTGACTAGGGTGGCATCCGCCCGGACCAGGACTAGGGTGGCACACTCCCGGACCAAGGTGGCACCCGCCCGGACTAGGGTGACACCCGCCCGGACTAGGGTGGCACCCTGCCGGACCAGGGTGGCACCCTGCCGGACCAGGGTGGCACCCTGCCGGACCAGGGTGGCACCCGCCCGGACTAAGGTGGCACCCGCCCGGACTAGGGTGGCATCTGCCCGGACCAGGACTAGGATGGCACCCGCCCGGACTAGTGTGGCACCCACCCGGACTAAGGTGGCATCCGCCCGGACCAGGACTAGGGTGGAACCCGCCCGGACTAGGGTGGCACCCGCCCGGACTAGGGTGGCATCCGCCCGGACCAGGACTAAGGTGGCACCCGCCCGGACTAGGGTGGCATCTGCCCGGACCAGGACTAGGATGGCACCCGCCCGGACTAGTGTGGCACCCACCCGGACTAAGGTGGCATCCGCCCGTACCAGGACTAGGTGGCACCCGCCCGGACTAGGGTGGCATCCGCCCGGACCAGGACTAGGTGGCACCCGCCCGGACTAGGTGGCACCCGCCCGGACTAGGGTGGCATCTGCCCGGACCAGGACTAGGATGGCACCCGCCCGGACTAGTGTGGCACCCACCCGGACTAAGTGGCATCCGCCCGGACCAGGACTAGGGTGGAACCCGCCCGGACTAGGTGGCACCGCCCGGACTAGGGTGGCATCCGCCCGGACCAGGACTAAGGTGGCACCCGCCCGGACTAGGGTGGCATCTGCCGACCAGGACTAGGATGGCACCCGCCCGGACTAGTGTGGCACCCACCCGGACTAAGGTGGCATCCGCCCGTACCAGGACTAGGGTGGCACCCGCCCGGACTAGGGTGGCATCCGCCCGGACCAGGACTAGGGTGGCACCCGCCGGACTAGGGTGGCATCCGCTCGGACCAGGACTAGGTGCACCCTCCCGGACCAGGGTGGCACCCAGGCCGGGACCGTCGGCTGCGAAGCTGGGCAACCACAGTCAGCTGATATCGATTGATGCAAATTGCCGTTGGCTCACTTCAAAACCCAACTAGAGATGAAAATCTATCTGGCGGTACCCCGAAGGCTGTAATGGGCTCAGTTTGGTGAATTAAGGGCAGTGAACACCCGTATTTAGTGCTTCAAGTGTGTAGACCATGGTGCAATGAACAGAAACATGCAATGGCGGATCCAGCTTTCTATTGTAGGGGGAAGAAGGTGCATTCAGATCAGAATCTATGAGCGCCGAGGGTGGCCAGGGGTTGTGCTGCAGAGTTGAACTGTACCGGAGGAAGAAGGCATTGGCGGACGCAGGGGGGGGCATTTCGGCCATGGGCCCCCAAAACGCTGGAGGGGGCCAAACTATCTTTTGCCTCCCCCAAACGCCGGATAAATTTTTTAAAAAGGTGTTTACACTAGGTCTGTAGAGCAAAAAATATTCACTCCCACCCAGGAGAGGCAGACATGGGGTTGCCCCCCCCAAAAACTCGGGTCTGCGTCCGGGGTGCCAGGGTGGGGGCGAGGAAATACATTCTAGGTGCCGTGGCGGCGCTCATTGGCACAAGTGTTCTATCATTGTAGCGCCTTATTCCCTACACCCCAGCGGAAATGAAAATGACCTTGCGGGCAAGTTTCACGACAATTTTCATGTCTCTAAATTTAATATCAACTACCAGCCATATGGGCAGCCGGAACATTTTCCAATGGATATTTATTTTCAGGCATTTTCTCAACTTTGTCAAGCTAAATTAAGGCACAGCACAGCAAAAGTGAGGCACTTTCTTTCGAAGATCTAGCAACTTCACCAGACAACAATCTAATTTGTGTTAAAATGCTTAGGTAAATACCGTGAAACAAAATCTATAACAATGCAGTGATTTATGTCCATCACGGCAGTGAAGAAGCTCCTTTGCCATCACATTGAGCGCAATTTTTTTCGGAAGACTATTTAATTCAGCACCACCTCGGCAGACATTTCCAAATGAAATATCACAATCCATAATCATAAATTTATTCATGATATAGGTGAGCAAAAAAAAGAAAAACAAAACAAATGTTTCCCCACACGTATTCTTGCATGGTTTGCGCACTAACGCGGTCTGAGCCGTTCGTCACGATAAATATATGACGAATACTTCACTTCTTGTTCAGATGCACCAAAAATAGGACACTGTGTAACAAGGTCAAACTACGTACATATCAGGGCAGCCAACAGTTTTAGTTGACTAGCATACAGAAGTGATAAGTTTACGGCGGCAAAAAACTACGCAACACCAAATATACAGATCACGTATAAAATTTTGCCCCTACCCATTGTTGGGTAGGCAGGAGTGCCCTTGCCTTTCCCATGTGCCCATTTACTTTACGAAGAAAAACAAAAAAGAAAGAAAAATAGATACCAAATATTATGGGCCACACCACTCCCCGCTATTCTTTTAGGTTTTTAATGTTTTTGCGCAAAGGATATCCAAATCACACAAAAAACCTCTGTAAAAAACCAAACGTACACACAACTGTTATCACTTCCATCAGAGATATATAGATCAATGCACGTTTATAAAATATATCAATAATCCTTTGTCAATTACCCACTCGTACCTCTGACGCGCCGCTACAGCGGGTAAACGCCCGATAAGTATACAAACTGGGTGCAGATAGAGTATTATCAATAATAGCTGGCTACCGCTGGCCTGAGGATCCTACTCAATCACTTTTACTGAATGTAGTGACGCATTCTCTTCATTTCCCGACGACTTTTCTGTTCTGCCCTCGCCTTTCGCTTCCCCTCCGCATACAATCATTGCAGCCACTTCACCCGCATGTGTGTCCTCGTCACCGCGTACTTTCGCGCTACCTTTTCGTGAAGGTCCGGGAATTTAACCAGCACATCAGGGCTATTTTAAGGAATTGGGTCTGGTGGGCATTCGGGAAAGGGCACGAATTCCCACCAAAGGGCACTCAGAAGCATCAAATGACTGGTGACGGTGGGCACTGAGCCGTTCAAGGCCGTTCACTGGTGGACATAACACTGGGGACTGGTGGGCAAAATGCCCACCACTTTGTAGCTTAAAATATGCCCTGCAGCACATCAAAGTCAAACGGCGAATAACTCCTGGTTTCCTATCGATGTCGCTTGGTCCATGCATAGCACAAACCAAAACCTCTAGCTCCCCTACTTGCCTAAGATACTTTTCACTTGGTACTGTGAGACCCCCCGATTGAGACGTTGCAACCACTCCAGTTTCCCACTTTCATCTACTACAGGCACGGTCGATGATATGTATCAGAAAGAGCTGTGCACAGATTTAAATTTTGCAGCAACAAAGCCCTCCACGTGGGCCGGTGCCTGCTTACACAGTTTTTGGTTCGCGTCCCCTGCTGACGGAGCAGCTCGTTCCGCGGCGTCGTCCTGGTCATCCTCGTCCAGCCAGTCCTGCTCCGGGTTGTCCGGTACCGGTGGAGCGGGGCACGGCTGCACCCTCTCTATCTGATCACCCACAGCAACGACGTCATCAAGCTCTTCAGTAATGACTGTCAGGGGGTCCAGTTTCAGGGTAGCCGCTCTCAAGTAGGTTGTTTCTTCTTCTTCTTCTTCCAGCGAGACTGGGGCTCCATCGGCATGTGGTCTAGCATAAGAACACGAGTCTTGGCCTCCACCGCCGTTGGGTGGGTGTTGGCTGCTCCCAAGCCCCTGACCTGAGAGAAGTTCTCCACCATGTCCTGGTTCACCCACGATGTCAGGAAGTACTTGACACCCTAGATGTTCTTGAGCATGCTGTGCAGACCTCGCAGGGCTGCTGACATGATGCACATGAAGGACATGATGAACCCGTTCTGGAAGGGCAGCCTGCTCTGGCGTCCGACTCGGGAGTCCCGAATCAGCCGCATGAACTCGAGCAAAGAAGTATACAGAGCATTGATGGTGTGCTCGCCGAACGCTGACCGATGAGCCTTGCCGTCCAGGAAGCACCGAGAGTTGCAGGTGTCGAACACCTAGTCGCAGGTGATGATGAACTGAGCCTGCTTGACGAAACGCTGGCCAAATAGGTGGAGTAGAATCATTCCCACGCGCTCACTGAGCATCTGGGCCGCTGGACGTACTCGCTGTCGCTCCTGGCCAGTCACCTGACGGAAATGTTTTGGTATTAACTTCATCATGACAATCATCAACTGATGGGCGATTGTCAAAACGAACAGTTTTATTGGATATTTCGCTATATCGAGCAAATAACTGACACTTAGCTAAATATTCACAATCAAGTGATTTATTAGTATTCTTCAACTTAACAAATATTCGGAGAAGAAACATGTGTTCAGTTCTCACACATTTATACATTTCTTTTATATCTATTTTCACCTACCCAGGGAAAGGTTCATAATGTCTTTTTATTCAAAAGAGCACCACTAAAATTATTGCTATGTTCCCAATGCCAGAGAAAAATATATTGATATGTTCATTCGAATGAGTGACCTGAGATTCATTCGATAGCCAAGCAATCTATTTTGCCTCTGCAAATACAATTGTACACAATATATTCATACAGACGGTACAAACAAAATGGAAAGGTACACTCCCGAGCACTGAATGAGCCAAAATCCTATACAAATCAGTTAAATTTCACGTCCAGCACATATAAAAGAGTGCAAGTAAAAGTTTGATGCACAAAACTGATGACTTGTACCTTTATATGCTTCAACTGAAGGGCGTGGTAAAACAGCAGCTTGGCATTGCCCTTTGCAAACAGCTGCTGGAGGATGCCCTTGTCGACTACCGGTGCTTCTGGACCCGGTAGCCTCAGACCCTGGCCCAAGATGTGGTTCCTCAGCAGCTTCAGGAGGTAAGGGACCATCCACAGATCTTAACCCACTGGCAGCACCTGAAAAATTCATACAAGCATGAGGAAAGGACAGGCCAAAAAATGGAATGGGATACTTCAATTCCGAGGACTTAAATGTGTGCACAAACTTGGCTTAGGGCCAACATTTTTTTATAATAAGAATGCTATTTATCACATTCCCGTATTTCAAGTTCTTAGTCATTACACAAAAGTGACAGCAGCAAAGGAAGCAACAGAACCATTGTTTGCTACAATATACCATGAATATACCAGCGTGCAAAGTATGGCACTTTTGATAAGGTCTAGTCAATGTGAGTGCCCCTGGAGACAGGAACGAGTGGTGCAAATTTTATTAATCTGGTGTGAATTTGAGACTGGTGCAAGGGAGGTAACACTGAAAACCAAACAAATAATGGACACATGGCTATAAAGACACAAGGAGGCCTTATAAAACTAACTGATATGAGAGGTAACATTGCATCATGTGGGTAGGGATGGGTGCTTTCTCCCTGGTATACTGCAGATTGGTGTGAATTTAGGTGGCTGGCTGTGCAAATATGTGCCAGAATTTTAGATGGCTGGTGTGACTCATCTGACCAGCTGCTATACTTTGCACAATGGTGAATATATATAAAACATATATCATGTTTGCTACAAAGCAATGAAAAGGAAAATAGAGAAAATAGAAATTTAATGCACAGCCTCCCCACACACCAAAATGGAAATGTGTGTCAGTTGGAAACAAAGTTTTTCCTGGCAATCAAGCTTATGCCTCCAGATATATGCAGGATTTGAGCTGCCCAAATGCCTCAAGACACCAGCCCAGTGTGCAAAGCATGGCATTTTCAACGAGATTTCGTTGGTGTGAATGCCCTTGGAGACAGGACCGAGTGGTGCGACTTTTATCAACCCGGTGCGAATTTGCGAGACTGGTGCGAGGAAGGTGACACTTAAACTAAACAAATAATGGCTGAATGGTTATTAAGACACAGGAGGGACCTTATAAAAAGTCATTAACTGCTTAATGGTAGAGGTAGCATTGCATCGTGTGGGTAGGAATGGGTGCATTCTTCTTCCTGGTATGTGGCAGATTGGTGCGAATTTTGGGAGGCTGATGGTGCGAGAATTTTAGATGGCTGGTGCGGCTCGTCTGGCCTGCTGCCATACTTTGAAGACTGGACACCAGCTACATTCTCCAGACAGAATATTGCAGACATTGAGGACAATATAATTGAGGACAGAAAATACAGTAAGACCACTTACAGTGCCTGGATGAGAGAAAGCAGATGCAGGGTTGCTGGGCATCTCGTGGAGCAGTCGAGCGCCGCACACTGTTCCCTAAGCCTCCCTTTTTTACCAGAACCTGTTTCTTAATCTGCTCCATATCCAACGTCTAAGCAAGGGTATCACACCTTCATTATCTGGCCGATAAGTACCACTAGACACTCATGTAACTATGCAATTATGGGATAATCGCTCTCTAAACCCAGTCCGATAGATGACAACACACTACAATATCTTGAAAGGTAAAGGTATCTTGACGATATATATATATCGCTTCCACACAATATATTATGAGCTGCGGCGATAAACAACACAAGATAACATTGGAGCGCACATGTCGCGGCAAATAATGGCGCGACTGACTTGCGCGCGCTTGCTTGATCTTGAAAGATGCAAATTAAGGAACTTGTTTTTGCTTCATTTGACCTCTTATTTTTTTAATAAATTCAGATAAAATTCAACAAAAATGTGTTAAAAATAATAATTTTGTTCTATAAAATACCTTTATGGCCCAAAAATCTAAAAAATACGGAACATAATGTATTTTTCTGTGGCAACATGTTGGGTTCAATACGAAGCAGGACCCTTTCTTTGCACCATTTACCCCCTTACCGCAGTTACCAAGTCAGCAAAAACTGCTTTATCTTAGATTTTTTGGACAACATATCTGTTTATTAATTGAGTTTAAAAAAATCCACAACGAGACGACTTTTCAAATTCAATGTTTAAATGAGTAACAGTTAGTCCAGTCCTCTTCTACCCTGGTCCCGAACGGGTCCTGAGGCCCCGCCCCCAACATCTGTCAAACTGTGCACCTATTGGTCCATTGTTTAAATCCGGCCAAAGTTTTACCTAGTGTCTCTATTGCTTTGGTGGCACCCGCCCGGACTAGGGTGGCACCCACCCGGACTAGGGTGGCATCCGCCCGGACCAGGACTAGGGTGGCACCCGCCCGGACTAAGGGTGGCATCCGCCCGGACCAGGGTGGCACCCGCCCGGACCAGGACTAGGGTGGCACCCGCCCGGACTAGGGTGGCATCCGCCCGACCAGGACTAGGGTGGCACCCGCCCGGACAAGGGTGGCACCCGCCCGACTTGGCACCGGCCCGGACCAGGGTGGCACCCGCCCGGACCAGGACTAGGGTGGCACCCGCCCGGACTAGGGTGGCATCCGCCCGGACCAGGACTAGGGTGGCACCCGCCCGGACAAGGGTGGCACCCGCCCGGACTAGGGTGGCACCCGCCCGGACTAGGGTGGCACCCGCCCGGACCAGGACTAGGGTGGCACCCGCCCGGACAAGGGTGGCAGCCGCCCGGACTAGGGTGGCACCCACCCGGACTAGGGTGGCACCTGCCCGGACCAGGGTGGCACCTGCCCGGACAAGGGTGGCACCCACCCGGACTAGGGTGGCACCCGCCCGGACTAGGGTGGCACCCGCCCGGACCAGGACTAGGGTGGCACCCGCCCGGACAAGGGTGGCAGCCGCCCGGACTAGGGGTGGCACCCACCCGGACTAGGGTGGCAGCTGCCCGGACCAGGGTGGCACCTGCCCGGACAAGGGTGGCACCCACCCGGACTAGGGTGGCACCCGCCCGGACTAGGGTGGCACCCACCCGGACTAGGGTGGCACCTGCCCGGACCAGGACTAGGGTGGCACCCGCCCGGATCAAGGGTGGCAGCCGCCCGGACTAGGGTGGCACCCACCCGGACTAGGGTGGCACCCACCCCGACTAGGGTGGCACCTGCCCGGACCAGGACTAGGGTGGCATCCGCCCGGATCAGGACTAGGGTGGCACCCGCCCGGACTAGGGTGGCACCCACCCGGACCAGGGTGGCACCCGCCCGGACTAGGGTGGCACCTGCCCGGACCAGGACTAGGGTGGCATCCGCCCGGACCAGGACTAGGGTGGCACCCTCCCAGGGAACCCATCAGCGCTGATCCGAAACCGGCTGGATTGGTTCACACTTTACCTGTTTGGTAATGAAGCGCTGCTGTGCCGCTAAATTTCAGAAATATTATGCGGGAAATGTCAAAACCACCTGACCAAATGCATGGAGCGCAGCGTAATAGTATTTCTCAGAGTGGTTCTAATCTGGCCGCTTTACCGGTCTCGTCGTGGTCTGTCTGTCTGTCAGAAGTCGGTGACGAACGAATTAAGAAACGGCTTCTATTGTAACAGTTTTTCCGGTCTCGTCGTTGTCAGAAGCCGGTGACAAACGAAGTGATAAACGGCTTCTGTACTGACAGTTTTTCGTCAGAAGCCGGTGACGAACGAAGTATTCTCTGTTGTCCGTCAGAAGTAGTCAGGAGTAGTAGTAGTCGTCAGAGCCGCATGACGAAATCCATGGAGCGAAGCGCATTGAGATTTCTCAAGCGGCTCTATTCTGGCCGCTCAGACGGGTCTCGTCGTGGTCTGTTGTTGTTGTCAGAAGCCGGTGACGAACGAAGTAGGACACGGCTTCTATTCTAACAGTTTTGCCGGTCTCGTCGTCGTCAGAAGCCGGTGACGAACGAAGTAAGAAACGCCTTCTATTCTAACAGTTTTTCCGGTCTCGTCGTCAGAAGCCGGTGACGAACGAAGTAAGAAACGGCTTCTATTCTGACAGTTTTTCCGGTCTCGTCGTCGTTGTTGTCTGTCAGAGCCGCATGACGAAATCCATGGAGCCAAGCGGATTGAGATTTCTCAAGAGGCTCTATTCTGGCCGCTTGGCGGTTCTGACAGTTCATGCAAGGTCTCTGCAATTGTGTAGGGTGATAGCCCTTTAACGCTAGACGCCCAAACCAAAGCCCTCGAATCTAAATTCAAAATAGTTTTAGAGAAATTTTGGAACAAATGTTTTTAATTTTGCATTTTTCTCATTTTTATTTCTTAAGCGACGAATTTCAAATTTGCCTCCTTTTGAATAAGCAACAGGTGCCACCTAAGAAAAAAATTTAGAACTGGTCCGACAATATTTATTACGCCAAAACGCAGCATTTTTGATACAAGCAAAAAAGCTATTGGAATTTGACGGCCGACTTATAAGCTCGAAATTTCAGAAGGCACGCTTCACTTAGTTTAAAGACAGACACCTGGAGGCAGGTAGGTCAATTTTATTGTGCTTAGGTATAGTTTCCAGTGGGAAACGTAAAATTCTTACCTAGTTTTTGACCTAGTTTTACCTAGGTTTTGTAACTTACCTTACCTAGTTTTTGTAAGTAAAGTAATCTTGGTTTCTGCCATTCTGCCGGAGGACTGCATTTTTGCACATTTCCTTCAAATCTTAATATCTCGCGATCTAATACGCTGATTTGACTTTTCATTTCAGATAATGAAAGAACATTGCTTACGCCTGATAATATTTGGACATGGATATCGTGATATTGAAATTCATTGCTTATATGTATAAATATAATTTTTGAAGAAAGCCTTTTATTTGTAGCTTCTCGGTTCCGAGCAAATGTCACTCACAAGCTCAGAATTAACATGGCTGAATAGGAAAATCGACTGCGGTCATTTCATGAATTTACACTACCCACTTATCTCCAACGGCTTTCCAGTAATTCATCTGAAAGGGTATTTTAAGGAGCTAAATTTTTCGGAACACGTTTGCCTTTCACCATGGTTTCAAGTTCTTAAAATGAATAGAAATGCATGAAATTTAGCATGAAGCTACCTTAGGGTCCTGGGTTGCCGATATAAGTGATTCTAGGCCAATATAATGTTTAGTTCGTCTTCTAGGAGCAACTTTATACCATGCCTTTTCTGTACGAACACGGCACCCAGCGCCACGATCACGGCATCGTTTTGGTTGAGCGATACCGGCCAATGACCTCCTGACGGGTCACAGGTGTAGGGCTAGTGGGAGATGGTAAATCATGGCGCAGCGTTCTTGTCGTTAGAGGCCCTGAGTCGTGATTAGGTGTGCCCGGTGCGAATCTGGGGTTGACCGTGAGGTATTTATTAGTTATTTCAAAGAAAAGAATGATAACACTGACCTACAGGCTTACAAAGAGATACATTGAAAACGAAAGATGGTTTGATTTCAGCACATTGACATGCGGCTCTCCTGCGCCGTTGGGGCGTTAGCCCAGGTCGCAGACCGGGGTCAGAAGCCGGTGACGAACGAAGTAAGAAACGGTTTCTATTCTGACAGTTTTTCCGGTCTCGTCGTCGTTGTTGTCAGAAGCCGGTGACGAACGAAGTAAGAAACGGCTTCTATTCTGACAGTTTTTCCGGTCTCGTCGTCGTCTGTTGTTGTCAGAAGCCGGTGACGAACGAAGTGAGAAACGGCTTCTATACTGACAGTTTTTCGTTCTCTGTTGTCCGTCAGAAGCCGGTGACGAACGAAGTAAGAAACGGCTTCTATTCTGACAGTTTTTCCGGTCTCGTCGTCAGAAGCCGGTGACGAATGAAGTGAGAAACGGCTTCTATACTGACAGTTTTTCGTTCTCTGTTGTGTCCGTAGTAGTAGTAGTAGTAGTAGTAGTAGTAGTAGTAGTAGTAGTAGTAGTAGTAGTAGTAGTAGTAGTAGTAGTAGTAGTAGTAGTAGTAGTAGTAGTAGTAGTAGTAGTAGTAGTAGTAGTAGTAGTAGTAGTAGTAGTAGTAGTAGTAGTAGTAGTAGTAGTAGTAGTAGTAGTAGTAGTAGTAGTAGTAGTAGTAGTAGTAGTAGTAGTAGTAGTAGTAGTAGTAGCTGTAGTAGCTGCTGCTAGTAGCTGCTGCTAGTAGTAGTAGTAGTAGTGCTGTAGTGCTGTAGTAGTAGTAGTAGTTGTAGTAGTAGTAGTAGTAGTAGTAGTGGTAGTAGTAGTAGTAGTGGTAGTAGTAGTAGTAGCAGTAGTAGTAGTGCAGTAGTAGTAGTAGTAGTAGTAGTAGTAGTAGTAGTAGTAGTAGTAGTAGTAGTAGTAGTAGTAGTAGTAGTAGTAGTAGTAGTAGTAGTAGTAGTAGTAGTAGTAGTAGTAGTAGTAGTAGTAGTAGTAGTAGTAGTAGTAGTAGTAGTAGTAGTAGTAGTAGTAGTAGTTGTTGTCTGTTCTGAGGACTGGTATCAGATACTTGAAACTTGCAGGGATGAAAGGCAGGAACCCATAAAAAATCCTGACGGCTGCAGATTTTCGAATTTTGCAAAAACTTTTCCAAAATTTTGGATCATATTTCTCTAAATTTCTATTTCTCTATTTTTCTATTTTTCTATTTATAGTCTACAGCTCTCAAACTTACACTCTTTTACACACAATGAATTACCAGTTGTTGCTCAAAGTTTGAAGCAAAAATCCAAATTTGTACTTCAAAAATGATTTTTTGAAACTTTTACCTCCAACTTGTAGTGAAATGCATTACCAAAGTTATAAGTTCGAAATATCTGAAGATATGATGCTAGGTGTTCCAATTTGGATTTTTGAAGACAGAATGGACTGTGCATTACTGCATAGACACTAAACTGAACCAAAAGCATAGTTTTGAAGGTCAGTTTTGGCCCTTTTCCAAAACATTGCAATTATGGCCTAAAAGTTTAAAGCCATATAACTTTCAAAATTCTGGACATTTTTGAACGCAGTTTTCTTTGTTGAGATGGGTATTATCATTACAACAACATATTCGAAACTCAGATTTCTGAGTTAATGGGAAATATTTGTCTGCAAAAATACAATATTTTGTTTTTTTGGGAATTTATGACTACATACTTCCTAATTTAATTTTCAAAATTGGTACCAAAAGAAAGCCCGGCTCAAGTTCTACAACCGTCTGCCTGACCATACCCACGCGTCTCCCATAGGTTTTGAGCTATATGATGATAAAGACTGAATTTGATGCGGTTTTCATAGGGGCCAATAGATTCATCACGTGATAAAGTGCCTTTATACTCAACTGAGATATATGGCTCTCTCTAAACTTTTAGTATGGGAAATTATGAGCTCTGCGGTTTTTGTTTCATGACGCTCCGACGACTAGTTCGCCACTGAGGGGCAAAATACTTCGGTCCCGTTTTTCCCGCAGCAGTGGTGACGTCATTCTGCCCTTCTTGCATGGACCTTCTGCGCTGCGGCAGTAGGCTGCAGCCGGTGAATGCGTGCAAGAAAGGCATAACATTTCTATCCGAGTGCATACAGCGGGTGGCTAGCCGGTCGGGGCGGACGGGAACCTGACTAGAGGGCAGAGGGTGCCGAGGCGTGTTTAGAGATCCGAGGAAGTGAGCAGTGATGCCCTCAGGGGTCTAGGGAACGGTAGCAGGGTCCAGAGGCGTGCTGAGATAGTTCATGGGAGACATTTCGGACGGGGGAGCAGTGAGGATGGGGGCTGGTACGGGACTGGAGCCTTCCCCGCCATTGCCTCGGAATAGCTTCTGCGTTTGTATTAACCATAGATATTCTGACATGGGGGGAAGTTCAGCCCCTAGCTCCGCCCATTGTATCTACCACCATTTGAATAGCCACCATGTATGTATATAAGCATATGAAAGATATGCAGATTTCGTTGCACTCCGTACCAAATTACCGAACAATATCAATGAGAGGCAATCGACCATGCAGATTTCGAATGTGGTATTCAGGTCAACAAAAGGTCACTGCGCATGCGCACTGGAACTAACGGTAACAGAGGTTATCTCGGCAACCTACGGGTCGATTTTCTTGAAATTTTGTGAACAAAAGAATAGCACGGAATGTAAGTAAAAAATGTCATTGAAGCTGCACTGCTCTGCGCATGCGCAGAAGAAATTATGAAAATAAGCCTAAAAGGCGAGGATATTTCAGAGGAGGACCTGAACAGAGGGAAAACCAACGTGCTTAAAGTTAGCATGAATGTTTTGTCACCCTTGGTAACAACAAAGGTCAGTGCGCATGCGGCTTAGAACTTATGGTCGTGGAGGATATCTCGGGAGCCAATAGACCGATTTCGCTCAAATTTTTGCGAGTAAAAGCAGAATATCATCTGCTTATCCTAATTGATGACATTATGACGCTGCACTATTATGCGCATGTGCAGTAGGAATTCTAAGGAACAATAGGTTATAAGCATGGGCGCCGAAGGCGGGGGACGGGGACGCGTCCCCCTGTTGGCCAACCAGGGGGTACGTCCCCCAAAAATTTTGGGTCAATCGTCATTAATGCTGTCAGGTACCGAATATGCCAAAATTCGCCTCCCCGGTCAGCACCAGCCCGGGTCTGTCCCCCTGCGAAAATTCTGTGGCGGCGCCCCTGGCTATAAGGGATCATTTAGACCAGGAGACAAACAAACGGCATATTGACATACTTCAGTCAACTATAACGGTATCTTTGCTCTCATTCACGGCAGACGTTACTGCGCATGCGGACTGGGACTTAGGGTAACCGAAGCTAACTCGTTAACAAATTGGCTCAATTGGGTGAAAATCTGCAGGTATAGGTGAAATACGGTCGGCCAACCCATCATATTTTATATTGTATCTCCTTTCTTCTGGTCATGCCCAGTCTTTACTTAACAAAACAACCATTATACCTGTGTTTATTTATTTGATGACATGAACAGAGGGCAAACGTGGCGCAGTGTGCAGAGACATGCTAATTTAGGAAAACATGGGCTTACAAAGGGGATTGAATGGAGTCATAATGAGAACACAAGGCCTAAAGTCCGAAAATTGCTTGGTATAAGTATCATACTGCTGAAAACACTCGTCTGTCAATCGAACTGTTTGCCTAACGTACATTGTCACCGGCTTCTCCTGCGCCGGAGCGGCACCTGCCGAGGCCGCAGGCCGAGGTTGTTAAAGTTGTTGTTGTTGTCTGTTGTGAGCGCTGGTATCAGAGACTTAAAACTTTTATAGATAGAAGGCACTTCCAAATGAATAAGCACCACGGTTGTCAATTGTTAAAAATTTCCAAAATTCTGCCTGAAATTTTGCATTATGTGATTTTTAACTTTTATTTTTCTTTTACTTTTACTTTAACTTTTATGAAGATACATTGAGAACGAAATATGGTTTGCTTTCAGCACATTGTCATGCGGCTATCCTGCGCCGGTGGGGCATTAGCCTAGGTCTCAGACCGGGGTCTGTCTGTTGTTGTCTGTCCCGCCTGAGCATTGATGCCAGAGCTTTCAAATTTTGTAGGGTGTTAGCCCACCACCCGTATCCACCTGTGCTGAAGCCCCGAGCCGAAATTCGAAATAATTTAGGAGAAATGTTTGGTTAAACTTTTTATATTTAATTTTTTCTAATTTTTACCTTGCAAGATACAAACTTGAAATGCCTTGGGTTTTAAAATAGTGATACGGGCCACCAAAGAAAAACATTTGGGGGTTCTATGACAATATTTAGTTAGCAAAAACCGGTTTTTCTGACAGAGAGAAAAAAAGGCTTCCCGAAAATTTCCACCAATTTAAATGCTCTAAATATCCGAAAGTACGTTTCAGGTACCTCAAACAGTCACCCAGGGGTAGTTGGGTAAATTTTCTGGTGCCTAGGCATAGTTTCGAAAGCAAAACGTAAAAGTTTGGCCTAGTTTTTGCGATTCTGCCGGAGGGACTGAGTTTATTGCGAATTTCGTACAAATCCTAGTATCTTGTGCTCTTATTGAAAAATTGAACTTTTTCTCTCAGATAATGAAAGAACATTTATGTTGTCTTATCATATTTGGAAATTGAAATTGTGGTATCAAAATTCTTTGTTTTATAGATATAGATAGAATTCGAACAAACAAACTTTTTATTTGCAGCTTTCTGGTACCCAGCACATGCCACTGACAAGCTCAGAATTGACACGGCTGAATAGAAAAGTAAAGTTAATTTCGGCCATTTCACTTGGATATACTACCCACTTATCTCCAATGGCTTCCGAGAAATTCATCCGAAAAGGTATTTCAAGTGCAAAATTTTTCGGAACATATTTGCTTCTCACTATGGTTTCAAGTTCTTAAAACCAATGGAAGAAGATGAAATTTGACATCATGCTATCTTAGGGCCCTGGGTCGCCGATACAGGTTATTCTAAGTCAATACAATCATTTGTTCGTCTTCTAGAAACAAAATTATGCCGTATATTTTCTGTACGAACACAAGTCCCGGCGCCGGGGTCACGGCGTCGTCGGCTGACCTTACCACCCGACCGCCCTGTCAGTGACCTCCAGCTGTAGGGCTAATGGGAGGAGACACGGCGTGGAGCGGTGGTATATTGGACAGACGGTCTGGCGCATGGTCAGAGCTGCTCGGTTCGAGGCCGGGGATGGCCGTTGCTGCTTTATTACTTTTTCAGGAGCATAGTGATAAAACTATGCTTTAGACTTACGAAGCGGTGCTTTTATATGTCTGCTGTAGTTTGTCCACCCGTAAAATTCATTTTAGAGATTTGATGCCTCGCTCCTGCACCATTTACACCCTAACAGGCTCCAGTCCCACCACGCGACGTTTTTTTCTATTTTGAGCTTGCAGGCTGTAGTTTAGCTGGATCCGCCTCCAAGCCCATCGGCTGGACCCGCCGGTGCTCCCAAGTGCCTGCTCAGTCGCCTGCGCTTGATGACCATTGGCGTAGCCGCGTTTGCCTGAACTTGAAGGGACACATTCAGCCTCTTGCTTAGGTACCTGACGGAAAATTTTAAGAGGGACTAAACAATATGTGCGAGCTAGCCACCCGTCACTCATTGACATTTTTACAAGCATTTAGTTTAGTTTATTTTGAATACTTAACTTTCATGGGAATTTCTAATATTTATTTTTATAACGTGAATTGCTGAAACATTTGTATTACATGAATCTGTCGAGGCATTTTGTCAAATTATTCATGAGGAAATTTCCACTCAGATTAGGAGAAAGTGTGTGTATTGCGCCCCGTAACTAATTGCGCCCCTAATAGCAAAAAAAGGAACAAATGACAGTTTTGTTTGGAACCTTAATCCAGTTCCTACCTATAATCCATACATTTTCCCAACGTTTCGATGAATTCGTGCGTAAGAATGTATTTTAGTCAGCCAGCGAAGTAAATTCAGTATTTCCTTAAATCTGCACGGGTTTATGAACCCGAAAAATAAAAATACGGCTGTTACATTCCGAAATCGATTGTTTTAATTTCAAAACCAGAAATGTATCGCATATTCTGAAATCAACATGTAAAAAGTATCCCTGGTGGTAGATTTTTAAAGCAGAGAACTGTTATTTAAATGCAAAAAAGTAATTGCGCCCTGGTCAAATGCGCCCCATCAAAATATATGTTGAAAAATCAAATCGAAAGGCTTTCTGTATGAGTGTGATTTTATTATTACAGGTCACAATGAATGCAATAATACCATATTAAAATGACTTCCAGGCCCTCCAGATGAAAATCTTGGAAGGCGGCCGAGCCCCATTTGCTCTTATACTAATGCTTATTTCTGCCGTGCCATTGACTTAAAGGGAGATACGCGAAAAAATTATTATTGTGGTTTCTTGCTATTTGAAAAATCCTGATTACGAAGCTGTCAATTATTTTTGTATCTTCGGCAAAATTTTGGGAGGCCACTCACTTATCATCGAAATAGGTTAACAGTTCCGATAAAATGCGGAAACCTCCACCCATCACTTACTTTTTGAAAACTATTTAAAGTTAAAAGTATTGTTTTTTGTAATAAAAATGTCTGTTCTCCTGTATTTGTATTTGAATTAATTTTACAAAGCATTTAAAAAATACAACATGAATAAGTTTGCCCTAGAAACGGAAAAACACATAATTACTCAAGTCTTCAGCCGTTTTGTACCTTAGGTCTTGAGCCGTTTCTGCTTCAGCCCCAGGATGGCAAAAGTTCTGTGTCAGAAAGGTCACGTGACCACCTATGAGGTGGCTGTACGTTCTGATTGGTCAATTGTGATTACTTAGAAGTCCTATATTTTTGTTTTAATATTATTTTTGGCTGTAGCTTTTCTAAATAACTTTTTATTCAATGGTTTCGAACTTTTAAGTCACTGCTTAGGAAAAATGGGACTGTTTTTTTTAGAAAATTTGATACCCTTAGCCGGGGGTACATCATTTACATCGATTAGAGGTGTACCGGTAAAGTCGTCTAGAAATGTTGACTTTGAGAGCAATTTTAAGGCATTTGCAGGCCGAATTCGCAAAAATGAGAATAGGGCTTCTGAAACAACTTTTTGTGACCTTTTGATCTAGCGAATACATTTTTTTCGCGTATCTCCCTTCAACATGGTATGAGGGAAGGGCACAATTAAATCTAAATGCGCCCTCCCCCGGGCGCACTTACCCTCACACTTTGGCAAATGCACCCTTTGCATAGTTTCACGTAAATCTGAATTCACTCTTGGAATAGGCTATTTTCAGGTCAGGAATTTTTTGTCAATAACCAAAAAATTATCAAATTTTGTAATTTGATCCACACTAGCGAATTCAAATAGGAGACATTCGTCTAGCAAGTGACTTACCTTAGGGGCGCAATACACATACTTTCCCCTAAGTGGTTGCAGGAGTTGCAAACGAAATATAATCACCGTATATTTCTATGTGCAGCGAAATGGGCGTTTGTTTCGGTGTACCCTCAGCTTGCTGTGGCTGTTTGTTTGGGAAATTTTTAAGAGCTGTTAATGATTGTATTAATTGCGGTTGAATTCGGATGATGAGTCAATTAATCAAATCATTGTCGCATCCTTAGTTCGTTGTTTGGGTATAAGGGGCGCGCCAACCAGTGTGGTCGTATAGCGCTCATATAGCATCCTAACTACAGAGAAATGAGCGCTGAGCCATTACTAAATTATATTTAGCCCTCATGTGTTTTGGTAATGCTCTACCTGGAACGTTATTTGATGTCCCTAATACATTTGGGGATATCCATTTGAAAACGCTGCTCAAATAAATTATTATTCCGTATCAATCCCCATTATTGCCTAGGTTTGTGCAAAAATAATTGCGGTTTATGATTGCTTACCTACATGGAATGACACCTAAGTTATAGAAAGGGAAAATATTTCACAGACGTTTCCTGTTTTCGACGTCCATACTGACCCCTATGACATATCGTCATTTAAAGATGACCCTCTCCCACACCGTATATTCATTTTTGGACGGACCCCGCCCAAATGTCACTACGCCGCTTTTTAAGCGGACCTCTCCATGCCTTGATAATACTTTTCGGCGAATCTTTCCCAATAAAAGCATCCCTCTCCCCTTGCTCTGGCGTTGTCGATGTTAAGCGGTGTCAAATATTGTAAAGGTTTTCTGTAAAAGATGCTAATGTCAAAATATGCAGAGTGCGGTGACTACTTTATAGTTAAGACACTGGTAAGTAGCATGCTCACTGAGAAGCAATTGCTTCTCGGTTGGCAAGATGGGCCGATACTCACAATTGCATTTGCTACCATCAAAAGACCTACCTGGGGCTGTTGTTTAATGCATTAATTTATTAGTAATGAGGCGGGGAATGAAACAGAAGCATGACTTAAGACAGTTTTGAACTTTAGGCTTTCCCCGAGGACCTGAACCTTTTCCGATGTGATTCAACGGTAAATATCTTAAAAAAACAATTGAAATGTAAATCTTCTTATTTCAGATCCTGAAAGTGAATCGATACAACTAGAATGTTCTAAGATTCTAAGATGGCAGTCCAGGTGCTGAAGTGTTTCGTTTCCTACCACGCAGCGAAGAACTTTTAATGTGCTTGAACTGAAAGCCGGCGTACCATCGATTAGGTACCTTAGGAACAAATTAAATATCTCACGAAGAAAATTATTTGTCATACATCAGCAAAGAACAAATACAAATGCATAACGAAGCAGAACACTTGCAGAATTCTACATCACAATTTGAAAGCAAACCGATGCCGATACAACAAATTAACACGCGCATTGACGGGGGTCTGAGCCACCTTCGCATTGACGGGGGGGGGCGGGTACCCGCCCCCCTAAGATCTCGAGAACCACGGTAGGTAGCGAAAAACGGTAAACGGCGTTGGGCTGCCCATCCACTTCTCCATCGAAAACATTTGAACCATTTTTTTGTCAGGTCACATTTAAGGTCACGAGAGGTCAAAATATGCCCGTCATAGGGATAACATGTAAAATTCAGTTTTTCGGGCATTACATCTGAACAAGTCAAGATGGAGCAAAACGACTTGAACTATATGAATCCTCTTAGCAAGCCGAATCGAATGATATATAATTTGACCTTGCTAGGTCAAATCAAGGATTTGACCTGACCTGAGGTCAGGTCAGGGTCAAATTATATAAAATGCATATCATTAGAACCGAAAAGCCCAGGCGAGTCTAATGCAGCTAAAATAAATGCTCTATCACCATCCGTTACTGAGTTATTCCGTAAAAACCATTTTTCCCATGTATTTCCAATGGAGAGGTCATGCCTCGTACCTGACCTTAGGTCATCGATATAAAAAATACCGGAACATATGTTAGAGAACTCGGTGGGGCCATTATGTGATATGAGTTTCAATCGGATAAGTTTACCCTGCTCCGACTTATGCTATCTTAAACTTTTTTTGAGGTCGGGTCATTTGACCTGTACTGGTGACCTGACCTGAGATGACCTAACCTTAAAATTTTCACAGAAGTTGTAAAAATGATGAGGGAAAAGGTATACCAAGTACGGCGGCGCTACGCGCCGCCGTTTTTCTACTATCTCTGAAAAACCCGAGGGGGGGCGGGTACCCGCCCCCCGTCAATGCGCGTGTTAATGTGAAATATAATGTGAAGAAAACACGTTTTCTTTGCAGCCGCCTAGCTTCCAGAAAATTACACCCATTAAGTTGAGCGATATATGGCTAGATAGGGAAGATGATGGACTTAATTTTATTAACACATATCCCCCCCTGTCGTGAACGACTTCCGAGTTACGGATGGGAAAAGAAGAAAATCAATCAGGACCGACTTGCATCACGCCAGGTTTTCTTCAATACCTAGAACCGTTGGTGGTGAATGGCAGCTAATATTAGGGCGAGTTAGAAGTGAGCATCTTGATCTGAGTTGGTTTCAGGTCGATACAATGCATGGTTTGCCTTCTGGAGCATACGATATGCGGTCATATTCATTTCCCAGCGCCTCCCGTCTCTCCGTTTTGCTATCATCGGTTGACGGGGAGCTGGCTAGCGTTCACCCCATTGACCTCTTGATAGGTCAGGTTTGTACACCAGAAAGGATGCTGAAGAATGAGCTGCGTTGGCCTAGTGGATAGAGCGCCGGCCTGACGTGGGTGAGACGATGGGTCCGACTCCGACGGGGAGCATATACTTTTTATTGTTTCGTTTCACGAAAGGAATGAAGGTTACCAATTCCCACATGTTCGTAAGGGATGAATTTAAAGTTTAAAATGACTTGCTTGCCCACATTGTCATGTGGTTCTCCTGCGCCAAAACGGCGTTAGCCGAGGCCGTAGGCCGAGGTTTTACAACGTAACACAGGCCCTATTACTACGACAAGTTAAGACGAACGAAGACGAAGACGACGGAATGCTGCATCTGTAATGACATAAAGAGCAGACTCAGTAGAGTGAAATTTCCTATAGCCGTGTTGAGCGCCCGAAAGCAATTTGTTGTTTTCTAGGTATTGGGTAAGTTGTTTTTGCACAACATGTTCCGGAAATATTGATGGCCGGAAAGACTGATATAGGTCGAGTGTCAGATGGCCTCGCAGCCACCTTGCCTTTCGGAATAGGTGTTACGAGAGCGTGCTTCCACTCCCTCGGAACTGAGCCAGTAGTCAAACTAGTATTTACAACATCCAACAGAGCTGGTCCTAACCCGATAAAGAAGTTTTGGAGCATATAAATGCTAACACCATCCGTACCGGCAGATTTTGAAGGTCGCATTGATGCCAAAGTGATGCAAAGAGTCTGCAAGTCGATTGGTTGAATTTTAAAAGAACAGGTCGGTACTCGAGGTAAAAATGTTGGGACAACTCGGGTGGCTGGAGGGACACTGGCCGCAGTGGTCGGGTCAATCGAAATGTAAAAGTCGTTAAGCGCGTCAGGCGTGATGTTGGGTATGACACACTGCTGCTTCCTGCCTCCAATCACCGGTCGCAGCACCCGCCACAAGCCGCCGCGCCCTCCCCGGCTGATCTCCCTGGTGTACAGCAACACAGAGTCACTGCGGACAGCCGCGCGGCAGAGGCGGTTCAAGCGGGCATACTCCGCACGATCACCAGTACACAGAGCTGCTCGGCGGCGCCGAAGCAGACACTGCGTTTCCGCCGATACAGGCGGCGAGTTAATCCGGCGCGGTCGAATGGGGCGAAGAGGTGCAACTTCGTCAAGCCTAGTGAGAAAAATATCACGAAAAGCATGCCACTTGTCACCCGGTGTCTCACCACAAAATACAGGCATCCAGTCAGTCTCGCAGAACAGATGGTTAAGCACTGTAGAGTCGACTTTGTTAATAGCACGCCTAAAAATGTTCGAAACGTGAACGGCACCTTGCGTCTCCTGAGTCAAGATTATCCGGCTAAAATCGTGCGGACTGCCATAGTGGCATCTAGTAACCCCAGTACGCTTCACAAGGTCAGGCCGGTTAGTAGTAATAATATCTAGCAGGCTATTAGCAGGCCGGTAGGTGGCACGGAATCTGTTCATTTTTTCAATATTATAACCATCAAACAAAGTTTTGATGTCATTAGAGTTATCACGTGCAGATCTCAAAAGACAGCGATTAAGATCACCAGTAATCATCATAAGTGACCTCAGGCTACCAGAGCCGTTATTACTAATATTTTGTGGCGCACCATGGTGGTTTTGTGACTGGCGTGGCGCACACAGGGGAGTGAGTGGTAAATGACAATCATCATAATTTGAAGAGGGATAGTTAGTGAAAAAAAACTTCTTGGTTTATTCTTTGTGTCAGTTTCACGCAATTTGAAATTACCTAGAGATAGGACTGAGTTTTATTTTCTGTGTACAGACAGCAGTGGCGTAGCCAAGGGGGGTCCCTGGGGTCCACGGACCCTCCCTGGGGCTGACCTTATGCACCTTGTGCACTTTAACCCTCGTCCCACCGGGGGCATAGATGCCCCCAAGGTTTTTCCGGGATAGCAGAAAAACGAAGAGGCGCAGCACCGCGGTTGAGGGCTCTACGTCTCACTGCATCATTTTGCCACCATCCCCAAGGTCAGGTCACCAGACGAGGTCAACCAAGGTCACCTCACTTCAACTTTAGAGCTCTGTAAGAGCTACATTTCGAAGTCGATCGATTTGAAACTTCCTACACTGTATGGCCCCTCCAGGGTCTACAAGGTGTATATCAGGGATTTTTCGATTTCGTGCCCTGAGGTCAGGTCACGAGGTGACCTCTCCCATTGAAAAAGCATGGCGAAAAGCTGTCTTATGATCTAAAAGTCACAAAAGCGATTAAAAATGCTCAGCTTGATCAGAAAAGCGTTCTTGGACACCCTTTCACGGATTCCAGGGACCATATTTGCCCTTTGACGTCTCCAAGGTCATCCAAGGTCACCAGAGGTCAAAAACAGTATTTTTACAATAACTTTTGACCTGTATAAGCTAAAGCGCTGAAACAAGCACCATCGTGTTTGTCTCGTCATTGGCTTTCATTTGATATACGGCAAGGTCACTTTATGACCTTTCGTGACCTCAGGTCATCTTAGGTCACGAGGTGACCTCTGGAGGTCAAACCACTGGCGGGAGGTCTTTACATTTCACATAGCGGAAAAAGTACTGACAATTTCCTATCAAATGTACTTTACCAGACCTTAATAGCTCTAATGGCATAAGAGTTATACCCAGTTTGCTTAAGCATTGCATATTTGAGTAGAAATAGCCGATCTTGACCTAATTTGACCTCTGGAGGTCAAACCATTGACCTGAGCACTAAAACATGTGAAGTAATTTCTTACTGAATTCACGCGAGCTTTCTATTGCACTTTGCAGATTTGCGCTAACCCCCATATTTTCGGAGTTAGAGGGGGGAGCCATCGATGGCCCGGGGGGGCGAAGGTGGCGCTGGACCCACGGTGGGGTGCGGGTTAATAGGGACCAATTGGAACGCGAAACAAGACAGTCAGGACACTTGGTATTGTCAAGACCACGAAACAACCATGGCAAAAGAAATTTCATTTACCGTGGATCTCAGCTCTTCAACACATCATGCATGACCCTCGGATCTCCTCACGAAATGAGCTACGGAATGTTTAAAAAAGCTATAAGGCAAATGTTGCATGGGGAGTAGTCTTTTTTTAAGTGCACGGTACCGTGTTTACTTTTAGACTTTTTAGTTTTTAGATTTTTACCTGCATTTATGCCATTGCTTTTATTGTAATGTGTATTGACGAGGTGAAGTAGCACTGATTTTTTATGTTTGTGATGACAAGGACCTTTGAATAGCCCAACATTTGTGGAATGGTCTGCTTTGGTCAATACATACATATGTTACAGGGAGAGTGCGAAATCCAGGAGTTCACGAACTCCCTAGGGATTTCGCGAAATCACTGACCAGCCAGGGAGTTCGCGAAATCCCTAGGGAGTTCGCGAAATCCCTGGACTTAGAAGTCAGGGAGTTCGCGAAATCCCGGATAAACACTCAGGGAGTTCGCGAATTCCCTGACATTTAGTCAGCTCAAGGATGACTAGTTAGGATTGCGGACTATTGTTCTTATGATTTATTTCAAACAGTAACCGGACATTCTCCGTAAAAATCACGTATAAGGGAGGTTTTAAGCTAAATATTAGGAAGGTTTTAAGCTAAATATAAGGAAGGTCATAATTCTATTGTTGAGGTCGTAGCGATACGTTTATCAAGTTTCGCTTATAAATATTGTACTGCAATGTAAAAGTTCAGTTGCTGCTGATTGCAAATGTGGATCGCGGGAGAGAAAGTCACTGGCCCCTGGCGGTTCCAAAACGCCCTGGTTCACTCCTGAAATTGTGTTTCCCACACACTCCCCCACAGAATACACCTTCGCCTTCACTGTGATTTGGTACTTGGTTATTTTATATTCATGATATATTTTGTACGCGGATATAGGGGGACAAAGGGGGCAGGTCCCCGCCCCCCCGATCGACCCTCGGCGCCCCCTGAAATGGTCACGGCGCCACTTTGAAATGTCACTTTCCATTCCCCGTCCCTAGGGATGTAAGAATGGGCACCCACCGATAGGATTTTTCGCCTACCTGATAGGTTTTTCCGGTCAAAAAAGGCACTCCCCTGGTCCGAATGGCGCCCGCGCCCTCTCCCCCCGGGAAGATGCCCACCCCCCGATCGGAAATCCTGGATCCGCTTATGATAGATCTGTATATTTGATATTATACATATGCAGTGCATGGAGTCAGTATAACTACCCAAGTATTCGATAAAAAGTGATGTACGCTATCACCACGTTTCATAATTATGTGACGCTACGGTTATTTTGTATCAAATCTACATCACAGAATAACGTTATGGTATTTTGTGTAGGTTGCATTATTATGGAATTTTACCTACGGATACGATAAAGAAAATGGTACGAAATCCATGGCTTAATAACTAGCATAAATCTGGGCATAGCACAGTTAAAAAATGACAGAAATATTTGCGCTACTGAAAAATGGAATAAATGCTCGGCAATGGCGCAACGCACTTACTTTTGAGCAAAACACGCCCATCCGAAAAAGAATGTGCCCGACGCTCACATTTTTGAAAACTCATCACGTGTCTTTTGGCTGGTGGTGTCGATGAGGTGCCGGTCACCGAGATCAATTGCAAAGTCTCTTATGACTATGCCTTTTGATGGTTTAAAATAATCACAGTCAAAAACGTTTGGTATGAGTCTGAACCTAGTTTCGCGGCATGCAATTTTTAAGACGTGCAATGCCAGGGGTCTGAGCCACCTTCACCCTGACGAGGGGGTGGGTTACGCCCCCCTCCCCCTAAAATCTAAAAACTACGCTAGTTAGCGAAAAAGTAAATGACGTTAAGTAGCACAGCCTAAGCTTTAAAGGAAGGGCTCTAAACATTCTTTTGTCGGGTAAAATCTGACGGCATTGGAAGCCAAAAAATGGCATAATATGGATATGGTGATATAACTGAAATACAGTTCTTCAGTCCTACCATCTGATGTAGAAGAGATACAATATATGTGGATTCACTATCTCAAGCTTTTCTGCAAGCGACGTCAAATGATTAATATTGTGACTATTCTAGGTCAAAGCTAAGATTTGACCTGACCTTGGATCAGGTCAATATCGAATTGGGTCAGAATGCATATCATTAGAACTGCAGAAACAAGACAACCCCAATGATGCAAAAATATACAATTTAGCTCCGTTCCCAACAAAATTATTATGTTTAAACCATTTTACCGATACTTTTCCAACGGTGTCATCATGACTCATAATTGACCTTAGGTCATCGACTTCAGAAATCCTAAAAAGGTAATGTGTACTCAATCGGCCCTTTATTCAACACGAATTTTAGATTGATAAATTAAGCTGTTCCTTGTTCATGTTGTTTTTTTTTTGGAGATGAGGTCACTTGACCTGCACTGATGTCCTGACCTGAAATGACCTGAACCGAAAATGTTGACAGGAGTTGTAAAAAGCTTCAGAAAAAGCTGTACTGGGTACAGCAGCGCTGCGCGTAACCGTTTTCAAGACTGCGAAAAACCCAAGGGGTATGGTTACCCAGCCCCCGCCCCGGCCATGCACGTACTCGGTACGAAGTCGGTCAGGTGCACCAACTGTAAGTACCGTTAGAGACTAAATTCTGAAGCGCTTCTTTCCAACTCACTTATCCAGCATCTACAGAGAGATCATTATCATATCACAACCCTCATTACTACACAAAGGGAAATGCTGCTTATCTGATGGCCATTTCGTATTACAATCTGGGTAAGGAAAATACAATAATGCTATATTATTTTTTGCATTAAGTTCATTAATGTATTCCAAAACTTTGGCCAATCTTTACAGGTACGGTTCGGCTATACTAAGATAAATTTTCAGAGCTGCAACAAATAAATAATTATTCTGCAAATTAACTTAGACCATATCTCTGTTTTCAGTTTATCAGTATATCAGAAGCGTTATACAGTTTCAGCTATAGCTGAACATAAGCCGACAACTATACTTGTCGGCATAAACAGGATACGGAATAAAACAATTGTTACGCATATTTGTCATGTGCTATCGCATTGCATATTGTCATGACCGTGGCTGGAGCAATTAAGCTTGAAGTGCATTTACTAGCCCGCCGGAATCGACAATACAATTTCTGAAAGCCTTGGCAATGACCAAACGATGACAGGCGTGCCGCTTCTTACACCGAGAGCTTTTTCGAGGCCGACACTTCCTCCTGAATCAAAATATTGTTATTTGAAAATTTGTGGACGTCCGTAGTACATTCCAACATAGACATAGCTAAAATAGACCTTTGTGAAAGTATACCAGTTCTTTGTCCGTTTCTTACGGCACAATACTTTCCATCAGGAGTTTGCTTTGTTAAGGAATCAAGATATTCATTACAGATGACAATGAAAAAAGGTAGAGCTGAGGGTGTAAAATTAATTTTCAAAAAATAAATATCAGGCCGACATAAAATCAAGCAAAATACATCATAGAAAGAGAAAACATGGACAGGGAGTGTAAAAAGAAGGATCATTCTTCGGATTTAAACTATATGACATATTGGCATGTTAGGGATTTCGCAAAATCCCTGAAAAGCATTCAGGTAGTTCGCGAAATCACTGAAGTTTCAGTGAGTTCGCGAAATCCCTAGGGAGTTCGCGAAATCCCGGATTTCGCACTTTCCCTGTAACACATACATACATACACTGGAAACACGAGCATTGGTCTCGGGAGGGGCCCCCTGAGCTTGGTCTCAGGGGGTCCCCGAGATTGGTCACAGGGGCCCCCGAATTAAGTCACAGGGGGCCCCTGAGCCTGATCTCGAGGGCCTCCTGAGCTTGGTCTGAGGGAGCCCCTGAGCTTGCTCTCAGAGGCCCCCTGAGCTTGGTCACAGGGGACCTCCGAACTTGGTCTCAGGGAGCCCCCTAGGTTGGTCTCAGGGAGCCCCGAACTTGGTCTCAGGGTGTCCCCCAAGCTTGGTCTCAGGGGGCCCCCGAGCTTGGTCACGGTGTGCCCCGAGTTTAGTCTCAGTGGCCCTCCGAGCTTGATCTCAGGGGACCCCGGAGCTTAGTCTCAGTGACCCCCCGAGCTTCGTCTCAGGGGGCACCTAAGTTTGGTCGCAGGGGGCTCCGAGCCTGGTCTCGGGGGGCCTCCTTGAGCTTGGTCTCAGGGGCCCCTTGAGCTTGGTCTCAGGGGCCCCCAAGCTTGGTCACAGGGGGCCCTGAGCTTGGTCTCGGGGGCCCTAAGCTTTGTCTCAGGGGGTCCCTGAGTTTGGTCACAGGGGGCCCGAGTTTGGTCTTAGGCGGCCCCCGAGCTTGGTCTCAGGGGCCCTCCGAGCTCGGTCTCAGGGGGCCCTGAGCTTGGTCACAGGGTGCCCCGAGCTTGGTCTCGGGGGCCCCCGAACTTGGCCTCAGGGGGCCCCTGGCTTGGTCTCAGGGGCCCCGAGCTTGGTCACAGGGGGCCCCGAGCTTGGGGTATCAGTAGGCCCCCCTAGCTTCGCCTCAGGGGGCCACCGAGTTTGGTCACAGGGGCCCCGAGCTTTGTTTTGAGGGCCTCTGAGCTTGGTCTCAGGGACCCCCGTGCTTAGTCTCGGGGGCCCCCGAGCTTGGTTTCAGGGGGCCCCCGAGTATTGGTATCGATGGCTCCGGAGTGCCGAACATTGATCTCGGGGAGGGGGAGCAATATTCATCTCGTGGTGCCCCCGACTGTCGATATCGAGGGACTCATGAGGAAAGCACGAGCATTGGTCTCAGGGGACCCATAGTTTGGTCTCAAGGGCCCTCAGGCCTAGGATCAGGGCCCCCGAGCATCGGTATCGAGGGACTCCGGAGTACCGAGCATTAGTCTCAGGGGGGGTGCTCCGAAGATTTATTTGGGGCTCCCAAACATCGGTGTCAAGTTACTTCTGAGGAAAACACGAGTATGGGTCTAAGGGTGCCCCCGAACCTGATCTACGTGGGACCCGAGCTTGGTCTTAGGAGCCCCCCCTCCCGGCATCAGTATCAAGGGTATCCCGAGTAGTATTGATCGGACCCCCCCCCCTTGGGCCGACCTGAACCATTGCGAAGGATTCTCTGATCATGGGGCCCCCAGAGTCAGCCTCGAGGACCCCCGAAGATTCGCTCTCAGTGGGTTCTGAGTCACCTTCAAGGCCCCGCCCTGAGAGCCGATCTCAAGGCCCTCCTAAAGTAGATTTTAGGGGCCCTTGAGAGTTGGTCTCAGGCGGCCCCGAAAGTCGGCCTCAGGGGGCCCCTGAGAGTCGGTCTCAGGAAGCCCTCGCCCGAGCTAGTCCCAGGGGCCCCCAGAGAGTGGATCCCAGGGCCCCTGCGAAAGTCTATTTCAGTGGGTCTCCTGAGAGTCAGTCTCTGAGAAACCCAAGAGTCGGTCAAGGGGACCTCGAGATTCTGCCTATGGGGAACACCGGGATTCGGGCTCAGGGGTTTCCCAAGAGTTGGTCTTACGGGGCCCCGAAAATCGGTATCAGAGGGCCCCGAGTATCAGTCTCAGGTGGCACCGAGCTAGTCCCAGGGGCCCCCAGAGAGTGTGTCTCAAGGCCCGGCGAAAGTCCATTACAGGGGGCCCCTGAAAGTCTGTAGCAGAGAACCCCGAAAGCTGGTATCAGGGGACCCCCGAGATTCGGTCTTAGGGGCCTCCGAGTGACGGTCTCAAGGAGCCTCATAGTCTCATGGGCGTCTCTCTCAGGAGTCAATATTTACTTTCAGGTGGCCCCGAGAGTTAATCTGGGGGTCCTAGAGTTAGTATCATTTGATCCGCAGAGTGCTGGTTTCAAGCGGCCCCAAGAGTTAATTTTGGGAACCCTCGAGATTTAACCTCAGACTCTGCCCCCCTCCCCCGAACAAACTCAGGGAACGTCCAAAAGTTAGTTTCAGAAGGCTCCCTGGAGTCAGTCTCAGGGACCCCGAGAGCTAGTCTTGGGGCTCTGAGAGTAATTCCCAGATCCGAGAGTCAATCTCAGGAGCGCCAAAGACTTTGTATCAGGGGTGCTTACAACACCCTCTTTCTCCGAGTGTTAATCTCAGTGGTCTCAGTCTCAGAGTGCTGTTAGAAGTCATTCTCAACTCTCCCCCCACCCAGAAACAGCCTCAGGGGATCTCCGAAAGCTAATCTGGATAGCCTTGTGAGTCAGTCTCAGCCCCCCCCCCAACGAGCAAATCTGGGGAGCCCGATAGTTAGTCTCATAGGTGCTGCCGATAACTAATCTCAGGAGCCCCGAGAGATTTGCAGGGCCGGTCAGTTTTGGTCAAGATGCGTTGTGAATCGGTCTCCGAGACCCCCGAGATCTAATCGGGAGAGGGGCCGAAAATTAGCATTGTGACTCCGCCAAGTGTTGGTCTTAGGCGGCCCCAGAGCTAGTCTCGGGTTCCACAAGAACTTATCTCGGGAGCCCGAGCTATTTTCAGGGGAACTTTCAGGTCTAGTGTGAGGAGGGCCAGAGAGCTGATCTCGACAATTAGACAAATAGAGACCACCCAATTAGTCTAACGAGTATTGGTCTAGGAGGGTTCCGGGTGTTAGTCTCAGGGGTCCCCTGGGGGTGCCCTCAGATATCCCCGAGAGCATTCCTCCTCTCCCCCCCCACTTAGAGTTAGCCTCAGGACCTCACGAAAGGAAGTTCCAGAGGGCCCCAGTAGGCAGTCTCAGGGTACCCCAAATGCTGGTTTTGGGGGACGTAAGCACTGTTTTGCTGGAAAAGTGTTGTTTTCGGGGGTCCCCAGGTACTGGTTTCGGCGCCATGTCAAGTGCTAGGTACAAGACTGAAGATCTCTTCTCGTCCCAGGGGTCATGGGGGGGGGTGATGGGTGGCGGTCCTGGATGACTTAGCGCTGGCACAGCAATACAAGCCCCATACAAAGCCTACGCCCATAAGCCCAGTGCGTACCAAAAAAGACGAATTAAAACATGTGGATCTGGCACCAGTACCGAAACAAAGGCAAAATTTAAACTAGTTTTATCGTCCATGAGAGCAAATCGAATGGGGAATTTGGCACTTCAGCTTATTTGTAATCTATAAGCTTAACCCGAATAACTACCTTCCTAAATATTCTGAAATAAACAACTTTCAAATATATTCGTAAGAAACCAGATAAACAAGGGGAATTACAGAAATTGATGAGCATAATTCCAAGAAGAAAAAGGTATGCAAGGTTGAACATAGCAATAGCAGTGTGAGCCAAGGCGATAGATATCTCGGGCGCCCATTCCCTTGGTAATTTGCTCATTTACAACATAGCAAGGGTACGAAAGTAACTGTGGTGAATTCAAAAGGATGTGTCCGCGGAATAGACTTTAGGCATACGCTTCGGAAAAGGGGGGCCAGGGGGCCTGGCCCCCCTGGCCAGGGAATGAGAGAAAACCGGACATTCTTATATCCAGCCGCTGCGGGAGGCAACGAAGAGCCCAAATTTGAACAGTTTTTGGTCCTGACGTTGAAAGTTTTGTGTCAGCATCAGGTTGAAGTTTGGCTGCCCCCCCACTCCTTTGTCGGTGGCGACACTTATATCATTTCCCGTAGAGGATCATTTCTTCGTGCTCAAAACGACCGACCTTCAATAACTTCATGATCAAAGCTTGTAACGCTGCTCAGTTTAATTACCAGAGCGTGTTGAGGTAGAGTCAGGTTTAACATCGTGCATGCAGCAGCATTTAATTTAAAAAATATACCATAAAGCTGTTACTACAGCCACGCTTTCATATAGGTACGAGCCAGCTTTAATATTTGGTGGCCTAAATTTACCAACACTTGGTCGTATCGAGAAAAATCTAGCTATAAACAAAATAAGAACAACCACTTAAAAAGGCACAACAAAATTTTGCTTTGTTTATATGTTATGATATTAAAATAATATGCAAAACGTATAGAAGATGGGCCCCGGTTACTAAGGGGGCCCCCAGCCCGGGGGCCCCCGACGGTTGTCGGACCCCCTCCCTCGTGGCCGAATCCTGGCTACGCCACTGACAGACAGTGTTTATTACCTAACAGGGCATGTCCTTTAACCACGACAAATCAAAATAGTGTTTTAAAATAAACAGTTAATTGAAGCTTTTAGTTTCCATTTTGAACCGTTTGAAAGCTTTTATGCAAAAATTAGATTTTTTGTATCCTCTATCTGGTGCTTATATTGCTTAGTTTTCTAGTGTTTAAGTCAAACTAAGGAAGAAAATGGAAAAGAGATATGTGGCTTCCTAACTGAATTATTGCATTGGAAGGGGATTAAGTGGCTTAATGAATGCGCACCTTTGTGTTCTAAGCCATTGGTCCCGGGTTCAAGTTCCGGCGGAGCCTCTGAATAAGTCGATCTGATCCCCAAAATCCCTTCCGACAGGGTGAGAGTTGGCGACTCCGTATGACCCTGGCAGTTGGTGCGTCGTTAAACCCCAACAGCATTTATTATTGCATGTGAATGAGCTTAGGAATTTGAATTGTTATCATCCTCAAAGTTGAAAAAGTCTGATTTTGTGCCAAATCACACATTTTTCTGTATGATTTTGCATGCCATTGCTAAGATGAAATGGAAAATAACTATCAATTGTGTGTGCTATTCAAACTATGTTTTATAAAACTTGTGTTTATTAAAGGGAATGTGGCACCCTGGTCGAATCCAGAAATTTAGTGTGATTAGGGGCAGGGTTGGAAAAAAGCCAGCTTAAATTGAATTTATGCCAGCCAGTGGCTTTTATTAGTTTAAGCCGGTTTAAACCGGCTTAAATTAATAAAAGCCGGCTTAAATTCAGAATCAATGAAAGACCCATTCAATCCAAGAACACCCTTTCATATCAAAGATAGATAGGTGAGAACTGCACAATACTATCAATTTGCATATTGTTTGAAGAATTTGAGTTGAGCATGTCATCCATCAAGTTGGCTGAGCACAAAGTCAATGTTGATTAATACTGGCAAGCTGGAGCATACTGTTGCGAACAGGTGAATGTGATACTGTTTCAACAGTTCACGTAATCACAGCATTTTACCTGGATGTGGAGATAGGTCACATATTCTTTCGCTATTATGGTTGGTTAGATATATGGACTCTACATAGTCATTAAAACAATTCCAACACAAGGCAAAACTGTATTGGTCTCACACAAAACGTGACAAATTACTATACAAAAAACATTCATTGAGCAGCAACATATCACATTGCTCGACTGCATCATGTCGGCTTAATGACGGCCGCGCAGGGCCCTGTGCCAGAAAGACAGCTTTGCATTTGAAAGTTGGAGGTTAGAATTTTGGCCCTGTTCAAACTTAGGCCATTTACTCTATCGTGCTTTTTTGGTGATCTTTTAGTGGATGTTGGCCAATATCATTTGGTGCATGGTTATTGGAATGCAAAGGTATTTGTTAAAATGTTAATGATAGGTTAGCTTGTGCTAGGTGTTTTGTTAGCGTTTGTGACACCCCAAAAATATATGTTTAAGATCAGTAGGCACTTATGAACATGAATATGGTATTTATACTTTAAGTTCCATATTATTTTTGAAAAGATGAAAAACAATTCTCGCGAGAACTTAACGTGAGTGGCTTTTATTATTGTCATGATAAGTGGCTTAAACCAGGGTGGCATAAATTAATTTATGCCAGCCGGTTTAATCCATGGTTTAAACCGGTTTAAACCAGAACGTGGCTTAAATTTTCCAACCCTGATTAGGGGTATTTTTTGTCTAAAATCATGAAAACGTCAATGATTTCTCTGAAAAATGTATAATGAGCTCAATATTTTGATTTTTGAAATGCTCTATGGTGAAAAATAAGCTTCTGCCTGTAGATGACGTCATGATCTGGCAACTACTGCCATATTGAATAGGCTTCTAGGGCTTCAATTGGCTGATTACTCACTGTGACGTCAGCACTGTGAGTCACACCAACAGGTGACAACTGTGGCCGCCTGGCTGGGGTATATTCGGGGTAGATTTCAGGTAGATTTTTAGCTTTTCTTCAAGGAATTTTTTCTCAGTTAAAATCACGTTATAAAGGTGCCACATGCCCTTTAATGGCTCTGAATCATGGTCAACGGGCCCCAAGCGTTGGCCATAGGCCAGTTTTGGCAGTCAAAGGCCTTCTCCCGAATCATAATCAAGGATGCCCCACAGTGTTGGTGTCAGCACCCCCCAAGTCTTAGTATGGGGCCCTAGAATGCTGGTCTCTGGGGCCCGGAGTCATGACCATAGTGACCACGAGTTGTGGTCAAGGTGCCTCCGGGCGTTATTCTGAATGACCCCCAAATCAAAATTACGGGGAACCCCGCAGGTCGACCACGAACCGATCTGAGAACCCCCGAACTAAGGTCAAGAAGGCTCGAGTGGCGGATTCCTGAAGGCCACATTTAATCTGGACAGTTTATGCGCCCAGGGTACTGGTTTCAGGGTATCCCTGCATCATGATTAAGGTATCCCCCATTGGTTGGCCACAATCAAGCTTGCACACTTTGGACCCCCGAAGTGTTGATTTAAAAGGGTCCTCATTGTGAAGGCCGCACTGAAATGTGTAAGGTGTGAAGACCCGTTCGGGCAGAGAGCCTTCTGTATCGTTTTGACGGGCCCCAAGCCGGTCTAGGTGAGGACTCCCACAGGAAAAGGCCCCAGAATTTCAAACTATAAGGTCCCTGAGTGATGGTCTGGTGAGCTTAGGTAAGTTTATGGGACGGACCCAGAATGTTGGTCTGTTTAACTCCGAGTGTGGTTCTCAGGGGCTCCCGACTCGTGGTCAAGGGGGTCTCCAAATGTGGGCCACATACCTTTCAGTGCAGAGGGGGGTCTCCGAGTGCGGGCCACATACCGTTCAGTGCAGAGGGGGTCTCCGAGTGTGGGCCACATACCTTTCATTGCAGAAGGGGGTCTCCGAGTGTGGGCCACATACCGTTCAGTGCAGAGGGGGGTCTCCGAGTGTGGGCCACATACCGTTCAGTGCAGAGGGGGTCGCCGATTGTGGGCCACATAGGTACCGTTCAGTGCAGAGGGGGGTCTCCGAGTGTGGGCCACATACCTTTCAGTGCAGAGGGGGGTCTCCGAGTGTGGGCCACATACCGTTCAGTGCAGAGGGGGTCTCCGAGTGTGGGCCACATACCGTTCAGTGCAGAGGGGGGGTCTCTGAGTGTGGGCCACATACCGTTCAGTGCCGAGGGGGTCTCCGAGTGTGGGCCACATAGGTACCGTTCAGTGCAGAGGGGGTCTCCGAATGTGGGCCACATACCGTTCAGTGCCGAGGGGGTCTCCGAGTGTGGGCCACATACCGTTCAGTGCAGAGAGGGGGCCTCAAAGTAATCATATCGACTGTAGACCAGTCGTAACGTGGTCTCAAGAAGAAAAACGCTCGGACCTGGGGCCCCTGAACTTCGAACAAGGGCCCCTAAGTGATTATTTGACGGGCCTCCCAAAATACGATGCGAGGGCCTCCAAATGCTAGTCAAGGATGGACCTCGAAGGGCTCGTCTCACCCGGTGTCCTAACCAAGACGCAACACGTCGCACGCCGTCGATCTGCTGCAACGGCCGGGATTATCGGTTAGGACACCAAACGCACTGCCGCAACGCGTCGCACGCCGTTGCAACGCATCGCAGCAAAAACTTCTGACGCCGACGGTCTGCGTCAGAAGCCGATATCCGTGTTATTTGTTGTTGTTTCTAGTCATGAAATGTAATATGTGTTTTAGAATAATAGTTCAAATTGAAATCCATACCGAAAATCTAAGGAAACTGGATATGATTACCTTTTTCTCCTAAACCGTCATTTAAATAATTATTGATGCCCACTAAGTTTTGATTGTGGGTAAACAACAGTTCGTCGCAACTTGAGCTGCCAGATTGCTACCAAAGTGGAACCTTTCCTCTGTCGGCCAAAAACTCCAGAATTACCACTCTGCAACTGACGCTGACCGTCGGCGACCGTCCGGTTAGGACAGGGTGTAAGAGTTAAATACTCCTAGCGAAGGGGCCCCAGACTGCTTGTCTCCGAGGGTCTCTGGTACTGCCTTGGGCCTTTTTATGATGACCCTAGTGAGACCTTTTAAAGGCTTACATAGGTAGGTTCATACAGACCGAGCTAGGTATCCCAATCGATGGCCTCATGGACAGCTGGAGCTGACTGGAGGACAGGACTGATCTGGAGCTGACTGGAGGACAGGACTGGACTGGAGCTGACTGGAGGACAGGACTGGACTGGAGCTGACTGGAGGACAGAACTGGACTGGAGTTGACTGGGGGACAGGACTGATCTGGAGCTGACTGGAGGACCTTGAGTGCAGAGGCCGGGGATCTATGAATTCGGGATATATTTTCAGGTGTTGAAATTACAAGTTTCGTAGGGCTGTTCGGAGACACCCATAACACTAGTTAGACACAAACAAGAGTTTGTGCACGGATGCAGAAATCTCAGGAAGCCTTCAGAGCGGTCGTTGTCGCAGGCTCTGTCACGGCCAAGAGATTCTGCGCAAATGCAGAAATCTCAGGAAGCCTTCAGAGCAGTCGTTGTCGCAGGCTCTGTCACGGCCAAGAGATTCCACCCCAGTCTGGTCCAGATCCCAAGCCTCCCCGCAATGGTTCAGACCAATATCGGTCTGTTCGATATTATTATCAACCAGATTCCATCCGTATCCAAGAAGCTTGAATGAGCTCGTGCATGGCAGAGGGTTTTTAGCCCCGCCCATTGTGCTTTTGGGTTTCCTCCTTAGCCTTTATAGGAAGAGAAAGGAAACTTTCGGTACCTGGCAAGAAATTATTGTTGTGTGCTTTGAAGGTAACTATACAGAAATCGTTCATCCGATTAAGTCATAGTCACGCCGTAAATTTGAAGTTCCTGAAAAAATTAAAATTTCTCAGCTTTGCCTTCATTTTTGGACAACAGAGAGTAAAATTTTCAATACTTTTTGTACATATATTGTTTGATCAGTTGCCTCCATATCCATATTAAGTTTTATGACGTCATCAACTATACTTGGCGTAAAATGTGTCCTTAATGTTTCTGTGCTTCACAAATGCAAGTTTTTCGTATAAGCCCTACATGTGGACAAAATTACTAGCCCGATAGTGTAAACTAAACCACACTATCTGAATCAGAAATCCAACATTTCTGATAGTGTTTTTAAAGGCGCATATGCGTGTTAGGGATACCTATAGGATAACGTAATACATACCTATATCTTTCCCATAAAGTGTCCGATTCACGGGCTCATCGTGCTGTTTTCGTCCATTACTCACATAAGAGGGCCATAATTAATTATATTCTTCGATGACTTCTCAAAAATACTGTTGGATTTTTCATGACGTCATTTAATTAAAAATACTAAACAAATGACGTCGTAAATGAACATGAACCCGGGACATCCGGCTCAGAAGGCAGGTACTCTGCCACCAACACGCATCTGATAGTTTCCACTATCAGATGCGTATTGATGACGTCCTTACTATCTGTAATGCGACCCTGAGTTGGTGCATGAATGATAGGCATAAGATATGCGGGTGCCGTCTAAATCCAAACTGAAGGTTACGAAACTCTGCAGTCGAAACGTACCATTTTTTCAGGTTTTCAATGGGGTTTTCCATATTAGGGTGTCATTTCTAGAAATGAGATACTCAATTTTGTTTTCAGTCTCTTAGTCATGAAATTTGCCGCCCGTAGCTCAGGGTAGCGTTGGGCCCGGCCCCGGCTCAGAAGCATGCAGTGGCAGTGCATGCCAGGCTTGGGATCGGTCCCGAGACGCCCGGCGCCCAATAGTGCCCGACTAGGTCGGCGGCAACCGACTGGGAGAGGGTGACCTGAGCGGGGCGGCCGTCCCGTGCTTGTGGGACGTTAAACTTGGCTTCTAAATTATCCCTTCATTGTGGGAGTTGCTCGTTCGGGTGGTGGGGTCGGGGTCTCCGTGACAAGTCCCTTGATGACTTTAGTGGGGCTCCTACCCCAGCAGCCGGACTGGTAATAAGTTGGACAAAATTTATTTAAAAAAAATCAGTGGCAATGAAATATATATTGTTGGAAAATTCCACCATGTCCTGCTAACAATGCTCAAAACAACGTCAAACTTACCATGATTAAGTAATGAGATATCATCAAATCTGTAAATTAGTCATTATTTTAGCTAATGTAGTTATATTCACTGATACTATCCTTTGAAATCAAATTTCTGACCACGTTTAGGCAGTCTGATTCGCATTGGCAAAGATTATTATAAGGTTTTCCATGAAATCTGCATTAATGTTTAAGTATGACGAGTTTTGAATGTGAATCAATTTTCATCCCAGGTAAAAAAATGGAATCCAGTCTCAAAAATATAAACAAGATAGGATAAATCAAAGCTATGACAATGTCCATTAGGTAGAGTTGAAAAAGCAAACATGTGATTTTCTCGATTGCCTAATGTTTTTCGTTTGCCTCAAAGTGTCTAGAATCTGGGAGTAAAATTGTTTAATGCTCAAAAAATAGTTTCGATTGGTGGAATTTCAGTTGAAAAGTTAGTATTTTTTGCGTTTTTCCCAGTTTCGGCTGCCTGATGCTAAAAATACTACGTATTTAACCGCTCATTAAGGTAGTTGTAAATTTCACTAGTGAAAATGTAATGCCAGTTTTGAACACTACAAAGCAAGTGCTGTCCAAATCTGGTCTTACTTTGCCAATAAGTTTCGTTTAGATGGGTGGAACCACGATGAAACATGTTGAATTATTTTGTAATTTCCCAGTGTCGGGCGCCACTGCTGATGCAATAACCTTCACCCAAATATAAAAACTGTTCAATATTTTATTGACTTAAATTAACCGCAATTTTTTTAAACCATGGATTAGAACATTTGTAAGCCTGACCTTATTTTTCCTCACTTCATACTATCCTAGCATCCTAGCCTCTCCTAACCGCTGGTATGTCTGGTGGTCCTAGGACCAGGTCAGCCGCTGGCATCTGGTAAATCTTGTGGGTAGCCCTGAGGAGCTTCCCATTCCTGACCACCCCACTAGAAGGAGTGTCCTCCAGAAAATGCTGCTGGAAAGGATTAAGGATCTTAGGTACTGCAGGCACATCCCCAACATGGAGGTGGCGGAGAAGGTGGGAAAGACTGTCAACTTGGCGTCGAAGAACGTCAACAATAATATGGTGGGGGCGCTGGTGAAGAGAAGGGAGGTAGCGGGGATAGTGTTCATGCTGTGGACCAGAATTAAGGAAGAGGCCAGTGGATGGAAGAAGCCAAAGGGTAAGAGGAATAAGAATGGGAAAGCCCGAAGGGAGAAGGAGAGCTTCCTGGAAAATTTGGACTAGCTATTTGACATCTCCAGCTGCCACTGCCCCATCACTCTCTACGCTGAGCTCGGCTGCCCCATCAGCTGAAGTCCATGCTCCAAATCCGGTGCAGGTGCCCCAAGGAGTCCAAAATATCTGAGTTAGAGCTGGAGTTCATGTACAACCAGCAGAGCAAGGTTGGCGTTATGGGCAGGATGATGATTGCTGGAAAAGATGCAGTGGAGACGGAGAGACAGGAGAAGGCTCTGCAAAGGGAGTTGCTGGACAAGCAGAAGAGGGAGGAAAGGGAGAGTAAGGAGCTCTTCACCAGGCACAGGGAGCATGAGCAGGAGCACGAGAAGTTACTCCAGGAGTGGGAGGACACCGTGCATGAGCTTCCCACCAGCAGTAGTGAGGATACCAATACCACTAGAAACTGGGCCGGCCTGCAGAACCGGGAGCATTTCCTAGGACGTGACCACCATTCCCTAGGACGGTGATGGTGGTCACGAGGGACGGCGTGTCCCAGATGACGCTGGCCAACATCCTCTCCTCCTATACCGTGGACATGGAGCTGGCCACCAGGGAGGACCCCAGTCTTCTGGTGAACCAGGCCAAGGTGGTCGGTCAGGGAGAGGGAGATGGTGAGGGTGAGGGTGACAATAAAGACGTAGGAATGAGCGAGGACCACTGGGATCAGTGTTATACAGTTTGATGGAAAGGGAGAGAAGGCGAAGGCTTGGTTCACTCCTGGCAAAGTGACATCGGCACCAGATGACTGAAAAATGTACCATATTTAGGCGAATTACACGGAAGGGACAATTTCCTATCTTACGTCGCTTTCCTACAACCGTTGTAAAATTGGGCCCCAAACACTAAAATCGAGACTGCTTTTCCCAAAATTGACTCGAATTTGGTTGCCATGTCCTGACTGACACGCAAGCACCACAGCCAGGATGTACCTGGCCAGGAGTACCACAGCCCTAGTGCGGACCCAGCGTTGTCAGGCATGTCAAGGATGAGCATGTCACGCTCACAGACGGCCAGGGTGAATTATTGATGCACTTCACCAGCGAGAAAATGAAAGAGGTGAGGCCAGGCCAGGTGATCGCCCTGAGAATCACCAGCTTCCTGAAGACCTACGGCGTCGACACATCCCTCCAGATGATTGGCGCTGACTCCCCAAACCTCAACACCGATAGCAACGAGGGAGTCATCACCTTGCTGGAGAAACAGCTGGGTAGGAGGCTGGTGTGGAGCATCTGTCTGCTCCATACTAACGAAGTGCCGCTTCACCACTTGATCACCAACCTGGACTGACCTACCGGGTCGATCAACACCCTGACAGGACCCGCCAGCTGCCTCCTCCCGCACACCCAGCCATTCCCCTACAACAGTGACTTCCCACCGCAATCTTGTGGTGAACCACTCGTCACCCTTCCTCCTAGGGTGTTGGCAGACCTGAGCTGGCACCAGAGGTAGGGGTACAAGATGATCCGGGCCCTGGATTCAAGCACCAAACCCCAATCCCTCCAGATCATTGTGAACGGCCCACTGGATCACAGCCGTTGGCTTACAACCGCAAACCGGTTACTAGACCTGTGGACCAGAGAGTACGGGCTAGTGGTGTAGGACCTGGCGGACCTTAGGTACCTATCTTTGTTCATCAACGGGGGTGTACTACAAGCAGTGATTTTCTATAGAGAAGGACCACAAACTGTGGACTGTTCTCGACACATGCTGAGATAAGTTCAGATAGCGCAGAAGTACTGCTCAGATGAGGTTAAGGCCGTGGTGGTGCCCTACATCGCCAGGAGCTGTTACTTCGCTCACCCGAAGCTGCTGCTGATCGTCATACTGGCCTCAGATGAGGAGGATGAGAGAATGTTGGTACTCCAGGTGATCATGGATAATATCAGGATCAGGAAGGGGCCTGAGCTCGGTGTGTCACTGCCTCACTAAGTTCCGAGCTCCCCGATCAACTTCCAAGCTGAAACCTTGAAAGCCCTGATCTGCTGGGACTCAGTCAAACTAAGTGAGCCGATACTCACATCCGCCATCACCATGGAGCAGCTGGTGACCTCACTGGACTCACCCCTAGTAGTGCCCTCCACCTGTTAGTGTCATAGTCAGAGTATGGACAGGGCCATCAGGATGGTGTTGGAGTCCAGCTTGATGGTGGTGGGGGAGAAGAAGAGGGGGAGGGGCTGGATCCGCTGCGCTGAGGAGTCTATGAAGGTACTGAAGAAGCCAGAGAACAAAGCTGACTACAAGGCTCTGTTCTATTTCGCTCTGGACTGAGGCAATGCAATGCTCCGGATCATACTGTCATGAAATACATTGAGAACAGTTTTAAAAGTGCAAATTAACTTTTGAAGGTATAAGCAGCAAGGAAAATTTCATCCCAGCGAATTGAGCATCATAATTAAAACAACTTTGCAATTGGTTCAAGGTAGTGTATTTTATTAGAAGTGGTAGCCGACACTGGGAAATTATATCGTAGCCGACACTGGGAAATTATATAAATTCAACAAGTTTCATCGGGATTCCACCCACCTAAACGAAACCGTATTGACAAAGTAAAACCTGTTTTAGAAAGCTCTTGCTCCATAGTTTTCAAAACTGGCGTTACATTTAAACCAGTGACATTTATAACTAGCTTTATGAGCGATTAAATATGTAGTATTTTTAGCGTCAGGCGGCCGAAACTGAGAAAAGGGCGGAAAATACCAACTTCTCAACTCAAATTCCAATAATCGAAATTATTTCTTTTAGCAAAAAAATTTACTCCCAGTTTCTACACTCTTTAAGGCAAACGAAAAACAGTAGGCAATCGAGAAAATTACATGTTTGCTATTTTCAACTAAACCTAATGTCCATATACACATGCTTGGGTTATGACATCAATAATGATTTTGAATAATTACAAACTGCATTGTTGGAGTCGTTTTGAATGAAGCTGTCGAATGCACTTTGGAGACGGCTAAAAAGTCCGCTCCTCTGCCCTGGTGCGGCACAGTTCAGGCCTTACAGTTCAGGCCTTACAGTTCAGGCCTTACAGTTCAGACCTTACAGTTCAGGCCTTACAGTTCAGACCTTACAGTTCAGACCTTACAGTTCAGGGCTTACAGTTCAGGCCTTACAGTTCAGGTCTTACAGTTCAGACCTTACAGTTCAGGCCTTACAGGTCAGGCATTACAGTTCAGGCCTTACAGTTCAGACCTTACAGTTCAGGCCTTACAGTTCAGGCATTACAGTGCAGACCTTACAGTTCAGGTCTTACAGACCTTACAGTTTAGGCCTTACAGTTCAGGCATTACAGTTGAGGCATTACAGTTGAGGCATTACAGATCAGACCTTACAGCTCAGACCTTACAGTTCAGGCATTACAGTTCAGGCCATACAGTTCAGACCTTACAGTTCAGGCATTACAGTTCAGACCTTACAGTTCAGGCCTTACAGTTCAGGCCTTACAGTTCAGACCTTACAGTTCAGGCATTACAGTGCAGACCTTACAGTTCCGGCATTACAGTGCAGACCTTACAGCTCAGGCCTTATAGTTCAGACCTTACATATCAGACCTTACAGTTCAGGCCTTACAGTTCAAGCCTTACAGTTCAGGCCTTACAGTTCAGACCTTACAGTTCAGGCCTTACAGTTCAGACGTTACATTTAAGGCCTTACAGTTCAGACCTTACAGTTCAGGCATTACAGTCCAGGCATTACAGTTCAGGCATTACAGTTCAGGCATTACAGATCAGACCTCACAGCTCAGACCTTACAGTTCAGGCCTGTCCCTTCGAACGGTTAACCGACATAAACCAGGTATCTAAATTCATATCCAGATACGAAACTATCCGAATTATTCACCCAATAAAATACGTTCTGCCGATACTGGGGTGGTGATCCACTCCAACATCCAGTCGTGACACACACTCAAAGCAAACTAGGAGATGGCTTTGGTAAGGCGCCAAAACCTGCCTCTGGGTAGATTCAACCACGCAAACCCCTGCAGAAATTATAGTGCCACGGACCCAACCGGACGCGTGCACTAATTGACTGCGCCATCCAGAACTCATCCATGTTTGTTAACTCCAAAAAGGGCGACATTAAGGTTTTAGGGCTAACCAAGGACAATTTGGGGTTGATCACCTAACCCACTACTCTCTAGGGCTCATTTGTGAACACCTCCGTTTTTGCAAATGATTCCGATTCGATTTGAACGAGAGACGCGTTGCCTCACATTTTGTCACCGGCCAATGTTGAATGATTGACAAATTCCCTGACTTTTTAGAGCATTGGTTTCACCGGGGTTTTACCTTTGCTAAATAATTTGCCATATCAAACAAACACAGAAAATTGAACGGAATTTGGAAAAATCTGAATATACACTGTCTCGAAACAGTTATTTGTGTCCAGTTTCATCGCATTCCGCATTCGTTTAATGCAGGGTGGTTCAATAAAAACTGGCCGGAACTTCATTGACCATCACATCAGGGTTTCAGTTCAGATTTAAGTGAAAGTTTGGCTATAGATAATGTATTATGTTGCAAGTATAATGCCAAGCTCTCATATCCATGGGCCCTTACCTCTTATTTCTGTATGACACGTTCTAGATGTCCTAAATTTAATTCCATCCATTTTCAAGAATTGGTAAAACGTCCTAATTAACTGGCTGAGTAATATCTGGGACCCATTCTACGGTTGAGTTTATAGCACGGGAGTAATTCTGAGCTCATTTTGTACTCACAATTCTTCAGGCAGTTCAAAAGGAAGAGATTTCAAGGTTTTTCCTGGGATGTAAAGGAGGACTGTTTCCGCTAGCGCCCCAACTCATCAATAAGTAAGATAGGGTGGTCAACAATTTGGCTTTGATAATGAACCGTCACATCAGTTATGAAGACTACGTCGACACAATGACTAAAAAATGCACTGGCATTCTCATTGCTCACGCTCGTCATGTTTTACCAAAGAACGCACTAGCATCAATTGTGCAAGCAATCGTCGTGTCAATACTGCGCTACTGTTTGTCTGTGTACGGCTCGTGTGGTGTGACTCAGGTGCGCCGACTGCAGAAGATAGTAAATTTTTGTGCTCGTGTTGTGGAGGAGAGATTCGACCACATCACAGATGCTGTTGAGCAGCTTGGTTGGCAGACTGCCCAGCGAATGATTCGTTACTACACAGTGAGCGCGGTGGAGCGGGTGTTGGTTACGGGACGGCCCCTACTGTTGTGTGAAACCATGGGCCGGTAAGCCAACCAACTGCATGGTGACAATACCTGTGACTCTTTTTTCAGATGTCGGCGAAGCCCTTTATTTTCAGCATCAATATCCAAGTTCATAACTCAAGGCTCCGCCTCACAATCTTAACATTCATCACCACATTCGCACAAGTAGCACATCAAATAAGGCAGAGAACGGAGAAAACATGTTTGAGTAATGAAGTTAAGTCATTAGGGTGAGTGAGTGAATACCTGTTTGTACGTGTGTGTGTGTTTTTTTGCATGTGTGTGTGTGTATGTGTGTGTGTGTCATTCTGTATGTGTTTGATTGAGCATCTGCGAGTGAAGTCTACTGAAGGTTACAGCTGCAATCATTCAAATGTTTCCTCGCCTTATACTTGTGTCTAGGTTTTCCCATTGCTCGACGAACTTCGCTCTTGTCCCCTTATTCTAGAGATATATTTTTCAATTGAAATGTACTCTTTGAGGTGCAGGCGCAGGTTTGCGCAGGTCAGCCGGCCATGGTATTCTCGGTTTTCCAAATAAATTGTTTCGTGATCATGATAAGGTTATTGGCTTCGCGCGTTTTCTTTGACATCCCACATCAATACCGAGAACAACATCCTGACACGAAATATGATTCTGTAGACCAAGTAACGCCTTAACTTCGCTCCAGAGGAGTCTAACCGAGGACAGTGCCAAAACCTATGTTGAATCGTTTCAGAATATATAGGGCAGGACCTACATTTATCGCTTTCAGATATACCGTATATGTATAGAAGTCTGTTTGTAGGAATAATTCTCTAATACATTGATAGTGTAACCATTTTAAATTGACATCATCTGTAGATTTATGTAGCCTTCATATACAGTTGACCATTCGATCTGTGTGTTCAACTCTGTTTGCCATTTACTGTGATATTTTTCGTCGACTGGCAAGAACTCCCCTCCGTCAATTTAATATATGCCCATTTTGCTGCTTTTTGCGTTGAGTTCAAATCTTCAAAACATGCATTTTCTTCTCCTTCACAGGGTCTGTCTGTATGTATTTTAACTCTCCACTGCTCTGGAATTGAGCGCAATAGTGTTAGGGCTGTTATTGGGTGGATTACGTGACTCTTACCAGTGGACATTGCCGGCAATACGCACAGAGGCGGGTCGACGGCGGCTGTGTTACCGAGGCGTGTCCTTGCTGAACCGGATTGGACTTATGCGCGGTTCATCGAATTTTAAAACCGAACTTAAACTAGCCTTGCTGAACATTTTAGAGGATTGAGCAGTGGAGGTTTTTATTTTCGCTCACTACTGCTTTGGTGTATGTTTCTGGAGAAGGGTATGTCGGTATGAATCCAACCCCTCTGTCTCAGCCTACTTTGAACCGATTTTAACATATGACGTGAATATACGAAAAGCCTCATTGTTATGAGGATCATGTTCAAATAAATATGTTATCTGTGATCTTCGAATAGAGCAGCTCTTGTCGCCTCCGATTCTGGACAAGCTCGACTGTACCCTTCCTGGGGCGTCCTAAGTGACTTGAACGGGCTTCATTATCTGCATTGAGGTTCTGTTTGGTTGCCTTGCATGCTTCTCTAGAATGTCCCACCAGGTCTGGATTTTATTTCAGGAATGTGTAATTTGTGTCATGGAACTGGCCTAAATTTGGAAATATATGTCTGTATTCTAGATATGCTCCACCGTGTATGTTTATTTTCTGGAAACTCCATTGGGAGCCAGCTATGTTCCCAAGTGTTGGATTTACGCTGCTGTATAAGATTAGGACGATCAACTTATTGCTTACGCAGATATAACAAGGAACTCTGCCCGAGCCCCATTGTCAACCTATATAAGCGGTTAAAGTGGACCAGTCTGAAGTGTTGGCAGTATTTGGTGCTGAAAATAGATAACCTGTCAGGTTATCTCTTGGAGCTGGTAATAGATGGTATTTGGAGCTGAAAATAGGTAAAAATAGATGGAGCGTACTCTTACATCCTTGGATGAGTGGTTTCGTGCTAATGGCATGAAGGTCAATGCCACCAAAACATAAGTAATGGTAATCGGCAGTCGCCAAAGCTTCCAGGACCTTCCGCCCCTGCAGATCCAATTTCGTGCTCAAGCCATCAGCCCAGTTCAGTCCGTCCGTAACCTGGGTATCATATGCGACAATCATCTCTCGTGGGACACATCCGTAAAACATCTCATGCAAAAGTGTTTCGGTCTTTTAATAGCATTAATTCACATAAGCCACCATCTCCCCAAACGCATCATCTCAAGCATTGTTCACAGCCTGGTTCTCTCACACGTTCGATACTGAATTTCAGTGTATGACAACTGTTCGGACAAAAAAAAAACACCGAAAAAATAATAAAAATATCAACTTCAGCGCAAGAGTTGTATCCGGTCGCCAAAAGTTTGATCATATATCGGACGTATTGAGAGGTCTAGGCTGGCTCAGTTCCAGACAGATGACAAAATATCACACTCTCACCCCTGCCCACAACATCATCGGAACTAGACAACCGATAGCGCTATGCTCATCCTTTCAACACAACACTGACATCCATGCTCGACAAACACGTCAATCTCAACAGTTACACTTGCCGAGGATACGGACAGAGGCTGGCCGGCGGCAGTTCATGTACAGGGCCTCCATTTTGTATAATGCTCTTTCGCCGAATCTCACTGAACTGCGGATGGCTGGCTTAAAAAAACCACTCGCTCGCAGGTTAAAGAGTTAGTTTCGCCGGATGCGAACTGCAAGATGTGTGGTATCGAATTGTTTAGTTTTTTTGCGCCGTTTATTGAACCATAGTGTATTTTATTCTTTGATAGTGTCAATTATTCTCGTCTTTTTTACATGGATGTTGTTATGAAATAATTGATGCCAGGCTAGGAATATCCACATGTCTATTGTGGAGTGTCCTGAAAGAAGTAAAACAAATGAATAAATAATAAATAAAACTTTTTGCGGAGCGGCTGTTATTTTTTGTCTCCCGGTATGACTCCCGCTATCACCATTTATAATGGAAAATTGAATTTTTTATCTGTGAAGTGGGCCCCCGACTGCCTTCGGACCCCCTCGCTCTCCTGGCCGAGCCTTGGCCGCCCCTTTACGCGTTTCCACCCGATAGCGATCATACTCGGGCACTACTGACCTTTATCGGACCTAAAGTCAGGTTCTCCTGTTATTTTGCGAACGTGACATTATTATAGCGAGAAAATTGCAAGACTGCTCCCGTAATCGCTCTGTATTCTGCTGAAGTTTCTAAGGAGAATGAGACAGACAATTTCTGGCATTTTGCCAAGGATGCGCCTGTGTCCTCTGGTCGCCTTAACATTGACTTGACCTGGGCATTGTTGGTAACGTTTTCCAGCTCTTTTATTATGTAAAGTGGAACTCTCGAATACAAGGGAAGAGAAATTTACCCCCTCCCCCGCCGTCATGATGATGAGAAGGCTGACTCCTAACCGGGCGGAAGTTCAAGGGAATGTGACACCTTGGTCGAATCCTGGAATTTAGTGTTATTAGACGTACTTCTAGACGAAAATAATGAAACGACTCATGATGTCTCTGAGAAATGTACAATAAGCTCAATAATTTTATTTTTAGAATACTCCCTTAGAAAAAGAAATAAATATCTGCCTGTGGATGATGTTATGATCTGTCAACCACTACCATGCTCGAAATGCTTCAAGGGCTTCGATTGGCTGATGCTCATCATGACATCAGTATATGTCGTCACACCAGCAGCTCACAACAATGGCCGCCTGGCGAGAGGTACACGAGAGGTACATTTCGGGTAGGTTTTAGTTTTTTCTACGGAAATATCGAGTTCCAAGACAAATTATATATAGAGTACCGGGTTTTCCGACTTGCTTTACAACTTGGCTATCTCAGTTAGAATCACGTTATAAAGGTGCCGCATTCCCTTTAAGGTAGATCTTCTAAAGGCCAGTTCACAGCGTTTTCGCATGCCGATTGCATGCGGGCGTAATTTCAAAACATGGTGAATTAATCGAATGGCTCGTAACCATTTTTTTTTGCTGAGTACGTCCGCTGTCATCATCAGTATCCAGAGCTGGGACTACCGAATGAAATTAGGTATTTCTGTATTTCGGTATTACCAGCGGTGGATTTATCTACTGCTGCCGTGTCTTCGGTACCGAACCTCTACCTCTACCTCTACCGATGCCGAATGGATCTACCGAAATGACTTTCTTCGAAAGATTTTAATTTCCCGCGACTACAAAGAATCTTCTAAGCAGATGCAAGTCTGGATTTGCCCCCGCAGCAGCCAATCACAGGCCGTACCGGCCCGGGCAGCCAATCACAGGCCCGTACCGGCCCGCAGCAGCCAATCACAGGCCGTACCGGCCCGCGCAGCCAATCACAGGCCGTACCGGCCCGCGCAGCCAATCAGCATCGAGCCTCGAGTTATGGTATTTTAGGGCACGTCAGCTTCTTTGGCTATTGGTTTTGGCAGGAAGCCCACTCTCTTCTGATTTTTTCGAGCAGAATAGACGTTTTAGTCATTTAAAACTTGTGTTTGGTCAGTTATGACATATATTTCATTACTCATTGATGGTGCACAATTTAGGGTGAGTTGCATATCGCAGACACACGTGCTCCTATGATTTTATTTTACCCTGAGCGTGTAGAAACACGATAGCAACATTCATTTTGTCAGAGTTTTTAACCCCATCCAGCGCACAGAGAGATAAATTTCCCCTATCCTAATCGTTTAGTGACACTAGCGAACCTGGTGGCGGGAATAGGTACTAATGTGTGCCTTTTTGCTAAGCTGGTCAGGAGCTGTCCTCAGAGATCCGAAATGTTTCAAACAACTTTAAAGGAATATAATAAAGTTTGGGCTATTATATTTGGGCTGAATTGTTCTACACTGACCGTTTAGCCTTCCTTCGACCCTGCGCGGTGCTGCCGGACCCAGGGTTTTGTTTTGTTTGAGTTGAATTGTTTTGAGTTTGACTATGAAACTGATGGAAGGAGTGCGTGTTTTGACAATGAAACCGATGGAAGGAATGCGTGCTTTCATCAACCATGGATTTCAACAGACTGGAGTCTAATATCAGGTGTTAAATTTGGTGTTAGCATGGTTCTAATATCAATAGGTGAATCACCTAGTATCACCGGCACGCAAACAAGATACCTACTGTAGTTGGGCTTGTTCGAGGCGATGCACGACTTGAATAACCACAAGGGCGGATCCTGGACTTCATTGGGGGAGGGGGGCCTCGGGGCTCTAGCCTCCCCTACCATTACCTCGGAACAGCCTCGATCTGGCTATGCCTTTACTATAGGCACTCTGGACATTTCGGGGGAGGGGCTTGAGCCCCTTAGCTCCCCTTGTATCCGCCACTGGTTCCATCACACCTGACCGAATCTTATAACGCCTCCGCAACACACACAGGCAAAAGATGCACGTGAGCATTGCATCCCGTGTTCTGCGCTATTCTTGTGTTAAATAACTGGGCCCCGACTGTTTGCTAGAAGCGAACGCCAGCTGCTGACGGTGGCGGGGTCAGGTGCAGATGAAGCCGTGCCACTGATCTTCCCCAACTACTGCCTTGGCGGCCTCTGTTACTACATTCACCGAACGCTCCACCGCTATCGTGTGAACCAGGTAGGGTTAAACTTTCAGCGGCTGGCTGCAGATCTCTTCCAAATTCTCGTCGCTGAGACCAGTTGCAAGGGGCGGCTCAGTGATGAGATCATGCTCCCAGTCAAACAGCTCCGTGGTGCTATCGGCTGCGAGGTTTTTGACAGGCAGAATGCAAGGCCGGACCTTTGCATTCAGTTTTCGGCGACACTCTGGTATGGCCAGCCCGGCCCGACTGCGCACCGTCTCCTCCCGGTCCGCAGTCATCGCCAGCAGCACCTCCTCCGGGTGTGCCCGAAAGGCGTTGCGCTGTTGTTCTGACCTGATGATATCCTGCAGCTGGCGCGGCAAGGCTCGGATCAGCTGTACGCTGTATGTGAGGTTCGTGGGTCCTTCCACACAGTAGCTGCGGCTCCGGATCCGAAACCACATCGGGACATAGTGCCCAATCAGGAACTTCCTAATCTAGCTCAGTGAAGCAGCTGTGGCCATATACACAATGTATCACTTGATGTATTTGATGCTTGTATATATCATTTGATGCATGTATACATGTATCACACCATGTATACAAGCGCAGTAGTCTTAACGCCAACGTCAGCTGCCGGCGTAAACAGTAGCGATGGAAGATGAAGGAAAAGTGTTTATGATATATGATTTACTACATCTCTATTTGTAGGAAGCTGTCTGATGGGTATTGAGGGCGGGGATCCAGGGGGAAATGTCTAGCTGTGCTTCTCAAGGGCATATTAAGTGGTAACAGAAACTGGGAAAGGAAGGGAACAATGGTTAAGAATATGGAATGGGAATAGGAAGAATATTTCCGCCAGATAATACGAAAGGGGACAATGAGAGAATGGTTTTGAGGATAGTTGGATAGCAAACATTCCTGAATAGGTTCGAATGATCATTGCAAGAGACATTCAAATCAAAGTAACGAAAATCACATCATCTTCGATTCCAAAATACCAAGCACAGAGTTGAAATGGCTGTAACACCAATATTCTGAGCGGCACTGGGTCTGGTTTCCGTCAGTTTTGCTGGATAATATGTTTCAATTTGCAACCTCATTAAGGCATACAGTCTAAAAGTAAGCAAGAGCATTCAATTTTCAACACTAGAAATGCTGAAACCATGTTTCAATGACCGTCACAAATAAATATCTGAACCAAGCGCGCCAGGTTCGAAGCCCAGTAATTTCCTTGAACAGGATGCAGCTTGCTCTATTCCCGCACACGCCTACCAGGATGAGAGTTGGTGCCACCTTTCGACATGTGCAATTGGTGTGCCATTTTCCCAAATAATGGCTAACAATGAAGCGAAATGCAGCGTATCGCCGCATTTTCTACCGCTCAGTGAGAAGGATGCTTGACGGAAAATATGCCGATACCGGGTCTACCTAAGTTTGCGTTGGCCTAGGCCTGGTCGTCTTTTAGTGTGTCATTAAGAATCTAAAACATGTGCAGTGCAGGAATATAAAACAGAGGCATTTATCCTTTAAAAAATCCAACATCGCTCGAACCACTCCCACTCCCGTTCCCGTGCAAAAGCGAGACAATCGGTCATCCGTCTCCCGGCCGAAACTTGAGAGGGCCGTGGCGCATAGGCAGACCAAACATTGACTAAAATTTGACTTCAGGGGCATTCCAGGACAGATCGACCAAGGCTTGACACCACCATATCTAGAAAAAATATGAAACTTCGTCTCCGGGGTAGTTTTGGGCCTGAAACACGCCTGTGAGAATCTTAGCCCCCTCCGACCAACGGTGACCGAGTTATAGCCCGAGGCATTTTCGGGAGGTCACCTTGTGACTCATCTTTGATGCTTCATAACTCAAAAACGCATAGCTTGATTAACAAGTTTTGTATATCATTGAACTCGTCTTGAACTATACTTTGTTTTGAAAAAAGAAAATTTGAAAATTTGGAAAAGTTTTTGACTTTTAATTTGTTTGACCTTTTCTTTTTTGACCTAGCTTGACCTTTTCGCAGTTGAAATTGCCCTTTTAGACATCTCATAATATGTCTTTCGATAAAAAATAAAAAAATGCGTTTTTGCTATAAGTTCCAAATTTTTAGCACCTAAGGTAGGTATGCAGACGGTTTTTTGACCACTGCGGTAGTACAGCCTTATGTTTAACGCCGCAAACAAAGCGATTGTTCTTGTAATCGGTTGCTTGCAATCGTATGGCATTGTTTTTACGAAATTTTCATCGTGCAAGTGTCGAAATATATGAGAATTAACATGCGCCCAGACAAGGGGGTGCGCAACCGGCCTCTTCAGGTTTCCACATCTAGTAAAAAAACACCTTCGCGCAGCGCCACCGTACTTCATGTACCTCTAACTCGAAATTTTTGCAGCTTCTGGAAAACTTTAGGTCTGGGTCATACCAGGTCAGACCGCCAACCCAGGTCAAGAGACCTAACCTCGAAAAAACTTTGGGAGGTGCATCAGTAATATCAAATTTAGCCTATCGTGGTTAGATTCACATTACATAGTAAGGTCGCCGAGCAAGATACTTTTTCGTAGCAGGATTTCTATATCGATAACCGGGAGCAGGGTCAGGGTCATGATCTTTCCATTAGAAATGCATGGGGCAATTGGTAAATTTTGATAACTTGCGAGAATTGCCGAAAATTGCGATTTAGGTTTTATTTTTACGTTGTCGTGTCTGACTTGCCACTGCAGTTTGATTAATATTATTTTTACCATACAGACCTAAGCCCGGCTCTAGGTCAAATCAGGTTAATTTTGACATTTGACTAGGCAATATCATAAGATACATAATCCGTTTAGGCTCAGCAAGAGTGTTCCAATGGTGCTGAACATTTCTTTCTACGGCTCTCCTCTGTCACCTATTATGCCACAAAATTTAGGTTTCCACTTAGTTCCTGTAAGAAATACTGTGACCTCGAGCAACCTTAAAGGTGACACGACCAAACGATTGTATGTAACATATTCGGTAGTGATTAAAACTGGCTATTTAGCGGCACCACTCTCAGTGCACTGTGTTATTATTCATCTGGGATTCTGGGATCCGTGTCAGCTATGAAATGATCACCTTGTAAAAATATCATGAGGCAACCTGTTCAAGTGACCAAGTCGAATACGTTACAATTTCAGGACATTTTTTCGCATATATGAGCAGATTCAAATTACTTTTTGGGAATGAAAGCCTTTCAGACAAGTTTGTTTACATTGTATGAATCCTCTCAAGTGTATGCTGTGCTGCACTGGGTCACCTTGTATCGATACTATTTTTCCATCTCCAGGAACGATGTAATTGTGTGAGTTAGTGGTGCTCATAGGATAAGTTATACTTGTTTCAATTATGGATAAAGTCGCAACATCTTTGTAAATTTTCGTTTAAGGCTGAAAGGTCAATTATTAATAAGTTCATTTGCCCTCGTCTTCCTTGAAACAATGAATCCCTTTCTATCACTTTTAATGGCTGCAATTTATATTTTTATAAATATTGTCCAAGTTCTTCCCAGTTCAATTTTAGGAGTAGGTGTCTCACTAGAGTCATCAAGGGACTTTTTACGGAGACCCCGACCCCACCACCCAAACGAGCAACTCCCACGATGAAGTGTTAATCAAGGAACCAAAGTTGAAAGTCCCACAAGGCATAACGACGTCCGTCTACCTCAGGTCACCCCCTCACCAGTCAGTTGCCAGCTGGCCTTCAGTATTTACGGTACCTACCACCTCCCAGTTGACCTAAATTATTTTTCTAGAAGTTGAAAAATGTTGTGATAGAGGTAGATTGAGTACGGTGTCGCTGCGCGAAGGTGTTTTTTTACTACCTGTAGAGACCTGAGGAGGCCGATTGCCCACCGCCTCGGGTGGGCGCGTGTTAATTGTCATAAATTCTGACACTTGCACGATGAAAATTTCGTAAAGACAAGGCAATATGATTGCCAGCAACCGATTACAAAAGCAATCGCTATGTTTGCGGCGTTAAACATAACGCTGTGCTACCGCAGTGGTCAAAAACCGTCTACATACCTAACTTAGGTGCCAAATATTTGGAACTTATAGCAAAAACACATTTTTTTATTTTTTTATCGAAATATATTTTATGAAGAAAATTTTTTTGAGGTGTCTAAAGGGGCAATTTCAACTGCGAAAAGGTCAAGCTAGGTCAAAAAAGAAAAGGTCAAACAAATTTAAAGTAAAAATTTTTCAAATTTTGAAATTTTCTTTTTCAAAATAAGGTATAATTCAAGACGAGTTCAATGATATACAAAACTTGTTAATCAGGCTATGCGTTCTTGAGTTATGAAGCATCAAAGATGAGTCTACAAGGTGACCTCCCGAAAATGCCTCGGGCTATAACTCGGTCACCGTTGCTCGGAGGGTGCTAAGATTCTCACAGGTGTGTTTCTGGCCCAAAACTACCCCGGGGACAAAGTTTGAGATTTTTTCTAGACATGGTGGTGTCAAATTGAAATATTTTTGGTCGCTTTGTCCTGGAATGCCCCTTCAATTGAATCTTAAATTCGTATGCTCGCTTAATCATACATCAATTATGTTTTCCGGACCAAGATTAGACCAGTGACGATGAAAATAGAGCGTAACGTCGCTAGTTCCTCTGGCCGCCACCAGGTGCGCTGGTATCACCCGTTGTTAAGAGATAGGTGGACCTTCTTCGGCTCTGCGCTGGATGGGTTTTACAATGTCATGGAAATAATGGTTATCATCGGGTTTCTTTGGGTTCAGGGCAAAAGAAAATCATAGGAGCACCTTGATCTGAAACAATTACCCTTGATATGACACAGCCTAGACTGCACATACCTATTGTTTGTGTTGAAAATTTGTGTTGCTTTTTTTGATGTTTAATTGTAAGAAAAACGTGCTGTAATAATTTAACCCGCGCCCCGGTGGGTCTCCGAGCCACCCTCCCCTGGTGTTTCAACACCCCCTCGAACTCGGCCCCTATGCGGGATAGCGAAAAAACGCGCAGGCTGGTGGATAGCTCATACAAATTCATGAAGAAACTATATCGGTCACTCTTTGACCCAGGTCAATATTCAGGCCATGACAGGTCAAAGTAGGTGTCATTCTGAGTAGAGTTTTTTGGCTCTAGCATCTGATAGAGTTGAGTTAGAATCATTTTTTAGGCATCATTCGCTTCCTCTTATCAAGGCAAATCGAAGAGTGTATGATATGACTATGCTAGGTAAAAAATGACCTGACCTCATGTCAGGTCAAGGTCACTTTTTAAGTTAGTATTTTAACAAGGTCACTTTTTAAAAACTTTTTGCCAATATGCATATAAATCGACTTGCAATAACAATCCAAACGCAATGATATCAAAATAAAGGCTGTATCATTATTTCATGCAAAGTTATTGACTGAAAACTGCTTAAGTAGCCCCAGATGACCACTCAGAGGTCACAAGTAAGAATTGCAACACATACCTGTAAAGGGGCCCAGGATACTACGATTTGGAGAATATTAGGGTATTATCAGCTGTACCTACACAAATACAGCCCAATTTGTTTTTGCCATGTATTTCTGATGTATAGGTCATGGTCCGTACTTGACCTTAGGTAATTGATATGAAAAATGCCGGAATGCATTTTGTAGCACTCAATGGGACCATTATGTGGTATAAATTTCAATCCGATAGATTCGCCCATTTTTACTTATGCCACCTTAAGTATTTGTGCAGGTGAGGTCACTTGACATGAACTGGTGACCTGACCTGAGATGACCCAACCTTAAAATTTGGGGAAAGTTGCGAAATTGATCAAGAATAAGGTGGGCCAAGTACGGCGGCGCTTCGCGCTGCCGTTTTTTTATGCCACCGGAAAATCCCGAGGGGGTGTTCAAACACCCCCCACCGGAGCGAGGGTTTGAACACCCCCCTCGGGTTTTTCCAGCGGCAAGAAAAAACGGCAGCGCGAACCACCACCGTACTTGGCACACCTTATCCTTGATCAATTCCGCAACTTTCCCCAAAATTTTTAAGGTTAGGTTATCTCAGGTCAGGTCACCAGTGCACGTCACGACCCTAACCCGAGGTCCTTGACCTCAGGTCATGGTCAAATAAGGGTATATCGTAACCTAAGAAGGCCATGTCGAATGCCATTCGACTCGTTGAGCTGGAAGTTGGAACAAACACATTAATGCCGCCGGATATCTTCTAATTCTTCGCTCCGGGCCGTCGGAGCGAAAATAAATATTGTCCGTTTCCTTCCTGAGGCCAGATCAAGCTCCCCTTTCACGCGTAGACACATTGTTACACTGGCAATAAACTTGATATCAAACGGAAATAACTACTTCTGAAAGCCCCTGCAGAGAAAAAAGTTTGCGCCAAAGGCACCTTATATCAAGTCAAGTTAATGCAGTAACATTCTTATGTAGAACGTACCAACTCCATCAGGACTCTCCCGGTACCAGTCACCTTCTGAGGGAGAGGAACGAGGCCGAGAGTTCAGGTAGCAGGGTGGTCTTGATGTAAGGTCAAAGGCATAAATTACCCCAATAAAGCAATAGCATGCATAACCCTGATTAGTATAGGCCAAATGGTCTCCATGACACCAAAATCATAGTTATACTGCGTTTAATTGAAATTCTTAAACACTCTCACATAATTTTGTTTACCCTTTGTGACCTCTGCTGACATAGCTATGGACCTAACCGGACATCTGTTTGTGACATATGAAATGTTTCAGTTCAACAGCTTTTGAATGTTATCCAGAAATTTTGTCTTGCATTTCTAAGAGCGAGCTAGATTTCGACTTCGAAAAATCACTATGCATGGGAATAGGAATGATGTCATAACTCAGTGACCCGACCTGACCTAGCTAGGTATTTTTTGTCAAAAATGTTGCAAAATTTGTCAGGTAACAGATACGCAGACTGACATTGCCTTCATACAAATATTTTTTGGAATTATTTGCAAGAGAAACTGAGGGTAGCAGGTCCAATGGAACACTCAGTAGGTGTCGGAAAACAAGCATCAGAGACGAAATTTTCAGATGCCATGGTCGACGTTTTTTGCAAGGTCGAACAATATCTTCTGCACTCAAAGTCTCCATTTTAACCCTAGAATCACCTCCTGAGTGGCATTAGGTCTATTCCAAAAATTATTTTTTTCACCATCATTATCATCCCCCTATCTATTGGTCGTCGCAGAACGGAAAGAGCTAAATCCACCTGCCTTGGTATGTAGACTGTTCCGCATTGCAGCTATGGATCCCGGTACAACTTCTTAGCGAAAATACTGATCGGCGCGACAGGAACTCTCTCCGAAACAGTACATACGTAGGGTAAGGGCGGGTAAGAGTACGCAGGAGATAGGAGTACGCAGCAGCTGTTTTGGTTACTTAGCAACCACTGAGATGGTGGATACCCTTGTATAAGAGAGCAAGGCCAGTGCCTAGGCTGCACACCAAAATTTAACGTGCTCCTGTTCTTCCCGCGGGAGTACAGAGCAAAATACGTTTCTGGGCACCGTTGAAGTCTGGGGCGCAGCCAGGGGGGCACAGGGGGCAGGTGCCCCCATCGGTTCCGGGGTGCCCTTTTGATTGACAGGTGGTGTGCCCTCTTTGGGCCGTGCCGCTCGAAATTTAGTGCCCTACGTCGTTGAGCCTAGATGGAACTAGACTGCATTTAGCGATTTAAACTATTGTTTGACAATTAAGTGCCTTTTTGGTCAGTTAGGGCATTCTGTCGCCTTTCCAAGCACCCGGAAAGAGTATAGGCACGTAATCCGTTTCCAGATTATGCCTCGTCTTCGCCAATAATCGTATGGGCAGAGCTAATCTGGTGCCCCTTGAGCTCAACTGGTGCCCCCTGAGCGCTGGTCTTGAACCCTGGAGCTGATCATGTGCCCCTGAGCTGATCTGATGCCCTCGTAGTCAATCTGGTGCCCCCCCTGAGAAAATAATTGTGCCTTCTGAATCTATATAATGCTCTCTGAGTTAGTCTGATGCCTCCGAGCTTGCCTGATGCCCAATTAGCTGTTTTAGTGCCCCTTGAGCTGACCTGGGCCCCCTGAACTTATTTAATGCCTCCCGTAGCTTATCTACTGTCCAGGGCCGCAGCCAGGGGGCACAGGGGCACGTGCCCCCATCGGTGCCGGGTGCCCTTTTGATTGCCAGGTGGTGTACCCCCTTTGGGCCGTGCCGCTCGAAATTTAGTGCCCTACGCCGTTGAACCTAGATGGAACTAGGCCGAATTTAGCGATATCAAATATTGTTTGACAGTTAAGTGCCTTTTTGGTCAGCTAAAGCATTCTGTCGCCTTTCCAAGCACCCGGGAAGAGTATAGGCACGTAATCCGTTTCCAGATAATGCCTCATCGTCGCCAGTAATCGTACGGGTGAAGCCAATCTGGTGCTCCTTGAGCTCATCTCGTGGCCTGTCAGCTGGTCTTGGCGCCTTGAGCTGATTACTTGCCCTCTAAGCTGATCTGGTGCCCCTGAGTCAATCGAGTGCCCCACTGAGCAAATAATTGTGCCTCCTGAACCTATATAATGCTCTCTGGGTTAGTCTAATGCTTCCGAGCTTGTTTGGTGCCCTAATAGCTGATTTAGTGCCCCTTGAGCTGATTCGGGCCCCGAGCTGATCTCATGCCTCCCCAAGTTGATTCTGTCTCCTAAGTCAATATGGTGCCTCTTCAGCTGATTAGGTGCCCCCTCAACTGATTATTGATGTCTCCTTAGATGGTCTGGTCCGCCCCCCCTGAGCTGGTTTGGTGGGCCCTGAGCCCATCTTGTGTCCCCTGAGCTGTTATGTTGCTCCCTGGGCTGATTTAGGCTCCTGCCATAGTCTGGGGGCTGGGAGCTGATCTGGACCCCGAGCGGATCGATCTGGTGCCACCTGAGCTGCACTAATGCCCCTTAGTCGATCTGGTACCTCCTGAGCCCATCTGATGCCCCCCTGAGTAATCTGGTGCCCTTTAAGCTGATCTGGGCCTCCTTACGTGATTTCATGAGCAGATCTAAAGCCCTGAGCTGAGCTGGGCCCACAGAGGCTGATGAGGGCCCCTGAGATGGTATGGGGCTCCTAAGCTGATTAAGTGCCTCCTGACTTGATCTGGTATTCCCGAGCTGGTCGGGGACCACTGATCTGATTGTTTGTCCCCGGAACTGATCTGGTGCCCTATGGGCATCTGGTGTCCCCTGAGCAGCTCTGGGGCTTTTGAACTGATTGGGCCCCGAGCTGGTGAGGGACCCCTGAGCTGATTTAGTGCCCCTGACTTGAACTTACCCCCTGCGCTGATCGATCTGGTGCACCCTGAGCAGATATACTGCCTCCTGAACTTAACTAATGCCCCTGAGTCGATCTGGTGCCTGCTAAGTCATCAGTGTGTCTCCTGAGCCCATCTTATTCCCTCTGAGCTAGTCTGGTGCCCCATGGCTAATATGGTACCCTTTAAGCTGACCCGGGCCTCCTGGGTTGATTACGTGATTTCCTGAGCAGCTCCCAGGCCCTGAGCTGAGCTGGGCCCACAGGGGCTGGTGAGGGCCCCTGAGATGGGGGCTCCTGAGCTGATTAAGTGCCTTCTGACTTGATCTGGTATTCCCGAGCTGATCTGGACCCCGAGCTGGTCGGGGACCACTGATCTGATTGTTTGTCCTCAAGGCTGATCTTGTGCCCTATGGGCCGATCTGGTGCCCCTGAGCAGCTCTGGGGCTTTTGAACTGATTGGGCCCCGAGTTGGTTAGGGATCACTGAGCTGATTTAGTGGCCCTGACTTGATCTTGTCCCCTGACCTGACTTGAGGCCCCTGAACTGATCTGGGGCCCCAAGAGCTGATCTAGGGCCCAAGAGCGGATCTAGGTTCTGAGGGTACCCTGAGCTGGTCTGGGCGCTGAGCTTGTGAGAGCCCCTTAAGTTGGCTTGAGACCCCTGAGGTGATCTGGCGCCTTAAACTGTTCTGGGGCTTCTTGAACTGGTTTAAGGCCCTATGAGCCTATCTGTGGCCCATTGAGCTAGTCTGATGACCTCATCTCTGGGACCAATGAGCTAGTCTAGTCCCTGGGTGAAGCATGAGCTGCTCTGTGGCCCTTATCTACATCAGGGGCCCCTTAGGTGGTCTTGAATAGACAGATAATAAGAACACAAGACCAACTCCCATCATCTTGGGGCGGGGTCACTGAGCTAGTCTATTCCCTGGAGGCACAACTGGGGGGATGGGGGAAGTTGCTCTGGAGGTCTCTGATCCACACTTGGGGGCCCTAGAGCTGGTCTTGAATAGATGGGGAATAAGAACACAATGGAAGCTCCCCTTGTAAAATGGAGCTAACGAGGAATGAGGAACCTCTAAAACGGCTTGTGATACCTAGGCACCCCTGGTTATATAAATTGCTTATTATACTCGTGGATTCTGGGAAGGGATGATAAAAAGGCATGTGCCCCTGAGCTCAGAGCACAGTCCCCTAAACCAGGATTACTACTAATTGATTTAAATGAAGAAATAGTTTTCACAATTTTCAACCCTGTCACACCATCCCCATCCAAGCCACCGGCCTGTTCACCTTTTATTTACTCTTACCTGGGACCGAGCCTTGAGAATATGGAACTTAATAAACGCGTTCAAAAGGTATCTCCCAAATGTTTCCGACAGCAAAAATGTGTTCTTCCAAAGACACTATGCTACTCCTCGTCCCACGGTGATTGTGGGAGGCAAGGAACTTAATCCGCATTCAGCCAGGGCTCACTCGTCACGACAAAACCAGTGGGCATAAAAAAAAATTCGACTCCAATATGCCTTAACCTGCACATTGTAACAGATATCATATGCTCCGCTGATTTCTCTGATGTTAAGTACTTGCATGAGTTGGCTGTCCTTAAATCTATCCAAAAAGGTAGTGTTTTTGCTACTTCCATGGCATTTTGGTGATATTTTGTTCCTTTTTTCGGTTTTAATCGAGTTTTCCTTCTCCGTCAATAATTTCTTTACATTTTTATTGAACCAAAGATGCCCAAAAATGATATAAACAAAGATATAGTAAGTTTTTTAGGTTACGTTAAAAAGTGTTCTTTTCCCCGGGGTGCCCCTCAAAGTTGGTGTGCCCCCCCATACGAAAGCCCTGGCTGCGCCCCTGCTTAAAGTAATATTTATCAACTGAGTAAACTTGTAGACCAAGCTTCTATTATCAAAACTATTGTATTACTGTCTGTCATCAGCAAGAAAGCTGAGCTAGGAGTGTGCTCCAAGACTGGAGCTCACGCTAAAACGCCTGCCAACATGTTTATGAAGACTTTCTTTCCAAGGGAGCATGTCCGGCAAGAGTACGCAGTAGACCATTGGGCAAGAGTGCACATGCTTAAGAGATAGGAAAATTTAATTTTTGCTCGGGACAGAGTCCGCAATTCATATTTGGAAACCCAAACGTTGCAAGATAGTTCTTGCATATTCAGAACGATATAAAATTATACGATCGCCTATTTTGGCAACAACAAAACTTTGCGACATGGCCTATGCACCTAAAGCACAGCGGGGCATCAATGCGTACTCCAGCCGCCTCTCTTGCGTACTCTTACCGACCCACTCCGGTAAGAGTACGCACGTGACTTTTATTTTTGATGGGCTCATGACGAGTTCCTTTCAGAGACATCGATTTGAAACATGGACCATACTTAGAGAATTCTTCAGGCCAAACAACCACATAAAAAATTTGCTGTTAGACTTATAGGAGAAAAGTGAAACCCTTTAGAAAGTTAAGTGCGTACTCTTGCACGGACTTCCCCTATGCCAAATCTCTCCCGCGTGGCCGAATTTCTGCCGAGCTAGAGTAGGCGTAAGAACAGGAAACCTAGGGAGGCCATGCTCCCCCATTATTCGTCATTCTCAACCTTACGGTGCTGAGTGGAAAGGAACGACTTAAAACGCACCACGCTTCCCCTAATCTTCTGGACGTTCCTACGCCGACGAGAAAAAAGAGATGTGGAGCTCCTACGCAATTTTGAGTCTGACAAAACCAAGTTTTCTAATACAGACAAAATAGCTACCGGGAAATGTTCACCAACATATTTGCTCGATTATCAGAAGACTTGTTTCAGTCAGCTTAAAGACAGCCGCCTGTGGGTGGTTAGGTCAGTTTTTTTGTGCTTAGGCATAGTTTTGAGTGCAAAACGTGAAATTTTGACCTAGATTCTGCCGTTTTCCCAAGGAATGCGAATTGGATAAATTCATTTAAATCTTAATATATCTTTATCTAATCAACCGATTTGACTTTTCATTTCAGAAAATGAATGACATTTTTTCACGTCATAATATTTTGAGATGAAAAGTGTGGTATTGAACGTTTTCGTCTTAGAAGAATAAATGTAATTTGAGTGAATTCACAGCTTCCTGGCTGCTAGCATATCACACCTACGAATTTGACATTTACACGGCTGGATAGATAGGTTTCAATACATTGTCATGTGGTTCTCCTTCGCCGGTGAGGCGTCAGCCTTTGGCTGCAGGCCGAGGCTAGCTCATTTGTGCGTCTTTAAAAACAAATTGATGGTGGGATGCATAAGACGTTAAACAGAGGACATAATGAGAATTATTATTTTCATTACTACAAAAATAGACTGTGGAAAAAATGATTCAGATGCTCAATTCTTACCTTGTTATTCACCACTTGGCTGAACAATTCCTGCGAGCCAATCAACAACCGCAGGCGACTTCACCGCTCTCCACCGAATGTAAGTGCCCTTGCGTGCTCAAGTCGTAGCCAGCGCTCCAACTTTCCCGCCTTATCACACATTTTTGCCCTGGGCTGGGGCTACCGGCATGCTGAATCGCTGCAGACTGAAAGTTCGCCGTGTGGCGACTAAACAGCCCCTTCCGCCGCGCCATTGCCCAAAAAACACGGCTGCGCCATCAGATGGCCCTGCACGGAACCCAACAGAGACAACTGGGACGCCCAGTCCCGAGGGACTCCCCCTCCCTTCCAACTCGATTGAGACCGCCTCCTCCTGCCCCTGCCCCGCCAGTGGCGTTTATAGCGGCTCGTTGAGCCAGCAGGGATCGTTCAGCGCTCACCATTGACCCGCTGACAGCTGCTCGGCGTCCGCCAGGGATTTGTACCGGTCCGCGAACATGCTGTGAATGATTCCATCACACGGATTTATGATTGGTAACACCCACATAGTTCATAAACACTCGCCACAGCCGAATATTCCCCGCAGCTCAAATATCAAACGTTGCAGATGCTCGGCTGAATGCAAAAATGTCTTGGGCCAAGGATACTGAGGAGCCTTATAGTCCAAAGGAGAGACACAATGTTTTTTCTTTGCTGCAATGCATCTCTGGAAACATTATAAGAAACATTAGAAAAGCATCGTTCCTAGTTTCATAAAGCGGAGCACGAAATATGACTTTAATATTCGTTCAAAACTTACACGTATCTATTTCAATTTTGTTAGGAAAACCTATGTGCCAAATCAACACGACTTTCTTAAGTGCATCTGAGCCTGCAGAGGAGCCACGCAAGGGTCTGACACCAACCTCTGCCGCATACACCGCGGCAGTCACCCCGACCTCTGCAGCCCTTCTGTCGCCTACACCGCGGCAGTCACCCTGACCTCTGCAGCCCTTCTGCCGCCTACACCGCGGCAGTCACCCCGACCTCTGCAGCCCTTCTGTCGCCTACACCGCGGCAGTCACCCCGACCTCTGCAGCCCTTCTGCCGCTTACACCGCGGCAGTCACCCCGACCTCTGCAGCCCTTCTGTCGCCTACACCGCGGCAGTCACCCTGACCTCTGCAGCCCTTCTGCCGCCTACACCGCGGCAGTCACCCCGACCTCTGCAGCCCTTCTGCCGCTTACACCGCGGCAGTCACCCCGACCTCTGCAGCCCTTCTGTCGCCTACACCGCGGCCGTCTCCCCGACCTCTGCAGCCCTTCTGTCGCCTACACCGCGGCAGTCACCCCGACCTCTGCAGCCCTTCTGTCGCCTACACCGCGGCAGTCACCCTGACCTCTGCAGCCCTTCTGCCGCTTACACCGCGGCAGTCACCCCGACCTCTGCAGCCCTTCTGTCGCCTACACCGCGGCAGTCACCCCGACCTCTGCAGCCCTTCTGTCGCCTACACCGCGGCAGTCACCTGACCTCTGCAGCCCTTCTGCCGCCTACACCGCGGCAGTCACCCCGACCTCTGCAGCCCTTCTGCCGCTTACACCGCGGCAGTCACCTGACCTCTGCAGCCCTTCTGCCGCCTACACCGCGGCAGTCACCCCGACCTCTGCAGCCCTTCTGCCGCTTACACCGCGGCAGTCACCCCGACCTCTGCAGCCCTTCTGTCGCCTACACCGCGGCAGTCACCCCGACCTCTGCAGCCCTTCTGTCGCCTACACCGCGGCAGTCACCCTGACCTCTGCAGCCCTTCTGCCGCTTACACCGCGGCAGTCACCCCGACCTCTGCAGCCCTTCTGCCGCTTACACCGCGGCAGTCACCCCGACCTCTGCAGCCCTTCTGCCGCTTACACCGCGGCAGTCACCCCGACCTCTGCAGCCCTTCTGCCGCCTACACCGCGGCCGTCACTCCCATTAGTCGGACAGATCGAGCTACCGCGCACACACATACCGCAATCTATTGCTGGCAACAGATCCGCACATTAGGAGGCCGGCAGATTTAGCAGCACCCGACCTTCCACCACGGGGATGGCGCGAATGTTTCGCGCCACGGCCGATAGCGCCATCGACCGCGCGCGCTCGGGGCGCGGGCTTTTTGATTAGCGCGATAGTCCACGGCTGGTGCTTTGTGCTGAACTATCTGGTGGTTTGTGCAGTTTGGCCGTTCTCTTGTGGCACCGAATGGCGGGCGGGCTCGTCTGTCGAGTCATCCGGTGCTGAGGGCTGCTCTTCAGAGAGGTGGGCAGAGCGGGCAGAGTGTGAGGCCGGTGTGCGGTGAGAGTGAACAATGCCGGTCGACGGAACGACGATTAGGATCTACGCTGATACTGGACTCCGAAAACCACCGAGTTTACCAAATGGCGTAAATTCGTTTGAAACAGGCTCAGGAGTCCCACAGTTTCCAAACCAAAATACGTTAAGTGCACATGATGAATCTGTTTTTACATGCTTAAAACCATGATTCAATAAAACCGCAGTCAGCTTGGTTTCTCGAGTATTTTAGAATCACCTGGGAGTAAAGCAGGTAACCAAAACGTAATAGCTGTCTCTTAAAGGCAGGAGGAATTCTGTCTGTATTTTTTCAACAGGGAAGGGAAATGACGTATTGTATAGTCGTAACCATTGCAACATTATTTCGATCAATTTCAACCCTAAAAGCAAGCATGCAAATGGTCTATTGATACCTCTGTAACTTGTAGCCAATTCGAAAGCAGCTTCACATGGCAGATGCTGGCTTTTATGAATTTCATTGTTCCCCCTTCGTCCCACTGTCCGAGGCCCTCACCCACAAAAGGACAGCGCCAGCTGAGCTGCGGCGTTGCCGGCCGCCTGCGGTCGCTGCGGAGCCGACGCGACGTCTCCAGCTAATGGCCCATCAGGGGGCGCCCACTGAAGCCACCACAGGTCACAGGTAAACCGGCCATACATCGCCGCAGTAGCAGACGGGGCACTCAACTACCATCCAATGTCAAACATCGGCTTAATGTGGAAAATCATGACACCCGATGTGCTTGTCTGTGTAGAATTTTCTGAAACATAAGATTGTGTTGTTTGTAAGCAAATCTTTTGGAAACAGCCTCATCAGTCGACTGTGCATTCCCCCGGCGTCTGCTTCTCTACTGCAGCTATAAAATGGAATTGATAGCCACGCACCTCGGCATTATTAGGTTTATGTCGCCAAACTGATGGATAATTGCCCTCCTTTTTCACAGACTTCCAATCTAGCAGCGGAGAAAAAAATCATTGGGAATATTGGACTCGTAAATTTAGCTAACGGCGGCTATCAGTAACGCTGGAATCGCAGCGTCTGTCGGGCTCCGTTCACCTAAAGCGTCCTACAGATCTGACAGCCGTATCTTATTACTGACGAAAGCTGATGGAGACAAACGGTGCTGCCAAGTTTTTGACCAAAATGCAGAAGTAACTGAAAGGCAGTGGTCATTCTTGTGACATAGCGAGCTATGAGTACCTTGTTCATTTACTTCTTATCAATCGTCTAACAACAGTCTTTTAATTCACTTATCTATCACTTCGCTATAAGGCAGTATGAAGTGAATCAAATGAGGATGGATTCAGGACTATCTCCACAGGAGCATTAGTGGATTTATGTTTCGGTAATGGTAGGGAGAGGGGGGGCTAAAACCGCAGAGGGTGACCTGTACTATCCGGAAGGCACCGTTGGTGCATTTCAAGGAGCGCCCTTTCAACGAAACTTTTAGGCGTTTTAAGGGTTCGGTGTTTCAAAAGTCTAGCCGGGAGGGAAAGGAGCAAAATTGGACAAAGTTTCGCCACTGTCCGGAGAGGGGCGGTCAAAAAGTCCACCAAGTTATGTGAATGGCAGTGCACGGACAGCAGTCAATGGGAATCAGGCTGGCTCGCCCACAACCACCTTCCAAAGCCAATTTTAAAGCGCAAGTGCCTCACAATGTTTGCACTTTAAGGCTACTCAGGACACCGTGGGCGACCGAAAGGGGTGTTTGGCGTCCACATTGGGACGACTTCATGGACCTAAGAGTGGGAGAGTGACAACCGCCCTTCGCCTCTCCCGTTGGATTGGTCCCAGTACGGATGTAAAATTATCTAAATCAGCCCTTTCGAATAGCTTTACAACTCGTCAGCTAAGGGTAGGTAATATTTCCATGCAAGCACCAGAAACGACTTTTCGTGTCGTTGAGCGACCTTGGCAGCTCTTGATCGGACAGGTTCAGGTCAAGTTAATTCCTGACTTATGGTTATCATATATATAATATAGTGTTACAGGCGGGGTGAAGAACCAGGCATTTTGAGGATGCCGAGGCATTTTGCAGATATTCTGCAGAATACCGAGGCAATCTGCAAAATGCCTAGGCAGTCTGCAGATTGCCAAAGCATCTGGGCATTCTGCAGAATACCTAGGCATTCTGCAATATGCCTGAAATTTTAGGCATTCTTCAAACTGCCTAAAGCGATTTGCTCACATAAGCATTCAATCGAGCACAATTCCCAATCAATCGATCTATTTTGTCTTGCCCAGGGTACCAAACGACCCACAGGTTTGAATAATTGCCACAGAATTGCTCTGATGAGCTTGTGGTTTTCATTTGCCGGCTCCAAAAATACATAGGGTTTGTGGCTCATTTCTTTGATCAGATGCACATTCAGCAGGCTGATTTATACTGAACAATTTGTTTTTTACCCCTTCATTGCTGGTGGGTCCGATCAGACCTCCCTTGGTTTTTCGCAAATGATTCCGAGTCGAAAGTGGGAGCCTCGTCACGTTGCACACATCTAGGGTGATTGCTTCCACAACTCATGACCAAAATTGGCATCAGGTCAGGCCAGGTCAACAAGCTTTGGCGACATTTCTAAACTCATGTAAGGCGATTATAGTATTCCAAAATGAGGCTAACAAAACCAGGGTGTAACCGGGCTCTCAGAAGAGCTTAATCAAGTTTCTAAGCGTTATGCAAAAGCTCTTGGAAAGCCAAATCGGCATGCTGGCATCCATTTTGAGATCAAGGTCAATAAAAAGGCCACCAAAAGTCACCAAAGGTCATGGTTTTTTAATTGTTTGTGTCTATAAATTCTGAACAAGATATGATACAGCAATAAATTTGGTATCATAGTGACGAACATAATCCAAGAAGTCAAATGATGTGCAGCAGTTTCTGAAAGGTCATTATTTGGCCTTGACCTGAGATAAAATTGTGTTACTTTGACCCGAGACCAAGGTCGCGAGCTACCTTTCAAGTTCATGTTGCATATGATTCGATTTTTTTGGTCAAGGCAAACACATTGATGCCTTTGGCCTTGTTCTAGGTCTAATGGTTAAGTTACTATAAAGGGTTTCCTAAATGGGACACAATTTATCACTTTTTTAACTTCTGTGACGTCATGGGTCAACGGATATGGTTCAATCTCTGCTTAAGAGCTGTTTTTAATTTTTCCCTTCCCAGTGGCCACGATGATTATAGACGTCGTTGATCAGGTCGTATAGATCACTATCTTTTACGGCTTCCAGGTACGAATTTTTTTCAGTTGTACCTTACCGCCAATTTTTGTCAGAACGTACTTTGTTTTACTTTTTCTTAGTGCCTCCTTTTATTGGCTCCCTTCGTCCCTTCCTCTTCGTCCTCTTTCACTTCGCTCCTGAGATCGTGAACAATTTCTGCGTGCTGGTCATCTGCTGGCATTGGTGTGTTTGCTGATTTGTTTGGTCTCGCACGTCCAGAAGGCGTTCGAATCTTACGCGAGACATGATGCTGAAAATATAAGATCTAATCAAATATTTGTATATTCTACTCTAGTGTTAAGTCATAAACATTGTAAATTTTGTGGATCTCTTAGTAGCCTACCATAAATGTCTTAGTTTTGGAATGCAAAATCTTTACAAAATATTCGGTACACCAATATTTGCTTGCCACCCATTTCTTTTCAGGAGGGTTAACAATCCGTGTAGAGTGATGTTATCGAGGTGTTTCATCTTTGAAACTGGCTTGGAAACTGCCACTGCTAAAAACATTTATTTCATCATTTCTAGTCAGGAAATTGAAATTGTTCAGAAAAAAATCATTTTGGGGGTTTGCATGACAAATTTCAAAACATTATTCAAATCTAAGCTCATGCGACATTTTGTGAACTACAAAGGTCATGTAATCATGTGTTTCCAAATAATTTTCGAGACCTTGCTAGAGTTAAACCAATCTTTCTTAAGTACCTATGCTGAAAATTATACAATTTAAATAATTTAAACAGAAATATAATAAAGTTTCCATTGTATCATTTAAGCAAAACACTCAACAGCAAACTTACCCCTAGTAGGGGAGAGTAGGGTAAGATGCCCAAGGTTTAGGGAAATCCGGATTATGAAATAACTGCGGTACCAACAGCGCTGATTTAGATGCCAAGCCTTTGCATGATCATTTATCTTCCTTAAAGAATCGATGAAATTTCTGATAGTTGTCATATTTTCTAACTATTATGATCTTACTAGAGGCTTGCAGAGGGGTGTCTTACCCCATCGGTTGGGTAAGACCCCCTGGGGCTTGGTAAGATGCCCCATCCCTGGGCATCTTACCCCATTTTGGTCTATCGTTGATGAAGTAGCTTTTCGTAGTTCTTAGCTTAATTGGTAATCATTTAAGTATTATTCAGAAGTCAGAATGTATTTAGAACATTGGCGGACGCAGGGGGGGCCATTCCGGCCATGGCCCCCAAAGCGCTAGAGGGGGGCCAAACTATCTTTTGCCCCCCAAACGCCGGAGAAATTAAAAAAGGTGTTTACACTAGGTCTGTGGAGCAACGATCATGTACTTGGAGAGGTTGCTTATACTAGGTCTGTCGAGCACCCAAATTGCACGTTCCACCCCCCCCCCAGGAGGTGAGGCAGACATGGGTTTGGCCCCCCAAACTCGGTTCTGCGTCCGCCCCTGATTTAGAAGCGGCCACACACATTGATAAAACATGTAGGTGGCTTTTCACGTTTCCACGTCAAATGATAAAAAAGTTACGGAAAACTAACAATAAAAACCAAGGATAAAAATATTTCATGAACCTTATTTCTGTGGAGCCACCACGTGGGATGAGACACATGAGTCCTGTAGCTTTTCATCAAGCATGACGGCTGGCCAAAAGTAGTCGAAAAAAGCAATTGTCTGTTTGCAGGTCATAGGCGTAGGAACAGGGGGAAAGGCTGGAGGTCATGCTCCCATGTTCAAAATCTTAACCATTGACCCTATGGCGTTGAATAGAAATACACGATTTCAAAACACAACTTTCCCCCTTTAATGTTCCGGGCTTTCCAGCACATATAGCTGCTGGTGCCGTACTTCATGAATATTTGTATGCTCGCAAACCAGCTCACGCACAACGAAGGCATGGTGAGGAAGCTCCACCGGATGACACAGTTTCGTCTTCTCTTGTAGGTCTGCGCATGACTTCATGCGCCAGTGGCAGCTGATGCACCCAGCAACGACGTGCACTTTTATCAAGACCTCATCCTGTACAAGCGTGTGGACGACCAAGTAGCCAAGGCTGCTCTGTGGGTCCTCCGACGTCACATGTCGTAGGAACATTCAGCCACTAATTGTGTCGTTCAATCTCTGCAGCGACTTAAAATAATTTTAGGGCCTTTCGACCCACCAACTGCCAGGGTCATATGGTGTCGCCAACTCTTTCCCTGTTGGAAGGGTTTCTCGGGAGCTAGCTTGCTCCTTGTTCAGGGAAGCCGCCGGGCCTTGAACCCGGTTCGGCTGAATGGAAGTCAGCTACGCTGACCACTCCACTACTGCGCCCCCTGCAGCGACTTTGTCAGTAATGTCAAAAAGAAAGAAATATGTGAAAAGCTTCTCAACATGATCTGCCCCAGTGGAGGATTCACAGAAGATGTCTCGTCAGTGTTCCTGAACAAGACCACACAGCCCGCTGACCTGGTGCAAGAATCGACTTGGACAACATTACAGTTCGTCAGCCCGACAGATCACCCCTGACTGGCAAAAGAACCTGTGGAATGGGGTGCAAACAAACAGTGCAACATGGTTCACATCCTTATCAAGTACTTAAAAGTGGTAAATGAAGGTGCAGAACGAGGTATTGGTATGCTGGAGGATTTGACCAGCAGAGAAAAAATATGAACAGCAGCTTTAAAAACTTCTGCAGGGGGAAATCGCATAAGCAAACTTCCCTGGCTTTCCAAGGAAGTTTTTAAGGCATGTCTAAGAGAGGGCAGTTCCCGAAGTAGCGATAACGTCATGCGCCCGCACTTTCTCACCAGTAAGGCGTGTGGCCTGCAGGGGTGCACACAGCATGAAGACAGCTGTGACATTCTGAAAATATATTTCACGATCAGCACATGCAAATGCAATATAAATTCCTGTCCAGAACTCTTTTTGTCGCATTTTACCACCGAAAGCATTTCCAGTAATGAGTTAAAGAATTCGCCGGTTGAGGCCTCATAAACGAGAATTTCCCTTTATACCATAGCTTACAGAGACCTTGTTTCCTTGGTTTACGACATTTTATGGCCTCCAGCATGACTGTATGAACATTTTGCAATAGCAGGCTTGAAAAAACATGTTTGGAATTATCATGATCATTACACTGTCAGCCGTATTGGTGGTCCCCATTATAGCCATTTTTGACGAAAACTCGATATCTTCAGGTCCCATGAGGCAGACCTAGATATTGTCCGATCTTGACAAAAATGGCACCGATCAACTCCAAATGGACCATATAACGGGAAAAGTCACGAAACCTGACAAAAAATAAAAAATAGAAAAGTTAAATGGCCCAGCGCAGGGTGTGGGCGGCCGACTGTGGGTGGTGTGGCGGGAACGGAGCTGTCGTGCAGGGCGTTTGCGGCCGACTGTGGGTGGTGTGGCGGGAACGGAGCTCGCCGACGGTGTGGCGGAACGGAGCTGTCGTGCAGGGCGTCTGCGGCCGACTGTGGTGGTTGCCGGGAACGGAGCTGTCGTGCAGGGCGTGGGGCCGATGTGGGTGGTGTGGCGGGAACGGAGCTTGTGCAGGGCGTGGGCCGAATGTGGGTGGTGTGGCGGGAACGGAGCTGTCGTGCAGGGCGTGGGCGGCCGACTGTGGGTGGTATGGCGGGAACGGAGCTGTCGTGCAGCGCGTGGGCGGCCGACTGTGGGTGGTGTGGCGGGAACGGAGCTGTTGTGCAGGGCGTGGGCGGCCGACTGTGGGTGGTATGGCGGGAACGGAGCTGTCGTGCAGGCGTGGGCGGCCGACTGTGGGTGGTGTGGCGGGAACGGAGCTGTCGTGCAGGGCGTGGGGGCCGAATGTGGGTGGTGGCGGAACGGAGCTGTCGCAGGGCGGGGGCCAATGGGGGGTGCGGGAACGGAGCTGTCGCAGGGCGTGGGGGCCGACTGTGGATGGTGTGGCGGGAACGGAGCTGTCGTGCAGGGCGTGGGCGGCCGACTGTGGGTGGTGTGGCGGGAACGGAGCTGTCGTGCAGGGCGTGGGCGGCCGACTGTGGGTGGTATGGCGGGAACGGAGCTGTCGTGCAGGGCGTCGCGGCCGACTGTGGTGGTGTGCCAACGGAGCTGTCGCAGGGCGTGGGGCCGAATGTGGGTGGTGGCGGAACGGAGCTGTCGCAGGGCGGGGCCGAATGGGTGGTGGGCGGAACGGAGTTGTCGCAGGGCGTGGGGGCCGACTGTGGATGGTGTGGCGGGAACGGAGCTGTCGCAGGGCGTGGGCGGCCGACTGTGGGTGGTGTGGCGGGAACGGAGCTGTCGTGCAGGGCGTGGGCGGCCGACTGTGGGTGGTATGGCGGGAACGGAGCTGTCGTGCAGCGCGTGGGCGGCCGACTGTGGGTGGTGTGGCGGGAACGGAGCTCTTGTGCAGAGCGTGGGGGGCCGACTGTGGGTGGTGTGGCGGGAACGGAGCTGTCGTGCAGGGCGTGGGCGGCCGACTGTGGGTGGTGTGGCGGGAACGGAGTTGTCGTGCAGGGCGTGGGGGGCCGACTGTGGATGATGTGGCGGGAACGGAGCTCTTGTGCAGGGCGTGGGGGGCCGACTGTGGGTGGTGTGGCGGGAACGGAGCTGTCGGGCAGGGCGTGGGCGGCCGACTGTTGGTGGTGTGGCGGGAACAGAGCTGTCGTGCGTTCGACAGTCGCCTAGGCAGTTTAGAAGCGCAGCTGAAAAAGGTCATGCAAGTGGGAAAACTTTGTTAACACTGTAGTTAAGGGCCGGAGCCACCCGTGCCTCAACATCAATGATGTTGATCAAAATATCCTTTTAGCCGAAGCTGCTGACTGAAACACGTGATAAGTGGAGGTGGTGGATACGACACCTCAGTTTTCGCCATGACCGAAGATAACTGTATTATTTGCTCATCGTGCTTCAGTTAGTGTCAGTGGGTGCTTTCAGCATTTTCTACCAAGGTACCAGTCGTTAGTTGGCCCGAAATATGCTTGATGGTAAACGTGAGCATGTCCTCACTAAGAGGAAGCTTTCATGAACATAAGCATTTACAAATCCTTTTTTAAACGCGTTTTTCATTGACACTGGCCGCCTTTTGGGTGGTAAATTGGCCAGTGGCGGATCCAGGGGGGGGCAAAAAGACATTCCCCCAAACGGAAAAGCTCGGGGCAAAACTATGTTTTTGATCCCCAAAGCGATCAACCTCCTTTTTCCCCCACTCCTTTTTAGTTTATAAGCAAGATTTTGGTGTTTCAACTCTCAATTTCAAACAGAACATAAGTTGATAAGATGTTTCCTGGCCTGTCCCCTCGAATCCGGAAATGTAAAAAACACTGAAGATTATATATTCGGGCACAGCCCTTCATCAGAATCATGGAGTAAATACCAATAATTCTCAGTTATAGTATAGCCAGTCATAGTATAGTCAGCCTTGGATAGGAAGAAGTATCTCGAGCCCATATTTTTAACCCCGTGACGTTTTTTTAGCTTTTCGCCTCAAATACCCAAAATTCTACCGGAAAGTGATATTGGTAGCGCAGCTCTTTACTGCGTGACGTTGTTTTTTTTGCTTTTTGACTTTGGTTTGCCCCTCTCAAACCGACCGGCTAGATCCGCCACTGAAATTGGCGCCCCTCAGGTTCGGCGCCCCCCAGGTTCGGCGCCCTCCGAGCCTGGGCCCTCCTTAACGAAATCCTAGATCCGTCACTGTCTTAGGCCCCTTTACAGGTTCATGTTGCTAGTTTGGACCTGTACCCTCTGAGAGGTCATCTGGGGCTACTTAAGCAGGTTTTCAGATTTGGCTCAATAACTGCCGAAAATGATGATAAAACTTTTTTATACAGACACATTTGAATTATTGTTGCAAGTCGAGTGACATGCATAATGCCTATGCTAGGTCAGATGCTAACCTTGGCCTGACCTTAGGTCAAGTCATTTGGAGGTTTTGAACTAGTATAGTTAGGTATAGCATAAATCATTCGTTTCGCCATAACGAGAGGCAGTGAAAGGTGCCTAAATAGGATTCTAACTCAACTCTGTTAGACGCTAGAGCCCAGAAACTGTTCTCTTACCTGTCACCTTTGGCCTGCCATGACCTCAAAATTGACCTGAGCCAAAAAATGACCTATGCAGTTTCTTCATTAATTCTTACCAGCTATCCACCAGCGTTCGCGTTTTTCGCTATCCCACATAGGAGCCGAGATCGAGCGGGGTGTTTAGGCCCACCGGGCGGGTGTAAGGGCATGACCGCTGAGGGCGCTGGTCCGTAATTCCACTGATTATATCGAACAACTTGTGGCGTCTTTCAATTTGACTCGGTGGCCTCAGTTTGAAAACGAACTTCGTGGAAATCAAATGTTCTCGTACATACCATATCCAGTATGTACTTAATGTTGCCAAAAACCATGGATGGATATGTATGTATGTATGTATGCATGACCTATGGTCAAGTAAACCAGGTTTACTTACTTGGTTTACTTGTCCATATATCTGGTTTAATCTTTCAGTGTCAAAGGTCAAATTGAAGTCATCAAAAAAACGTTGCTCAGATAACCCAAACATGCTTATGCCTTTAATATACATAGCCGTACCTTTCTACGGTATCATTATATGATGTTGTTACACTGGTCAACAGCCAAAATGGATCTGGCACGTGATCACCTGTTTTTTTCCTATTTCGATACCGCTGATTTCAAATTTAGCAGCCGTTTTTTGCTATCGGACCTGGTTTCTTCCCCAGAGCATACCTGGTGTATAGCCCCTACACTTTCCACACACTGTCATGAGCCTAGACTTTTGTGGAAAAATCTAAATCAACGATGTTAAGAATCCGGATTATCTGCACCCAGACAATGCAACTTATCACTATACATGTGAATTTATTCCGACGGAAGACTACCTGCATTCAAGTGCATGAACATTGAACATTGTACGAGGTTTGCGCGCAGTCGCACAAGCTCGCCGGTATTATAGACCGGGTGGCGATGTCGCAATATTATATGATGAGGATTTTATGTCAGTCACCTCCCCTGAAGGTCAAGTCCAAGTAAGAAGTCATAGGTCAAGGTCATACCACCATTTCAAGGTCATTGGCCCTAGTGCCTTCGGTCGGATGACGTCGCCTAATATGACGTATATTATGTTATGGCGTCACAGACTAGGTAACCCAATCTTGAGCTCAAGGTCGCAGATTCAAGTCAAAGGTCATATGTCAATGTCAAACCTGATTTCCCGCCCGACGGTTGCCATAGTGTTAGTTGCAGTATGCATTATAGGCAAAATGTAATATTCTTCGTCAAAGGTCAATGACCTTGAACAACCTTGACCTAAAAGTGTCGGAGAATATTACCTCAGACCTTTTCTCCGTTACTTTAGGTCACTTTCTCTCCATATCCCAACTTCTCATCGCATACTCACGGCATTTTCCAATGGCTGCCCTGCACAGACAGAATCTGATCTATATGGCTCCATTTTACCTTGAATATATTGACCGAGGTCTATGATAATCAGGTTTAGGGTAGAATACCCTAGCCTCGACAAACACCCAAACTTCCATTTTCTTAGACCTCTTGGGTTTCCACTGTCAATTTCACTGATGCCGAGTAGGTCTGCATAAAGACGACACACAGACATACTGGATCTCAAAATTCTGATCTGATACGGCATTTCTGCTGCCAGATTCATGTTCAGCGCCACAAATTGCCCTAGAAATGGAACATTTTGAATTGGATTCATGACAGAAGTTGAATTTTGTCGACCAGTGTTACTATTATGATATTCTGGGGTATTTGTTTAAGTTACGAAAATTCGGTGATCTTTTGTGACGTGTAAAACTGATCCCTAACGTCACCCAGAGTTAACGGCTCAGAAGTGTGCTTAACCCTTTGTGTCTCATACGTCAACAAACTCGACAAAATTAAAGGGAGTGAGAGCAACGCGTGTGCAATTTGACGTGGAACTGGTATGGACGCAGCTGGTAACCACGGGGAGCAGATATCAGTCCGGGTTGCCAGTTCTGCCTCGGTTTTCAGTCCGGCGCTCTGGCGCAGCGCGGGGCTGGAGCGGCCGTGGCACGGCAGACCACCATAGCGCCGCCGTCGGCCGCGTATATCAGCGCGGCGGCGCACGCTCTCCCAGCCGGGCCCAGCCGCGGCGCCATACCTCAGCTCAGAGCTGCCTGCATTGTCAGAGAGGCGCGGCGCGCACGCGACGGCGGCACCGCGCTACAGATGACTCATGACACCACCGCGATGCTTCAGCAGGCTTTAACCTGTGAAGGAACGGTCCGAATCGTGGGAATCTTGTAGGCCAAGGCACCTGCTAGGAGACGGGCAGTGAGTGAGCTGGCCTTGTGTTGAAACGTGCTAGTGTTTTATGCTTCTGTTTGGTCGCTAGTATTTTCGTGGCGACTATAAGGGTATATTTTTGGCGTCGTTCACTGAAAAATGGCAGCACCGCTTCGGGTGCTGCCTTTCAGCGTCAGGGAGTGGACTTTTTTCAGTGCTCTTTGAAAATATAAAAATTATCCTGTTCTAATTCAAAATCAGCAATGATACCATACAGGTGAAGGATACGTTCTTTTGGCTACATTATGTACTAATTTTCATTCGCCTCGACCGTCTCTGGTGCAAGCTAGAAGAAGATAAAAATAAGAAGTAATTCATCATTTTTGGCCGACTATCCTCGTTTTGTCGCTAATCTTTCTCCTTGATCTTTTGTTGCGTTTCACGTGTTTTTAAGACCCCCTTCAAGAAAAAACTTCTGCGGCGGGAATATTGAAATATTTCAGAATGGCTAATTTTAGAGAACAATAAAACAACGAGTTTTGTGAAAGAGAACATCAGCACCGGAGATTAAAGAAAAGACAAAATATGCAACAATTGAACATCAGTGAAGCAAGGTCAACGATGTCACCGACAAGATGGAGCACAAACAACGAAATTTACCAGATCGAAGACGAAATAAAAACGAAGCCGAAGAATCGAACATTTTCATCTTCAAATTATTTCAGTTTAAATGTTCGAAGTGAATGTGCGATTGTGTGTGTGTGTGTGTGTGTGTCTTTTTTTACCGGTACCTTATCCTTATCCTTATCCTTACTCTACCTGGAGGCTGTGAGCGCATGCGCCTGTGGCTACAGCGACCCCTCCAGGTAGAATCCCATCCTCTTGATCCTCACCTTTCCTCATCCTTACCATCTCCTTCCCATAGTTTATAATCACTTCATACGCATTACGGACAACACTTTAAAAGCCACCTCATTTGTGTGGAAGTGTGAGAAATACATGATGGGTGCAGATGCCGGTGTACTGACTGAGTGTAAAGACCAAAGCTGAAACACCGTTTGCAGGTACAGGGCAGACTTGTCAAAAGCGCTACCGTGCTACTTTTCTTAGCTGACACTTATCAGTTGTGCTTACATCATTTACGAGTGTAGGGTGTAGCAGCATTTAACGTGTTAACCCGCGCCCCGGTGGGCCTCCGAGCCACCTTCGCCCTGGTGGGGGTGTTTGAACACTCCCCTCGAGCTCGGTCCTTATGCGGGATAGCCAAAAAACATGAAAGCTGCTGGATAGCTCATACAAATTCATGACGAAACTATGTAAGTCACTTTTTGGCTCAGGTCAATATTGAGGTCATGACAGGTCAAAGAAGGTGGCATCTCTTGTAGAGTTTTTGGGCTCTAACATCTGACAGGTTTGAGTCAGAATCATTTTTAGGCACCATTCGCTTCCTCTCGTCACGGCGAATCTAATGATGTATGATATTACAATACTAGGTCAAACCATAACAATGACCTGACCTCAGGACAGGTCAAAGTCACTTTTGAACCTAGCATTGTCAATATGCATTCCAATCGACTCACAGTAGCAATCCAAACGCAATGGTATCAAAATAAAAGCTATCATTTCATGCAAAAAGTTAATGACCTAAGTCTGAAAACTGCCAGAGTCCCAGATGACTTCTTAGAGGTCATAGGTAAAAAATTGCAACATGAACCAGGAAAGGGGCCCAGCATACTACGATTTGGAGAATATGAAGGTATTCTCAGCTGTATCTACACAAAAACAATCCAATTTCGGTTTTCCCATGTATTTCCAATGGAGAGATCATGATCCGCACTTCACCTTAGGTCATTGATATGAAAAATCCCAGAATGTATGTTGTAGTACTTTGTGGGCCCATTATATGGTATAAGTTTCAATCCGATAGATTCACGCATTTCTTACTTATGCCACCTTAAACATTTTTGGAGGTGAGGTCATTTGACCTGCACTGGTGACCTGACCTGAGATGACCCAACCTTAAAATTTTGGGAATAGTTGCGGAATTGATCAAGAATAATGTGTGCGAACTACGCCGGCGCTTCCCGCGGCCGTTTTTTCGTGCCACCGGAAAAACCCGAGGGGGTGTTCAAACACCCCACCGGGGCGAGGGTTAAAATTGAAACCCCACAGGAATGTCAAGTAACGACACTTAATGGTGCTTGACACCACTTAACCTTCGCCCGGTGAGGAGCGTTTGAAAGCGCCCTCGGGCTTTCCGGCGGGACGAAAAACGGCGGCGCGAAGCGCCGCCCGTCTTATATTTCATCAACTCTTCAACTTTCCCCCAAATTTTAAGGCTGGGTCATCTCAGGGCAGGTCACCAGTGCAGGCCAAGTGACCTCACCTCCAAAAATGTTTAAGGTGGTACAACTATGAAATGGGTGAAGCTATCAAATTGAAACTTATACCACATAATGGGCTCACCGAGTGCTACAACATATATTCCGGTATTCTTCATATCGATGACCTAGGGTCAGGTACGGATTATGAGCTTTCCTCCGTTGGAAATACATGGGGAAAACAGGAAATAGGCTATGTTTATGTATATACAGCTGAGAATACCTTCGTATTCTCCAAATCGTATCCTGGGCCCCTTTCCAGGTTCATGTTGCAGTTTTTTACCTGTGACCTTTAAGAGGTAATCTGGGGCCATTTAAGTAGTTTTCAGAATTGGGTCAATAACTTTGCAGACAATGACGATAAAGTTCTGATACCGTTAAGCTTGGATTGCTATAGCGAGCCAGTTGATATGCATATTGACTATGCTAGTTTGAAAAGTGACCTTGACCTGACCTGAGGTCAGGCCATTTTTGTGCTTTGACCTAGCATAGCCATATCATACATCATTTGATTCGCTGTGACGAGAGGAAGCAAATGGTACCTAAAAATGGTTCTAACTTAACTCTGTCAGACGCTAGTGCCCAAAAACACTACCCTAACATACAATTTTCTTTGACCTGTCATGACCTCAATATTGACCTGAGCCTAAGAGTGACTGACAAAGTGTCGTCATGAATTTGCATGTGCTATCCAACAGCATTCGCGCTTTTTTACTATTCCGCATAGGAGCCGAGTTTGAGGGTAAGGTGTTTGAAAACCCCCCACCAGGAGGAAGGTGGCTCGGAGGCCACCGAAGCGGGGTTAATGGTGCTTTACACCACTAAAGGGTTTTGAGAACACCAAAGAAAGATCCAACTTTATCGTGATACCCACGTTAAGCTTAAAGGCGTATTCAAATGGTGCCAAGTCGAGTATGGGTATCCTTAACTGTGTCCGGTTTTAAATGATATCTATGCTTGGCATGGTGGGCACCGTTTGGTTCGCTTGAATTCAGTTGGCACTCTTTGCTGGTTTCGCACCTCGTGGCTGAATCCTAGTGCTGTTATTTTTTATTCCATAGCACCCTGTTGGGATTTCATTTTGAGGCTTTCACCCCTGTTATAGGTGATTTCTGTGAGATTTATACCAAGCACAGAACATGCGCGATAGCGGCACCAGTGTACAGTGTTCTAAGGGAGGCCAAAATGGGGACATTATTCGAATTTTTGACTATTTTTAAAACCGATTTTGATGTTTGCAACAAGTAGCAAAATGACCAGAGTGTCAGAAAATGGTAAACAAAAAATTAAAGCCTTTGAAGTCGACGCTACAAGGCATCAAACTGCTGTCTTTGAATCTCTCGCCACATAACACGATAAAGGCCAAGAACAATGCTCATTTTCGATGCTTTTTTGTAGGCTAAGAGAACGTACAAGATGAGACAAACCAGAGTTCATTAGAAAGCTTAAGGCATGAAGAATGCGATTTTGCAAACAGTTTTCTCCAGTGATCACTGCAACTAAATTTGGAGAGCAGAATATGTACCATATACACTTCACATATGGTACACATATATACTATGTCAATTATCGATAAGCATACAAAAATTGCGTCGCCTGCCCCACCTTGGGACCACTTTAAAACTATGCCAGAATGTTTCGTCTACCTGCCCTGCAAGTTTCAGCTGCGTCACGCTGCGGCAGTGGTGATGGCGACATATTATACAAGTGCATGTCGCGCGCGCTGTCGGTCGGGGGCGGCGGCCGTCGGCGAGATATGCCTGCAGGCTTGAAGGGAGGTGGGCCGGGGCACGGCGAAAGTTCAGTGCATTGGTTACAATGAGTTAAATGAGCACTTTTTTGACATTGCTTGTAGACTGAACTTTTCAACCTACTGTCTTTGACGTCTTCACTCAGTAATTGTGAAAAAGTGTAATGGTTACAGTATGAGAAAACCAAGCTTTCAATTGATGTCTCAGTACACTAGCATACCCAGCAACCATTCTTAGAATCGCAGCTAGTATTTGCACAGGCCATTTTCAGACCGCACGATGGGGTGAGAACCGAGGTACATAAATTTACCCTTCCTCGTTTGCGAAGTTTTCTTCAAATAACATCAGGGAATAGTGTCACAGCACGCACATGCACTTGTTGCATGTTCTTTTATCGTCACTTGAGTTTCGAACTGGATGCTGTAAACATGGAGGTGCGAATAAGTGTAGAAACGCCGGTAAACCTGCTTACAGCTGATACAGCCTTTGGACTTGGCAATTTCATTGAAAAAGCGAACGAGCAGCTCACTGATATTTACCGAGTAAGTAAGTTCACACAGGGTGACATAAAACGTGAGGCAGGTTCGTTGGAAAAATAGTTCTGTGCGATCGACGCAACGCCAATTCCGTAAAAAATACAGCTCGGTCATGGACCAAGCCAAGGTTTCATATTTTTTCAGCAGGAATCTGATACCATTGTGCTGGTGTGTGAACAAACATATCACCGTTGAATGTGATCCATTTCGTCTTCATGGTTGCATGCAGTAGCGCACCCAAGGGAAGGGGTGGTTATATACAATACAACTGGAACTATAGCAGCCTTTGGGTGGAAAATGAGGGTTTGACCTTGAAAAACTTCGACCTTGACCTGTGACCTTGGCCCGAGTAGCCCTAACTATAGTCATAGCATAACGTACAGTCCCCGCAATTGAAATTGCCATGACTAGGCTCGACCGGTTTAGGATGAATATCTCGCAACCTATGGCGTCTATAGCTTTATAAACGGGTTCTTCTTATGTATTTTTGCAAGAGCTTTCCAGTGGTTACCATTATTTCCTAATCTGACATCTGCGTGAGAAAATATTACACAATTACTGATTTTCCTGCATTTTGACGGGGTAGTCTTCGGCTGACTTGCCACCGCCCCTGATAATCCCCGACCCTTCGCTCGACTGGCACGCATACCTGGGTCACGTGATTACTACGTGTTTACAACGACAGGTGCAAGGCCACACGTAGTAAATAGTGTGGCAGGCAGGGGGCACAGTGTTTTGAACCGAGGTGATCAGTACTGTCTCGCAGGTGTCTAGCCCCAGGCGGTCCGTCCAGTGACCGAGGCGCCTGGGCACGAGAGTCCAAGACTGGGTATGTCTGAGTTATGGCTTCAAACAATGTTTCCAGCCTCATAAGGCTCACACTGCACACTGCTGAAATATTTTTTCTGGGGGATTAGAGTTCATGGGGTTTAAAACGGCACCCTGTGGCTGAATTTTGTTATTTAACACCCGCCCCGGTGGGTGTCCGAGCCATCTTTTGCTGTAGGTGAGAACACTTCCCCACGAACCCGGCTCCTATGCAGGATAGAGGGAAACGCGAACACTGGTAGATGGTTCATAAGAATTTATCGCGAAACTACATTACTCACTTTTGTCTCAGGTCAATATTTAGGTCATGACAGGTAAGAAATGTGATAGGGTGTAGAGGAGTTTATGGGGCCTATCGTCTGACTGAATTCAGTTAGTATAAACTGTATGGCGCCATTGGCTTCCTCTTTTACGGAAAATTGAACCATGTATAATATGACTATACTACATGAAATCATAAAAGTAACGTGACCCAAAGCTGGGTCAAGCTCTTTATCTGATCTAGCATAATCAATATGCATATCAATCAACTTGCAATAACAATCCAAACGTAATGGTATCAAAATAAAAAACTTTTTCATCATTTCCTGCGAAATTATTGACCCAAGTCTACCTGTTTAACCCTCGCCCCGGTGGAAGGTGCTTAAACACCCCTCGGGTGTTTTCCGGCGGCACGAAAAACGGCGGCGCGAGGCGCCGCCGTACTTAGCACACTTTATCCTTGATTGATTCCACAACTTTTCCCCAAATTTTAAGGTTGAGTCATCTCAGTTCAGGTCACCAGTGCAGGTGACCTCACCTCCAAAAATGTTTAAGTGGCATAAGTAAGAAATGGGTGAATTTATCGAATTAAAACTTATTCCATATAATGGGCCCACCGAGTGCTACAACATATATTCCGGGATTTTTCATATCGATGACCTAAGGTCAATTACGGACCATGACCTCGCTATTGTAAATACATGGGAAAACAGAAATTGGGCTGTATTTGTGTACTCAACAGCTGAGAAAACCTCAATATTCCCTAAATCGTAGTATCCTGGGACCCTTTCCAGGCTCCTGTTGCAATGTTTGACCTGTGACCTCTGAGAGGTCATCTGGGGCTATTTAAGCAGCTTTCAGACTTGTGTCAATAACTGCATGAAATGATCCAGCTTTTATTTTGATATCATTGCGTTCAGATTGCTATTGCGAGTCGATTGATTGCATATTGACTATGATAGGTTAAAAAGTGACCCTGAGCTGAGGTCTGGTCATTTTTAAGTTTTGACCTAGTATGGCTCGTTCGATTTTCCGATTTGATTCATCATTCGATTTTCCGTGACGAGAGGAAGCGAATGGTGTCTCACTCAACTCTCCAGACGCCAGATACCAAAAACTCTACTCAAAATCCCACTTCCTTTGACCTGTCATGACCTCAAAATTGACCTGAGCCAAAAAGTGACAAATATAATTTCTTCATGAATTTGTATGAACTATCCAACAGCGTTCGCTTTTTTCGCTATCCCACGTAGAGGCCGAGTTCGAGGGGGTGTTCAAACACCCCCCTCCCACCAGGGCAAAGATGGCTCGTAGGCCCACTGGGGCGCGGTTTAAGCAATCCAAGATGACCTCTCAGAGATCACAGGTCCAAACTTGCACCGTGAGCCTGGAGAGGGGCTTAAGCTACTACGATTTGGAGAATGTGAAGGTATTCAACTACATATCAACAGAAATAAAACCATTTCCCTCAATTTTTGTTTTCCCATGTATTTCCAATGGAGAGGTCATGATCTGTATTTGATCCTAGGTCATCGATATGTAAAATCCCGGAATATGTTTTGCGCTAATTGATGGGGCTATTATGTGATATGAGTTTTAAGAAGACAGATTCACACCGTTCCTACTTATCTTAAACTTTCTGGAAATCTTAAACTTTTTGGAGTTGAGGTAACTTGACCTGCACTGTTGACCTGACCTGAGATGGTGCAAACGTAAAATTCTAGAAAATGTTGAAGAATTAATTACGGATAGGGTGCGCCAATTACGGCGGCGCTTCGCACCGGCATTTTTATGCACAGTCGGAAAAATCTGAGGGAGGGTGTTCAGACCCCCCTCCCTCCGGGGAGGGTGAAGACGACGCCAAGAAATTTTTGATTTGGCTGAATCCAGTCAGGTGCAAGGGATAATAATGGGAAAAGCCAAGTATGTCAACCAGACACCACCTGGCCTCTTTTCGCACCCACTACGACGTGGGGCGTCAGTCCATCTCCCTTTCCCCTGTTAACTCAAGAGGCAAAGGTGATACGAAAAATAGAAATGGCGCTGGAAGCTCCTTGCCGTCTTGTTCTAATAATTATTGGGCTTATCGACGCACCAACTGCTAGGGTCATATGGCGTCGCCAACTCTTTCCCTGTTGGAAGGGTTTCTCGGGAGCCAGCTTGCTCCTTGTTCAGGGAAGCCGCCGGGCCTTGAACCCGGGTCGGCTGCGTGGAAGCCAGCTACGCTGACCACTCCACTACCGCGCCCCCGCCGTCTTGTTCTAAAGATATGAGCACAAACAAGCTCGAAACTATGACCTCCGGTGATCCCTGGTAGCGTCTTTACTGACGTGATCTCAAAATAACTAGACGATATCTGGGAAATTTTTATTTCGAAGAGCTTTTGAATGAGGAGGAAACTCGACCATGGCCTGCTGTAGGAGTCGCGTTTTTCCCTTGCTTTGTCGTTCTTATCTATGAAAAACAAAAATGACCCACATGGGCGTGGAAATCACGTCAAAACTCGTTCACCTGACCTGAACTGTTATCAATTTACAGTTATAACTTGTCAGGCTGATAACCATAAATTGGTGTAAGTCGACTAGTCTCTCATTTAAATCGGCTCCGAATAACTCGCCAAAAATGAGGATGGGGCCCGGGAAGAGCACCAAGGCGGTTAAATTTATGTATATGAGCATATTTTTCCTTTATATTCCCCGCTTAGCTTATCAATGGAATGGCCTGGGGTTGTGGGGTAAGTTTGAATTCAAATTGTTTATCAGGTTTAACATATATGCCTGTTCCATGGGTGTCTGTTCCTGTTGTGAATTATGCTGATAGTATTGTCACCATTGTGCTGCAAAATAAATAAATAAATATCTCTTTATTATATGGTAATCAGGACTTATGGACCAGAAAATGGTTAAAATGAAAATGATTAACATATTTGGCTACAATTCATGAACGCTAGGTCGCTAAAACTCCTTATGAAGAACAAGAAGGGAGCATGAAAAGTGCCGTTTGGCTAATGGGGTCTCAATTACAAAAAATGGTAGATAAATGCATGAGGTAATGAGTCGAAACCTGCCACTACACTAAAAATGACTTAAACTATCGACTTGCAAGTACTGAATCCTCATATTTATTTGAAATGTTTCGAAATTAGGAGCAGATATTCTGCCTGAATTTTATTCCACTGTTTTCTTGCTGCTCATGTGTCCAGAGAGAAATACACACATTCAGGTCTTGCTTGTTTTCGCATTTTCCAGGGACAAAGGAAGAAAATGGGTTCAAAGCAGCTTTGGGGGTTACACACACCGACTGTTGGGGCTATATAGTGTCGCCAACTCTCATGTTGCTGGGAGATGGGCACAAAGGGAACATTACATGAATCAAAAAAGAGCTATCGTTTTCTTTATTAGGCTCTTCGGTTTCCTACCTTGCCCTTGCTTGCCTGGGTATGTGCTCATAACGACCTTCCTCAAAGGTCACATTAGCCCTTGCCAAACGGGAAAGGCCTTCAGGTATTTCGAGCTAGAGGGGTACTGTTTGCCAGTTAGGGAAAAATTCCAAAGGCTGGGGACCATTGGTAGGGCTGCCAACCAACAATGGTCATCAGCTTATATTCAAATATATCCTGATTTGCACAAATCAGTATTCAGATAGAGGATGTCTTCAATTCCAATTAAATGCTAGAGACGCTGTATTGGAGTGGTCAGCGTAGCTGGATTCCACCCAGCCGACCCGGGTTCAAGGCCCGGCGGTTTCCCCTGAACAAGGAGCAAGCTGGTTCCCGGGATATCTTTTCAACAGTAAAAAAGTTGGCGACACGATATGACACTGGCAGTTGGTGCATCGATAAGCCCAAAATTATTTATTAAGTATAATATCGTATAAAGTTAGTGATAAGGGGATGAGGTGGCTTAGTGGATAGCACCCTTGTCTTCTAAGCCACCGGTCCCGGGTTCAAGTCCGGCGGAGCCTCTGAATAAGTCGATCTGATCCCCAAAATCCCTTCCAACAGGGTGAGAGTTTGGGACGCCGTATGACCCTGGCAGTTGGTGCGTCGTTAAACCCCAGCAATTCTTTAAGTTAGTGATAAATGCTTATGTGCCTCTTTCCGGGCGACCAAAACCAATGCAGATACGTTAAGTTGAGATGGCAGCTAAGGATGCACGATAGTTAGGGGCCTCTGAGCCAGCTAGGCTTTCGAAAGATTGCACGAGCTTAAAACACCCTTTAGCCCAAGGGGCTCAATATTAGGCTGCGGGAGTTCTCAAAAATTTATCGAGGCTAAAGATTTAAACTCAATGAAATCCCAAAACAATATACTGATAATAATCTCTTGGGCTAAACCAGAATCAGACCAGCTTAACATTCATTTCCAGTCCAATTTTAGTCTTGTTGGTAATATACCCTCTCAGGTCAAGGGAGCAGCGTAGGCTTCAGGGGCGTACGCAGACCCGAGTTTTGGGGGCAAACCCATGTCTGCCTGTCCTCCTGTGGGGGAAGGGGTGGGAGCGAAGATTTTTTGCTCTACATACCTATTGTAAACACCTTTTTCAGTGCTCGACAGATCTAGTATAAGCTACCTCTCCAAGTGCATGATCGCTCTCCGGGGGGGAGGGGGAAGCGAATATTTTTTGCTCTACAGGCTTAGTGTACACACCTTTTTTCAAAAATTTCTCCGGCGTTTGGGGGAAAGATAGTTTGGCCCCCTCCAGCGCTTTGGGGGCCATGACCGGAATGCCCCCTGCGTCCGCTAAAGGTAGGCTTTGGTTACAAGGTCCCCGGTAATATTCTGGTTTCGCCCAACCAGAATATGTAAACAATATTTATCCTAAAATATTTTCATTTCAGCGACACATCGAGCAATTTTAACATCAATAATAGCTGGAACCAATGTCGTGCTAAATTTCGAAGAGTAGTAGCTATCGAGCTGGTGGATTTCATCAGAGAAACATTCACTATTCACTGCCCTTTTACCCTCGGTGGTCGCACGTGGCAACGAGACCCCTCAAACAGCACCCAGTTCTAATGGAGGACCCAAGGGGAGGGGACAATACGTATTTTCTCCCCGAACGAAAAAGCTCGGAGCAAAACCATAATGTTATCCCCCTCCCCCAAGCTGTCGACCTTTCCCCCGGCTCCTTTTAAGTTCATAAGCAAGGTGTTGGTGCTTTAACTGAAGAAATCATTTTCAAACAGAACCAGTCAACTTCAGTGTGAATATTGGAGCCTGGTCCTCTTGATATTTAAAATCGTATTTGGATGAATGATCCTTGGATATCGAAAGCTAGCATTTTGTGGCCACATATTTCACCCAGTGACGCCTGTTTGTTTTGCTTTTCGACTTATATTTACTCCCCACTCCCCGCCTCCCCAGCCTGCCGGCTAGTTAGATTGTTGCAAAGCTTTCACTGCGCGACGTTTTTCTTGCGTTTCGATTTTTGTTTGTCCCACCAAAACTACCGCCTAGATCCATCACTGACCAATTTTACCGCTAATGATACTCTCAACAACGATCACTATCACCGCTAAAGCTGCTACATAGGCTTTTATACCTTTGTAATACTGCTACAAATTATCTAATATTTTCAGCATAAAATATGACCATATCCTTCCGACAAGTGAGGGTGCTGCCAAAAGGCCGCAAGAAACCTAGCGCTGATTCCCTGGCTCAACTCCCCGGGTTCAACTCCTTGGGTTCATGTCCAGGCAGATTCTCTGAATAGGTATGATGATCAAATGCACCAAATCTCTCCTTACAGGGTGAGAGTTGGTAACGCCATATAACTTTGAGAGCTGGAGCGTCGTCTAACCCCAACAATTTTTGTTAGAGACTATCGCAAACGCTATGCCAAGCTTGCACCGTGTGATGTCAGTGTAGAGGCCAGTTCATGGAAACTCAATCCTCCCCAGTTAAAGCAATGGTTGCCGTTCGTTGAGGGGAGACGACTGCGTGATTTTAGTCAAGCGAGGGCACAGTTTTATGCTCCCGAGAAATAGACTCTACAAAGGTTCTCAAGCTGGAAATTTAAAAATTCTCTGTGGACGGAATTAAGCTCATTTAGTTGGAAGCAATTGTCCCATAATAAATAATCGCCGCCACCGACGAAACAGTGATAGAGCCAGTGAACCGTCACCCTTGACAAGAAAATTTCCCATCTAAAAACAAAACCTCGTCAGGTTCGGGCTTCTGAGACCTTCGCAAAATGCTGCCCACACAATGCCCGATTTTCCTATTGTTTCTTAAATCGCGATGTTTAATGAAAATTGGGGGCCTGCCCCCACCATAGGGGATCCAGGATCACCGATGGGGGTCACCTTGCCGGGGGTGGGACGTCATCCGTACAAATTGGTAGCCACTTTTGGCCGGTAAAAGCTTTCAGGTGGGTGCCAAATCCTATGGCGGGGTGCCGATTTTCGCATCCTGGGGGAGGGGTGGAAGTGACATTTCAGGAAGTGCCATCGACCGTTTAGAGGAATGCTGTGATCATTTTAGGGACGCCGAGGGTCAATGAGGGGGACCTGCATTCCTTTACCCTTGGATCCACCTATGGCTCCAACTGTCCCCTCTTCTGACGAGTATCTGAAAATATTATTTTAATGAAACCTCCAAACAAAGTTGTATCACTGTATCAGCCGTTTTACCAGAATCCTGTCTAAATAAACATGCAGGTGAGGGGAGCCCGGCAGCCAATGACAGCTTACATGTTTCGCAACCCAAGCACAAGGACGGATATAGGAGGGAAAATTCGTGTGCTTCCCCGCAGCAAAATATATTCCGATGGTTTGCCCCATCTGTGCCCATCTTATTGGATATTGCTCCCCCTCAAAAGGCAACTCGTGGTTCTGCCACTGCATTGCGTGGTTTCTACCACTGACCGGGGCCCCAGGTCAGTGACGCCAGTTGTCCAGCACACAGCAACACAGTTGGAGCAATTGCAATACGAGTGCCCCTCAGACACGACAAGATTTGTGAGAGGGATGAATGAGCTGGCACAATGCCAACCGCCCATTCATCTGTGAGGTCACGTGGTCCAGGTATGGGCGAGAGGGTCAGGGATTATCAGAGGCGGTGGCAAGTCAGCCGAAGACTACCCCGTCAGTAGGCAGCAAAATCAGTAATTGTGTAATATTTTCTCACCCAGATGTCAGATTAGTAAATAATGGTGACCGCTGGAAAGCTCTTGAAAAAATACACATGATGCACCCGTTTCTAAACCTGTAGGCACCATAGGATGCAAGATATCCATCCTAAACCGGTCGAGCCTAGTTATGGCAATTTCAATTGCGGGGGACTGTACGTCATGCTGAGTAATGCCACTGAGTAATGCCTGACCGGAATACTGCGGTCAATGACTTTGACATGAGACCTTTGCCTTGCCTTGACCTTGTGGGTTAATATTGACATATAACCTGATTATATGACGTTATGACGTCATCACTCGGTCTACAGTGCAGGCGAACTGGTGCGACCGCCCGAGAGCGACGGTCTCAAAATATAGGTCTGACTGTGAAGGCCTATAAGTAAAAAAAATTATTGACCGATTTTCAAAATTTCTTAATTAATCGACGCCCTCATAAATGCTCTCAAATGTGGCTGAGTAGCGTTTTCCGTCGGGGAACGGTTATCTGGCTACTTTGGAAAAATAGGTGGGGGTACTTTAGGGCCCCCTCGACTGCGTGTGTTAAGCAAGGGTTAAATAACGTCTTCAATGTCAAGAATATCGCGCGCATACACCCGCACTGGAGGGGGTATGGCACTAACGCGCACTGAGGGGCCTGGTAGGCCCCCCTAAGATCTCGGAAACTAAGAGGGTTAGAAAAACGCCACTTGGTAGGTGGGTGGGGCTATAGTGATCTACATGATGACCAATTTTCATTGACCTAGGTCAATATCTTCAAGGTCAAACGAGGTCGTAAAGGTCAAATATTGGCCATGCTGGGATCGATTGGTAAATGCTGTGATTATGCAGGAAAATGGCGGGAATAAGCTAAAGGCGGGCAAAGTTCATAGAGAAGAGGTCTCAAAGAGGCTTCCCCACAACTTTGGGTCAAGGTCATTCAAGGTCATTGACCTTTAAGGTCACCATATGGTATACTACTTATTATTTACACTTTGACTAACACTGTAGCCACTGTTTGGCGGGAAATGACGATTGACCTTTCCAAATGACCTTTGACCTTGACCTTTGACCTTGACCTTTGTATTGGGGTACCCTACCGATGACGTCATAGCATAATATATGTCAGACGGGGTAACGTCAGTTGGCCGGACGCACAGTGGTCAGTGACCTTGAAAGTGCAGATATGACCTTGACCTGTGACCTTTGACCTTGACCTTGACTTTCATGTGAAGTGACCTTGACATATAGTCCCGCTTATATGACGTTATGACGTCACCACTCGGTCTTCAATGCAAGCTAACTGGTCCGACCGCGCGTTTACGGCGATCTCAAAATGCAGGTCTAACTTTGAAAGCCTATAAGTCAAAAAATTTTCGGCCGATTTTCAAAAAGTCTTCACCAATCGACGCGCTATTAAATTCTGTTAAATGTGGCCACGTTTCGTTTTTCGGCTACAAGCGGTTCTCCGGCCACCTCAGAAAAACAGGTGGGGCCTCCGAGGCCCCCTCCAGTGCGCGTGTTAAAGTGACTGGAAATTAACTATAACATCCATGCAAACCCCCCTTATTATCATATATACATATAGTTATTTTTGCTGGTGACCTAGGATCAAATACCTGATGGTCAGCCCGCTGTGGTCAGGTCTTGACATTCATATGCTGTCCACATAATCTGTAGGAACAGAGCTTTCGATTGATACCAAAATTATTGATCTGGGATTCATACTTCCTGAGATATTGAATTATGTCCCCACTTTCGGCTCCGTTAGAACACTGTGCAGTGGCACTTGTGGAGGAGAAGTACACTGAAGACAAATGAACATCAGGAGAATGTTTTTTTCCGTTGAGCACTGTTTAATGGAATACTCAAAATCAGCGGCGGCGCTTCCATACAGGTACATAAATTAGGCACTGACTAGCCACTTTTAAGACGCACATTGACCGGGGTGTGAGCTAACCTTGCTTTGACGGGAGGAGGGGCGGGTAACCGCCCCCTTGAGATTAAAAACCACGCTAGATAGCGAAAAACAATACACGGCGTTAGAGAGCCCATCCAAATTTCTATAAAAACATCTGGACCATTTTTGGCAAGGTCACATTTAAGGTCACTAGAGGTCAAGTCATGTCACCAGAGGGATAGCATATAAATGAAGGTTTTCAGTCATTTCATCTGAACTAGTAAACATAGAGCGAAACAATGTTGACCATTGGAATTCTCGCAGCAAGCCTAATCGAATGATTTACAATATAACCTAGCTAGGTCAAATCAGGTCAAATATAGGATTTTACCTAAACTGAGGTCAGGCCAATGTCAAATTTGGCCAACATGCATATCATTAGAACGGGAATGTCTAGCATTTTCGAGTGCGGGACAGTTGTTTGGCAATTATTAGCAATATATTTGATTTGTGAAACTCTTATGAGGGACGTGAATCATGGAAACAAATCTGATGGATGAAATTATTTTAAAAAATCTGTTTTCGAATCGATCGTACCCCACGGAATTGTACGTCATAAAAATGAGGTGCCGAAGCCGTTCTTGAAATGGAAAGCTCTCGTGAGTACGTTGTCCTTCCCGGCTTACTAACCTACTGACTTTTCTCTTGAATCTTGTCTTGTATCTGCATACCGTTTCATACCGTGTGCATAACCGTTTCCACAACCCACCGACAAATGTTTTTCTTTTTTGCTCATCGACTTAAGTTTTCCCCGTTCTCCAACCGACCTGCTGAATCTGCTCCTGTCCCCTATCAGGTAAAAAGCCTGGGTGACGTCTTTACCTCTAAGCCAAACGTGCCTATATAGGCTGTCATAATGTTTAAGCGCTGCCACTGCTCAACATAGATTTGAAGTGAAAATTTCATGAAGACACAACATGGCACCAAATTAGCAAACCGGCAGTCACTTCAAAAACTACACAAGTCAGATGTGTCAAGTCCCGACCGACACACCTATAATGTGTCGGAGATCTCAATAATGCCTGCTGCTGTGTTTGTTGTGCAAAACCCTGTGTAACTTACATTGGAATCTGATGTTAAGTATACAAGCATCTAATGTTGTCCACGTGCGAAGCCAGGGGCAAACCGAACAATTGCTCCCAAAAACCCCTGTTTTTGCCAGTTTTCGTACCGAAAACACCTTTTTTCCAATGTTGGCTCCGTTGCATTCCCCCCCAACCGTCGGTCAGATCGGATCCGACCTTGATGCTGTCCGCCATTTTTGAAAGTGCCCTGACGCCATTTCTTAGATTGCTCGCGTGGTGGAAGGAGGGCAAGTATCCAGACTTGATGAGTCGCGACTCAGAGTCAGAGTCGACTCTGAGTCGACTCAAATTTTGCTTGAGCCAGAGTTTAGTCGACTCACTTCCGGATTTGGGTTGAGTCAGAGTTGACTCAACTGCTCGACCAGTCGAGTCAGAGTTGAGTCGACTCGTCACTATTTTCGTTAGTCTCGCCCCGGTGAGGGTTGTTTGAACACCCCCTCGGGGTTTTCGGCGGCACGAAGAAACGGCAGCGCGAAGCGCCGCTGTACTGGGCACACTTTATCGTTGATAAATTTCGCAACTTTCCCAAATTTTAAGGTTGGGTCATCTCAGGTGAGGTCACCGATGCAGGTCAAGTACTACAAAATATATTCCCGGATTTTTCATACCGATGACCTTGGGTCAGGTACGGATCATGACCTGTCCTTGGAAATGCATAAGGAAAATAGGAATTGGGCTGAATTTGTGTAGATACAGCTGAGAATGCCTTTGTATTCTCCAAATCTTAGTATCCTGGGCCCCATTTCAGATTCATGCTGCGATTTTTGTCCTGTGACCTCTGAGAGGTCATCTGGGGCTATTTAAGCAGTTTTCAGACTTGGGTCAATAACTTTGCAGGAAATGATTGTACACAGCTTATATTTTGATACTGTTACGTTTGGATTGTTATTATGAGTCGATTGATATGCATATTGACTATGCTAGGTGGAAAAGTGACCTTAACCTGTCCTGAGTTCAGATTATTGTTGTGTTTTGACCTAGCGTAGTCATATTATACATCATTCGATTCGCCGTGACGAGAGGAAGCGAATGGTGCCTAAAAATGGTTCTAACTTAACTCTGTCAGACGCCAGAGCCCAAAAACACTACCCTTAACATGCAGCCTTCTTTGACCTGCCATGACCTCGATATTGACCTGAGTCAAAAGGTGACCTATGTAGTTTCTTCTTGAATTTGTATGAGCTATCCACCAGCTGTAGCGTTTTTTCGCTAATTCCGCATAGGAGCCGAGTTGAAGGGAGGTGTTTGAAATCCCCCCACCAGGGTGAATGTGGTTCGGAGGCCCACCGGGACAGGAGTTAACATTGCTATCAAATGGCCGACATTTGAGAATTTTGCATAACTATTTTTGAAGGATTTTATATTGCTCTATGGTAATAAAAGATAATGTATTATGTTCATATCCACACTAGACTCATGTCTGGAGCAGCCGTTAACAAACATAAGTAGTGTAAAATATTACATTAAAAAACACTGATTTGTTAGTTATTTTCCGTTTAATCTTAGCAAGAGCATGCAAAATCATACAGGCAAATTTTTCATTTGGCACAAAATCAGACCTTTTCAGCTTTGGTGGTGCACCCCATAAAATCTCGTTAACTCATTTTCATGCAATAATTCACTCTTAAGAAACCAGACTTTTATTTTCTTCCTTCGTTTGACTGCAAAAACTAAAAAACTAAGCAATATAAGCACCGGATAGAGGGTACCGAAAAATCGTGTTTTGCACATAAGCTATGGAATCGGTCCCAACGGAAACTAAAAGTTGCAACTAACTGTTTATTTTAAACCACTGTCTTGATTTGTCATGGCTTGAGGACATCCGCTGATAGGTAATAAGCAAAGCCAGACGGTCAAATAAACAATCAGCAAATTGTTCAAAAATTGAGACAACTGAAGTTTAAAACAATTTCTTCATCGTCTTCAGAGTATGAAAAAACAAAAATATCAAATTTTACAAACTCCAATTCCGTCTAGGTACACACCTCGCGGCAGGTAAGGGAAGAAACAGCATTTTGCAGCTTTTAACCTTATATAAAAAACATCCAACTTCTACTAACGCCTCTATGCATATACCTTGTGCCCAGGGGCGGACGCAGACCCGAATTTTGAGGGGGCCAAACCCATGTCTGCCTCTCCTCCGGGGGGGCGAATATTTTTTTGCTCTACAGACCTAGTGTAAACACCTTTTTCAGTGCTCGACAGACCTAGTATAAGCTTCCTCCCCAAGTACATGATTGCTCTCCGGGGGAGGGGGATGGGAGCGAGCGAAGGTTTTTTGCTCTACAGACCTAGTGTAAACACCTTTTTCAAAAATTTCTCCGGCGTTTGGGGGCCAAAAGATAGTTTGGCCCCCTCCAGCGCTTGGGGGAGCATGACCTGAATAGTCCCCTCCTGCGTCCGCCAATGCTTGTGCCAGGCTACAGACCAAACTGCACGTCGGTGACCGTCTGTTTTCGGGTGCGAGTGGACTGTATTGGCGTTCTAGGACGGCGCACACGACACTTGCAAGACCAGTCTGACCAACAGCGCGGCGGGGAAAATAACTCGGCCTCCTTCCGAACTATAAGTCGGGTTCAGGAAGGGCTTACGCCATACACTCAGGCACAGCGTGAGCAAGGATGGTGGAAAAACCAGTGCACACAAATGCAGCAGCACTGGGGGAGGGATGATAGGATGCCCAGTGCGCAAATGCAGCAGCACTGGGAGAAAAGTGACAGGGTTACCAGTGCACACAAATGCAGCAGAACTGGGGGAGGGATGATAGGATGCCCAGTACGCAAATGCAGCAGCACTGGGAGAAAAGTGACAGGGTTACCAGTGCACACAAATGCAGCAGAACTGGGGGAGGGATGATAGGATGCCCAGTGCGCAAATGCAGCAGCACTGGGAGAAAAGTGACAGGGTTACCAGTGCACACAAATGCAGCAGAACTGGGGGAGGGATGATAGGATGCCCAGTGCGCAAATGCAGCAGCACTGGGAGAAAAGTGACAGGGTTACCAGTGCACACAAATGCAGCAGAACTGGGGGAGGGATGATAGGATGCCCAGTGCGCAAATGCAGCAGCACTGGGAGAAAAGTGACAGGGTTACCAGTGCACACAAAAGCAGCAGAACTGGGGGAGGGATGATAGGATGCCCAGTGCGCAAATGCAGCAGCACTGGGAGAAAAGTGACAGGGTTACCAGTGCACACAAATGCAGCAGAACTGGGGGAGGGATGATAGGATGCCCAGTACGCAAATGCAGCAGCACTGGGAGAAAAGTGACAGGGTTACCAGTGCACACAAATGCAGCAGAACTGGGGGAGGGATGATAGGATGCCCAGTGCGCAAATGCAGCAGCACTGGGAGAAAAGTGACAGGGTTACCAGTGCACACAAATGCAGCAGAACTGGGGGAGGGATGATAGGATGCCCAGTACGCAAATGCAGCAGCACTGGGAGAAAAGTGACAGGGTTACCAGTGCACACAAATGCAGCAGAACTGGGGGAGGGATGATAGGATGCCCAGTGCGCAAATGCAGCAGCACTGGGAGAAAAGTGACAGGGTTACCAGTGCACACAAATGCAGCAGAACTGGGGGAGGGATGATAGGATGCCCAGTGCGCAAATGCAGCAGCACTGGGAGAAAGGTGACAGGGTTACCAGCGCCACAAATGCAGCAGCACTGGGGGAGGGATGATAGGATGCCCACAGATGAATTGTGTGAACGGAAAGGACTCAAGCAGTAGTATTTGCTGCTAGCCTAGAAGCCACGGACATTCCCCAGGTGAGGCTACTACCAGCAACTTTGGCTCCAAAGCCGGTGACACAGCTCAGCTGAGATGGTTGAAAAGGTATCGCTCACACGGTGACTGACCACGGCCGAAGGGGGCGAGCTCACTTCCCCAACTGCGCCGCGGCACCAAAGACACAATTGAATTCTAACCGCCCGCTGCGTAATCCCTGAGTCAAGGGGGGGCGAGAGAGCTGCTTTCGCCAGACCTGGCCACCGACTGGGCTGACGAGAATTGGTGCGTGCAGGTGTGAAGAGGCTGATGGTTGTCTAGAACCGGTGTACTGGCGGCGCTGACTCCGTTCTTTTCGGAGGTCTCTGTGCTCCTACCGTCACTGCACTGTAAAGTCACTTTCACGGTGTTCTGAATATATTGCCTCTGGGCGCAAGAGCTGTGCCTGCCCGTTGGTGGTCTCCAGAAAATGCGTGCACACGCCGAGCTATCGAGAGAGAGAGAACCAGCGGGCACCACAGCTCAGGGCAGACTGATGCTGCCGGGGGCATGCCTCTCAGAGGACACCTCCGTGCCCTCTGGCAACATCTTCTAAAACACAATAGCCTTCCGGCGCGGACGAGGTGCCGAGATGGCGCGTCGCCGGCCGGTCGGCCACACATGCATCATGCTGACATACGCACAATCAGTTTAAACGCTGGCGGGCCACAGACCAGCTATCCCAACAAAGTACAGCATTCCAAAGTCTATTTCCAATTTCGAAGGGTCGGATGCCCCCACCCAGGCCGTAAATATAGGTGCTCGCTCCGCTGCCGCCGCCGTGACATCTGTTACCCAGCCCTGACGGCACTCTGTCCCTCCCATTGTTGCTGGAGTTCCGACCAGGTCCTAACCACATTCCTCGCGGCCCCGTGGCTGTACTGCGGTAGCCACGGGGAGCCGGGGCAAACATGCGGCAGAGCGATGCCGTGACCTGGCCGGGCCGACGCAGCGGAGGAAGGCGGGGGGGGCGGCGACACCTCACTTCCCAGAAGAGGGTGGTTCTTACGGGCCCCTTCAAATTCGGCCTGGATACCACGGCAGGGGCGACAAATCTTAACCGGTGCCGCCGCCAGCGTGGGTGGCCCGGCTGCCATGCTGGCAGCGACTCCGACTGCTCAGAGCCTGAGAACCCCGGTACAGCGCGCGCCCCCTCCTCCGCAACAATGGGGCTATCGCGCCCGCCAGCAAGTACCAGCAGCCACTGGAAAGGGTGACCGGCCGAACACGGTGGCGGAGGCGAACTGATAAGGGCTAGACTGGTTGCATATATAAGAGATTTGTCGGTGATACCGCACTTTGCAGCTTTTGACGACCAGGGCCTCGCTGGCTTTGAACCCGGGACAGCGTTGTACAGTAGGCATGCAGTGCTTCTGTGATCGCCGGCAAATCTGAGGCCGTCCACTGCGTGGGCCAGAGCGCACAGCACCATCATTTCTTCAGCTGTTGCATCAACTGTGATGTCAGGGCCTGCAGTTTTTCAGGCACGCGTGCGGCTTGTCCATAATGATGCTGCCACCTCCTCCTCCGTGGAGCAGTGTGCTGGCATTTTCGAAAAGGGATGCCAATATCAATTCCAAAGTTTAACGATGCGATGAGGTCATGAGAGTGTACAAATGTGTTGTCTCGGAATTTTACTATTGCTGACCTAGGGCCGGGTCAATTTTTTAACTGCCCCCATTATAAGTGTATGTGAGAAAATGGAAAGGGCTCTTTTGCAGTAGATACAGCATAGATTAAGTTTGAAGTACTCACTTGGTGTATTGTCAACACGTTCCTGATCATAAATTGAGCCTTTGAGCATCTGACCTCTCCGAGGATATCTGAGCTCTTCTTAGCAGGTCGTGGTTCTTTTGTCAGTAGCTTCGCACTGAATTGAAATAGAGCTTCCATTTTGCCCTTTTTCTGTTTTTCTTGTTTATGGGAGTCGATTAAAATGTAGTGTTGTATATAAGGTCAACGTGTGACCTTGACCTGACTTGAGGTCGGTACTGTGTTTATAAGAATTTACATCCAACTTGCAGTAGAATCATAGATTTGCCAGAGGCGGCAAATCTATATAAAAATTTACACCTACCATTTGACCAAACGTAGTCATATCATACATCACCCAATTCATCACGAGAGGATTCTAATGATGTCTGATCTTTTGCTCTAGCCTTGCTCGGTAAGAATATATAGGGTAAAATCCGCGATGCCTTGTTGTAACCCATAGGGTATATATATATATATATATATATATATATATATATATATATATATATATATATATATATATATATATATATATATATATATATATATATGGGGTTATCACAGACATAATGTGATATAGGTGAACACACAGAAAGTTATTTAAGTTATATTTATTTTAAAAACGTTTCACTGTTGTACAGCTTCATCAGTGTAAGTACAAAATTACAAAAATATCAATACAAAATTACTAAGTTCAGCTCACAGCAGGACACAATATTTCAAACTGATTCGACAGGGCATGATTTTGATTTTCATTTATTTTCTTCTCAAGTTCTCGTGCTTTATGTTTTATGTTTTTTCTTCTATAGCTAGTTTTACCCCCCAAGACGCCCAACTTACAAAACCTGATCGAAGGTTAGTGTTCGGAAGAACTGAAATGAAGGCTGCTTCGAGTGTTTTCCTAATCTGCTTGTTTTTCGTTTCGGCTAAAACTTCAGAGCTACCAAATTTTGGTAAGTGGTCACATTTCTCTATGTGAACTATTAACGCATTCGATGTTCTATGAAATCTAACGTCGCGCTTATGTTCCTGAATCCTTGTTTTCAAACCTCTGCCCGTTTCTCCTATATAAGATTTTGAACATCCAGCACATGGAATGCTGTAAACTATTATTTTCAGAAGTAACCCTTTCTTTATGTTTTAGAATTTCTCCAGTCTTCGCCCCTGAGACTATCCCTACATTCAAACCTGAACGTGCTAAGAATTTGGAAATCTTTTTTTGTTCACAGAAAACCAACAAACAAAGAGGACTACATTCATTATTTTTCTGGACATAGTGAAAATACAAAAAGCGGCATTGTGATCGGCTTCTTTTTACGAGCATTTAGGATTTGCAGTGCTGAATATCTACAGGCTGAAAAAGATCATATCTGCAAACGATTTGAAACACTTAAATATCCCCGATGGTGGCTATTCATGCTAAAACAAAAGGCAGAGAAGATTTATAAAGGAAAACACGTCAAGAAAAAAACCCGATTCTAAATCAGACCGCTATGCATCCATTCCGCACCCAAAAGCAGCTACTACGATTTCCAAATTCTTAGCACGTTTAGGTTTGAATGAAGGGATAGTCTCAGGAGCAAAGACTGGAGAAATTCTAAAACATAAAGAAAGGGTTACTTCTGAAAATGACATAGTTTACTGCATTCCAAGTGCTGGATGTTCAAAATCTGATATAGGGGAAACGGGCAGAGGTTTGAAAACAAGGATTCAGGAACATAAGCGCGACTTTAGATTTCATAGAACATCGAATGCGTTAGTAGTTCACATAGAGAAATGTGACCACTTACCAAAATTTGATAGCTCTGAAGTTTTAGCCGAAACGAAAAACAAGCAGATCGGGAAAACACTCGAAGCAGCCTTCATTTCAGTTCTTCCGAACACTAACCTTCGATCAGGTTTTGTAAGTTGGGCGTCTTGGGGGCAAAATTAGCTATAAAAGAAAAAAACATAAACCATAAAGCACAAGAACTTGAGAAGAAAAGAAATGAAAATCAAAATCATGTCCTGTCGAATTAGTTTGAAATATTGTGTCCTGCTGTAAGCTGAACTTTGTAATTTTGTATTGATATTTTTTGTAATTTTGTACTTACACTGATGAAGCAGTACAACAGTGAAACGTTTGTAAATTAAATATAACTTAAATAACTTTCTGTGTGTTCACCTATATCACACACACACACCCACACACACACACACACACACACACACACACACACACACACACACACACACACACACACACACACACACACACACACACACACACACACACACACACACACACACACACACACACATATATACATATATATATATATATATATATATATATATATATATATATATATATATATATATATATATATATATATATATATAAATTAATACACTACAAACATATATAAATGGCTAAACAAACATTAAAGGCGGATGTGGTAGGATGACGCATTACGGCCAACGATAGGTTTTCAAGGATGAAATGACATTGCGGTTCAATCGTATGATATTTCGACTGTGTCTCGGGTGCAACGCGCGTGTATTTCTATGTAACTTAGTTTACCGAACATGACAGTATCCTTGAAACGCTTCATTACTACCAGAATTTATTTTGATTGTTCTTTGTACGGAGGACGCAGCCCTTGCGATCCACGCGTTTAACACAAAATTATGACTCGTTGTAGCCTGCTATATACTCACTTACCGATGAAGCTTTAATAAAAGCGAAAGCTCTAACTTGCTGACATTTATTTGTCTATCGTAAGCTACGCCGATACAATATATATATATATATATATATATATATATATATATATATATATATATGTATATATTTTTATTGATCTCTTCTTAGCTTTTTCAAGTGCTCGGATGGTTTTTCGTTTTGTTTCGCTTATGTCGTTCAATAGTGTTCCAATTCTCGGTGAACTCATTGGGTGCACTGCATCAATGTATTACTTTGCTACGCGTTTCAATAGACACTTCTATCGTCATCAGGCTGGTTACACTACATCAGGTTTAATAGAACACTTAAAAACATATTTATCTCATCCTATCCTAAGCTTTTCAGTTTGTAAATTACAATCAATTCGATATTTCAAAATTCGAATCACCACTAGCCATGCCATGGATGGCTTGGCACTTCCGTCTAAGTTGTCCAAACAGATGTAAAGTCACTGATGGATTCGACTTGATGTTTAATGACGGTCCCAGGGTTCGGATGTATATTGCCTCCAGGATATGTAGTTTTCTCCTGCTGGGTGATGTTGTCAGGATCGTTGTGTTCTCGACCAGGTCCTTGCGAGTGATTTTGTGGTCTTGTTCTTGCTTCATGTGGTTTTTCGGTGCACACTCAGCCAGGTGCATCGTCATTCTCCTTGACAGTGTGGTTGTTGTTACTCCAACATAACTACTGTTTCGAAGCTGGCAGTCTTCGTGTGGGCAGTCAAATTTGTAGATTACGTTGGTTTTGGTCTTAGGATCTGTTTTTGTGTTGATGATATTCTTCATCACTAGGTTGCTTACTTTTTTGGTTTTTGTAGTAAACTACGATCTGAAGCTTGTCGCTGCTGTCCTTTAGTGTCACGTTGTTATAGACGATTCTCTTAAACACTTTCTCATCCACTTCGTACGCAGGTGACATTTGGTTTTGATAGAAGAGTGTTAGTTTCATCTTATCGTCCGCGTCCTTTTCGTCCTTTTCGATATGTCTCTTCATCTGGCTTTCTATTTCCGTGTCAATCAGTCTGTTGGGGTATCCGTTGTTGAGGAGTAGTTGTTTCACCCGTTTCAGCTCGCTGTGGAGAGTGGTCCACTCGGAGCACAACTTGATGGCTCTGCGGATATAGGACCGGATCACGCTCAGTTTGTATCGATCTGGGCACTCACTTGAAGCATTCATGCACAGGCCAGCGTCGGTGGGTTTTCTGTAGACTTGTGTCCGAAACTTTCCGTCCTTCTGGTCTATTTCGATATCCAGGAAGGGCAGCTTGTTCTCAACACTTTTTTCCTAAGTGAACTTCAGGACCGACATCTTTTCCATTTCACTTTTGAGCCTCTCGATGTGGTGTTCGTCTTCTATATCTAGGAACACGTCATCCACATATCTACAGTACATATATGGGCGCAGTGTTGGATTCTTGAGGACTGAGTTCTCCAAGCTACACATATACGCATTAGCGAACTAAGGCCCCAATGGGGAGCCCATTGCTACCCCGTTTACCTGCTGGTAAAGCTTGTTGTCAGGTGCTCGGAACAGGGTCTCGGTTGTGCATGCGCGAAGGAGATCTTCCAAGATTTTCGGTGTTAGTTTTGGCGGCGGTAATTCATCATGATGGTAGACATTCTGGAGGATTATTTCCATGGTGGTTTCGATCGGAACGTTTGTAAACAAACTCTCCACGTCCAGTGAAGCGAGTGTGCCCTTGGGATTGTTTGCTTTTAGGATGGTTGCAAACTCATCTCTTGATTTTAGTCCATACTCCATCGGGAGGTAAGGTGCGATCATCTCGTTCAGTCTTTTCGAGATATGGTACGTTGGTGTTGGACATTGGGAGATAATGGGTCTTAGGGGTTTCCATCCTTGTGTATTTTGACATTTCCGTAGGCGTAGCCCGGCTGGTATTCCCCAGTGATTTTATCAAAGTGGACACCAACGATGAGTGCATTCGCCTGGCTTACGAGCTTATTCACCTTGGTCTTCAGTTTTTGTGTGGTGTCTCGAGGGATTTGTATGAACTTCAATGGGTCGGCCAACAATGCGTTCATTTTTCCCATGTACTCATCCTTATCCATAATTACATACACTGAGGACTTATCTGCCCGTCGTACTATAATGTTTTTGTTTTCGCGAAGTTCTCTCGCTGCTTTTTTGTGCTCCTCGGTTAGTATTTTGCTCTTATCATAACTTCTACGTATGGTGCTTTCTCCGAGTAGTCTATCCTTTAGATTAGGGTGAACTTCAACTTTGCCGTTTTTCTCAAGGGTTTCGATGCTTTGGTATAAGATCTCTAGTTCTGCCTTCTTTTCTGCTATGCTAAACTTTGGTTGAGGGTGGCAGTTTAGCCCAAGGTTCAATACTTCTTTTTGCTTTTCCGATAGCTGGATCTGTGAAAGGTTAATGAAACCATTACTCTTTTCTGGGAGAAGCAGAGGTCCACCATAAAGTTTGCCAGGCTTTTTGATGGCCTTTTGCTTCGTGGCATGTTCTGTTGTCTGAAAGATGCTCTCTAGTTCTGTTTCTAAAGCCTGTCCTAATTCTGCTTCAATGTCTGGTTGATAGAAAGATGTGTATAGTTCCTTAACCGTCTTATCGAGTTCATCTTGAAGCTTTTTTATCGATCTGGTATTTCACCAAGTTTAAGCGGTACTCTTTGGTAAACATGGCTTGCCTTACAGCCGGCTCTTGATTTCTGATATTCGTATAAGATGGCACAATATTTTCACTTAGACATGTCTTGTTAAAAGCAATGGCATATCTATTTTTTATTTATCTTTTCTTAGCTTTTTCAAGTGCTCGGATGGTTTTTCGTTTTGTTTCGCTTATGTCGTTCAATAGTGTTCCAATTCTCGGTGAACTCATTGGGTGCACTGTATCAATGTATTACTTTGCTACGCGTTTCAATAGACACTTCTATCGTCATCACTTCTACCGTCATCAGCTTCAGATCGTAGTTTACTACAAAAACCAAAAAGTAAGCAACCTAGTGATGAAGAATAACATCAACACAAAAACAGATCCTAAGACCAAAACCAACGTAATCTACAAATTTGACTGCTCACACGAAGACTGCCAGCTTCGAAACAGTAGTTATGTTGGAGTAACAACAACCACACTATCAAGGAGAATGACGATGCACCTGGCTGAGGGTGCACCGAAAACCCACATGAAGCAAGAACACGACCACAAAATCACTCGCAAGGACCCAGTCGAGAACACAACGATCCTGACAACATCACCCAACAGGAGAAAACTATATATCCTGGAGGCAATATACATCCGAACCCTGGGACCGTCATTAAACATCCAGTCGAATCCATTAGTGACTTTACATCTGTTTGGATAACTTAGACGGAAGTGCCAAGCCATCCATGGCATGGCTAGTGGTGATTCGAATTTTGAAATTTCAAATTGATTGTATTTTACAAACTGAAAAGCTTAGGATAGGATGAGATAAATATGTTTTTAAGTGTTTTATTAAACCTGATGTAGTGTAACCAGCCTGATGACGATAGAAGTGTCTATTGAAACGCGTAGCAAAGTAATACATTGATACAGTGCACCCAATGAGTTCATCGAGAATTCGAACACTATTGAACGACTTAAGCGAAACAAAACGAAAAACCATCCGAGCACTTGAAAAAGCTAAGAAGAGATCAATAAAATATAGATATGCCATTGCTTTTAACCAAGACATGTCTAAGTGAAAATATTGTGCCATCTTATACGAATATATATATCTCGAGACTGTTTAAGACTATAAGATCTCGAGAGCCACGCTAGAGAGCGAAAAACGATAAATGGCGTTGGTTAGCCCACCCACTTCTATATCGAAAATATTTCAACCATTTTTGTCAGGTCACATTTAAGGTCACTAGAGGTCAAGACATGCCATCAAAGGGATGACATGTAAATGAAGGTTTTTGGTGATTACATCTTAACAAGTAAAGATAAAGCCAAAAAATTACCCCATTGGAATCCTCGCAGCAAGTCAAATCTAATGATATGTAATATGACCTTGCTAGGTCAAATACGGAATTTGACCTGACCTGAGGTCAAGTCAAAGTCAGTTTAAAAAAATGCGTTCCGTATCTGGGAACATTTTACACATTTGCACCAGACACACGTAGACACACATTATGTACACGGCAGCGGGGCTTTCGCTTGCCGGCACCCTTGTGGGACAGTGATGTCCCCACACTGCATGTGCCACGCCCCACTGTACCAGGCAGTGGACCTATCCCGATTTCTCGGGCCCGGCGGAACAGAGGACTGCTCCGGTGACACGCGGCGAGGCCATGCCCTCGGGTGGTGCCACCGGACCGGTGGATCTGTTTAAACCGAATGACCTCAGATGTCGGTCGCCCTAAAACGTCGTCGATCTGTTTAAACGCAGATCAAGCCCATGCTCCCAATAACAAGGGCGCTGGTTAGTCAGTGGAAGTCCCTAGTCAATGCAGGCACTACCCAGTGTACTGCCATCTCCTGGGTAGGAGGCGGTCGAGGAAAAGGCTGCCATTGGTCAGCTTTGATCCAAGGACCTCCCATACTGGACCGAGGCGCCTTAACCAACTGCGCCACGGCGGTGCTAGGTCAAAGTCAAATTTGGTAAAATGCATATCATTAGAACTGCAAAGATGTGGCAAATCTAGTGAAGTTGAAATCAACGCTCTATCACCATACATTACTAAGTTATTCAGTTAAAACCATTTTCCCATGTATCTCCAACGGAGAGGTCATGGCTCGTACCTGACCTTAGATCATCGATGGAAGAAATACAACACACTTTAGAGAACTCTGTGGGCCCATTATGTGATATGAGTTTCAATCTGATAAGTTCATCCTGTTCTGACGTATCCTATCTTAAACATTTTTAGGTCAGGCCAGTTCACCTGTACTGGTGACCTGACCTGAGATGACCTAACCTTAAAATTTTGTCCAAAGTTGTAAAAATGATCAGAGAAAAGGTATTACAAGTACGGTGGCGGTACGTGCCGCTGTTTTTATGATGCTGTTTCCAAAAAAACGAGGAGGGGGCGGGTACCCGGGTACCCCCGTCAATGCGTGTGTTAAAGGTCTGTCGCTTTTCCGAAATCGGTTTTTCTGTTTTCGGACTTTTGGACTTCCGGTTTTTGACTAAAAGTGGATGCTTGGTCCCTTACCTAAATTGTTTTGGACAATGATTAGAAACCGTAAATAATATTCGCCGTCATCTCCATTGTTCCCTGTTCCAAGACTCATTTTCAAGTCACCCCTTTGTTTATGCATTCAAATATACATAGGTACCCCGGGTGAAAACCATGGTGACCTACAAGCAATAAGGTTCAAATTGTTTTGCGCCTTTCTACATTTGCCCTCAAACGGCAAGGATAGACTAAAGGTTTAACCCTTTATTAACTCTACAATCATAATCTTTATTTAACTCTGTAATTTTTAATAATGGCTCGGAGTTTTGCGGAATGATGATGCGGTCAATCACTTCTTTGGAGGACAGCAGTTCTTTTCTAGTGATTTTCGTAGTTAATCCCCAGAGAAGACAACAGTACTTTAGATGGGAGAGAACAATAGAGTTATAGAGCCAACAGGCTATTCGATTATCTATAAAAATCGAATTCTGGTAATTGTTCCTATGTTTCTACTAATGATCTTTGCAATATGATTTATATGAGCGGTAAACTTAAGCTGCTGATCAATTATATTCATATATTCTTAACCTCATTCCTCATTTGAATTCTCTTTCCATTTATCTTCACCTTTAAACATATTTATGTTCGGTACGGAGTATATCATTGCATAAAGGTTTTCGCAGTGTTGAAAGAGAGGAAATTTGTATGAAACCATTGAGAGACTAGATCTAGTGTGTTTGTGGTATTGTCTTGGAGGCACTCGTAAGTTTTGATGGTTAAATAGAAGAGCAGTATCACCTGCATATGTCAGGCATGACATATTGCTGCTAACTAAAGGCAAATCTTTAATGTAGATGATAAATAAGAGCGGACCAAGGATGGAGCCTTGTGGTACACCAATATCAATATTTTTTGAGACATGACTTCAGGCCATCAATCTCAACACATTGTTTTCTATTTGTAAGGTATGACTTCAATATGAGGTGTACGTTACTTATTATTCCATATTTTTCAATTTTTCTAGGATAATATTATGATCAACTGTGTCAAAAGCTTTCTGTAAATCTATGAAAATGCTAGCAACATATTCATTGTCTTCGAAACTTTTCATGACAAGATCTTAAAATAAGATAATTGGCATACATGTTGACTTATTTTTCTGGAAACCGAATTGATTCCGATGGATAATGGAATGTTCTGTGAGGTATTTTTTCTGGTCTAATGTGAATAGCTTTCAAGTATTTTGGAGATGAATGGAAGTATACTAATTGCCAGGTAATTATTAAATTTTTTTGTGCTCCCCGCTCTTATGAATAGGCTTGACTACAGCCATAAGCGTCGCCACCGGCAAAAAGGGGGAGCCAAACTTCAAACTGACGCTGACGAAAACCTTTCCACGTTATGACCAAATATTGTTTAAATTTGGGCTCCTCGTTGTCTTCTGCAGCGACTGGTTATAAGAATGTCCAGTTTTCTTCAATTTTGACTGAGATCAGGAAATTTTGGTCAAAAAGTGGAGGCCAGGCCCCCTGGCCCCCCGGTGGCGACGCCCCTGACTACAGCTATTTTCAAGCAATCAGGAAATACACCGTCCCTAGAACTAAAGGAGGTACATTACACCCAGACTTCGGCCACTTTGGGGCATCAAAAGAACGGTGCGTCAGCTGATGAATGGTCTTTCATCTAGAAGATGCTCCCTAAAAGGCATGCTGAAGCTAAATAAAATGTGTTTCATATAAAACAAAGTTTATACCGTATTGTTGCCGGACCAATCTATCTAAAAATATGATTTGTATCCGTTATTTTAAAGCCATTAATAAATAAATCAATTAAGCAATGGCGATGCACTAGAAAATTCGAACTCGTTTTTTTAATGGAATGGGAACACCCACCACCCGCTGCATCCGAAATATTTTATAGTTCAGATTTCACAGAGTTAAAAAATATCGCGAGAGGCCACCATTCGGTGACAACTCCGACCTATTTTGATTTTGGGCGGGTGACATAGGCAGAACCAGGGGGCACGTACCCCCTCCCATCGACCCTTGGTACCCCCTGAAATGTTCACGGCGCCCCCTAAAAGCTCGTTAGCGCCCCCTGAAATGTCGCTTCCCGTCCCCCGCCCCCGATGCGAACATCGGATGACGTCGTCCCCCCCCGATTGGCCATACTCGATCCGCCTATGGCTGTCGGGTCATTTTTGATCGGATAAGCGGATCCGGGGAGAGGGGGGGGTGGCAAAATATCACATTTAGGTATAGACGGTGGAGGTGGTGACCAGGGGCTTGGGCGTTCATAGGTGAAGTGGTGATATTTTTAATATTTTTGCTGTCTCCGGAAAACGCTGCCTGCGGTACACTGTACCAGCACATTTCCGTGGGATTCACTCAGAAAATGGGGAGAAAATGCAAAAAAACTTTACAGAGCCTCTCAAATTTTGGGCGATTCCCTCCTGATTCGCGAGTTGGGGGTGGATCCCTCCCCTCTTCGATGCCAATGCCTGGACCCCCAAATCATGCAGGGGCAGATCCAGGAAGCAAAAATTAACTTCTAAAAAATATATGATTTTTGTCAATGCTTAAACAAACTATTTTCACGTCTTTGGTTTCTGTACTCCCTCAACCATACCATCGGCCCAAAAGTACTGTCTCCAAAATTTAGTGCGACTCTCCTCGCTCCCCGATGAGAGGTTCCACCAGAAACGAGCCGCTACCCCCCACCTAGTAGACCCCTCTACCAGTGGAGAGAATCATGCTTGCTCATTGGTGCGTGGGTACACAACGAACGATTTTCAACTCACCATTGTTAGCCGAGGTCGAAAGTTAGAAAACTTGACAAATTAGCATCGGGACTGAGAGTGAGGGTTTCGGTAAATCTTCAAACTCTTGCGGGCGAAACAAGTAAGAGGAAGCACAACTTTTTTATTTAGGCTCCTTGTTCCCTATCTCAATCACTCAAATTCGACTTCAAGTGGGAAATTGTTGGATGAAAAATCGGGGGAGATAGGCCTCTTGCCCCCCCTTCCGATGTGCATGCAGGCGGATTATTGTTTAAGGAGAATTTGGGAGAATCTCTAGACATCGACATACTTGCACGGAAACCCCCTATTTTGTTTCTCATATCTTGGTCCGTAAATCTGCATAACTGTTGGTGAGGTGCATCTCGTTGGTTTTACATATGCAACCATATTTCTCAGAATATGCCTTCCACCCTGGTCATCGCCAGTCCTAGAAACGCCCGCCACCCCCCCCAGTACAAATTCAGTGACGACGCCCCTGGGTGCGGAACAAACGCAATCAGATCAACTCGCCCTCCTCACCAGATTTAACACATTTGAGGTTAACGCAGATTGTCCGTGAGCCGTCACTTTGTCTGTGGTAGTGTAGTTAGGAGAGACGGTCAGTCCACGATTTATCGGAAATTTAATTTGAAAACCACCAAATCGTTGATTGCTTTAAAATCAATATTAGTATTAGTAAAAACACATTTAAATACCAGTCAGCATCCCAATGGCTATAAGCTAATTATACACACACTGAAAGGGCCCTGAGACGCTGGAAAATAAAATTGAATTATGATTAGAATGCTTCTTTAGACTCTATTAACACGTATATGTACGACAATCAGCACAGTAACACAAGCGTCATAAACGTTTATTGAATACGCAGCCGCTGTATCATTTATATAATTCATGCAGATCTGCATTGTTTACAAGTCACCGATACTATTAAGATCTCACCACAAATTACTTGCAGGATGTTACACTGAACAACTCAGGTACACGCTTCGTTTGAATCCACCCGACAGAGCTGCAAAAGTCGGGCTCTCGGGTCATAAAGTGCCCGACAGATTTTAGGGCACGGTATGGTCCTGCGACAGATCTTACAATCTGTGAGAAAAAAATCTTGAAAGGAAACAGAAAATATTTTTGTTCTAAAAAACTCAATATTAGAATTGTCACCTCTTTCACTCAACAAGTTTTTCATGAATTTGCACCTCTCCCATATCAAGCCAGTGTGCGGCAAGAATCGATGGAAAATGGAGGGACTTATGAATCGAGGGACCTTTGAATAGGGCCTTATGCACAGAGGGTCTTTTCGAGGGACTTATGAATCGAGGGACCTTTGAATAGAGGGCCTTATGCACAGAGGGCCTTTTAAACGTCACCCAGAAAATCCTCTGCTGGAAAAATTCCTTCACCGGCCTGTCGGGCCCGATTTGTATTCCATAGCACGCGACAGCTTGGCCCGACAGGCCGCCGTAAAGGCCTTTAGACAGGCAAAACAGTTTTTTCCTTCGTTTCCTTCGTTTGGAAGTACGCTCAACGCTGCCGCAAGGGCGCTGTTTGAACAGCGGCCTTGCGGCAAAGCCGGTGTAAAAGGTATCTTTGGTTTGAAAAGCAGCCCTGCGGTTTGGTGTGTTGCGTTGTGGATATGGCGGAGGCCAAGGCCCTAGAATCCCGTGGTGTGGTGGAGGCAATACGTTGCAAGGTTGTGCTTTTTATTATGTTTCTCTTGCATTACTTTGGTATACATCTTGAGTAAACTGGTTGAGCCTGGATTTCATCGTCCATAGTTGAAGGGCTGATAAATGGCTCCGATTAAGCTGAAGCCCCTTCCACCGTCCCGTGTCAAGCTTAAATGTGGATTTGAGGGATGTGGGTATTTTGGCGAAAAACGTTTTTAAGGAGCATCAACGAATCAAGCATTCTGGGCTGCCCTGCAAGTTCAGGAACAGCGGTTTTGGTCAAGGAGGTCTTTTTGAAGCATGGATCAAACAGCGGGCAGATCAGAACAGTGTGGGAAAAACAAACAAGTAAGCGATGTGGTGTTCGTTGTAATTTCGGCAGCTTACATTTATTTCCACGCAGTATGTTATGCTCACTGTTGATCAATAATTTTAAATGATATTAATAAGGGAAAAATGAATTTTACCAGCAGACTGGTCAAATTAGACTAAAACATTTGATTTTCCCTTCCATCTTCTTTTAAATCCAATGCCTGTTTGTCCAGAATTAACCACAAAAGTTGCACACCTTCATCAGTGGATTTGTAGATGCCAAAGAAACAAAACTCTTCACTTTTCCACATTAATTTGTGTTTTAAGTACCAAACTATTTCTCCCATTTCATTTTATTCACTTACCTAAATATGCCTATGATCTATGTCAAGGGACAAAGATATAACAAAAACACAGCCTAGTGCAACCTTTACTCATTCCTTTTACTCTAAACTTCCTTGGAAACATGATATTTATTTGACATTTACTATCTAACTGACTTAAGGTTATTTATTAGCCTCATGAACTTCAGATCCTAAACCACGTACCCTCATGGAAATGAGCACGGCAATGCATGAAAAACTTTGAAATAGCCAACAGCTTCAAAATTTGGGATTTTTCATGTAAACATGCATTTAAAAGTCATGGAAAGCTAATATTACATGTTTGTATTCAACTACAAGTAGCCATGATCCTTAAAAACACTTTCGAATATCAAAAAAGTACCCCTCCAATCTTGTTTGTCTGGCCATCAGAGCAAAATCCATATATAAATTTTGGGGGTTCCTTCCAAATTAGCCCCTCCCACCTCCAAAAACTGAAATCATGAAAATCTGCAGAAGCTGGCATAAGTAACCGCATGGTATGGGAACCAGGTCAGCTTTCTTCCATTGCAAACTATATTTTTAAGTATTCTGGGCTCGACTATGTAACATAATAACAAAATATCACTTATTCTCATTCTAGTGCAGCATTTTTTGTCAATGGCGGCTGCAGAGGACTGAAAAAGGGGGCGGCTTTTCATGTTATTGTATATTTCCACCTGTGACCTAAATCATCTGAATTCAAGACCGAGTCTTATTCAAGAACCAGTCGAGCTGACTTTGACACACACTATTTGTATGCTGTACGTCCACAAATCTCAAATTACATCCAATAATAAATTTCCTTTACCAATGGTGACTCCAGAAAATGAGAATTCGTGGTTCGGTATTCAATTTGTTATAGGTTTCTGCCGATAACCTTAATTTCCTGAGCGAGTCTGATAATTGAAAACCCGAAGAACAGTCTCAGTTCTAGAGTTTTGAAAATTAATAGACTTGTGTCATTCCACTTAGATTTGCCATAGGCGGCTTCAGAGCACGAAAAATAAGGATATCACACATATAAGGATCAGAGCACAAAAATAAGAATAATGATATCCATTGGTGCCAAACTAGAAGTTGTTTATGCTAATTTTAGTATTTTCTATTAAGAATGTGCAAAATGAGTAGGAACATTTTACCAATTGAATGGGTTTTAGACAATTTTAATAGTCCTATCCTAACCACCCGACAGATTTGGAGGTTTTTTCGAAAGTGCCCGACAGATTTGAGATATTTTGTAGCTCTGCCACCCGAGTTGGATGCCTTGCTCGCGAAAGATCGAGTAGACTAATCTTGACATATATATCACGTTCCTGGAATTTTAGTGCGCATCGACTGCAATGGACATTCTGCGCCCATGTCTAAACGATTTAACACAATAGGTGTTGGTTCAGGCATGAGAAAAATCGGCAGCAGTTCATGCTTTGGTAAAATATCCTACAATACTTTTCAGACTGCAATGTAAATCGTGCATTACGTCATTCGCAAGACACAAAAAACAGCACAGACACCAAACATAAAAAACGCGACTTGTTCCGAATTATAATTTCGCTGACAGGTTATCGCACGACATGACCACCAGAGATCAAGTGACATTAAACTTAACACGCGCATTGACGTGGGAGGGGCGGGTACCCCCCTCGGGTTTTTTGAGGTAGCATAAAAACGGCGGCGCGTAGCGCCGACGTACTTGGCATACCTTTCCCTATTCATTTTCACAACCTTTGTGAACATTTTAAGGTTAGGTCATCTCGGGTCAGGTCACCAGTACAGGTCAAGTGACCACCTCTAAAAAGGTTTAAATTGGCATAAGTCAGAACAGGATAAACTTATCCGATTGAAGCTCATTTAGATAGCGGGCCCACCGAGTGGTCTAAAGAGTGGTCAGTGGCTCTGGCATTTTTATATCGGTGACCTAAGGTCAGGTACGAGCCATGACCTCTCCATTGGAATTACATGGGAAAATGGTTTTAACTAATAACTTAGTAATGGATGGTGGAAGAGTATTTATTTTAAGAACATTAGATTTGTCTGTGCGGTTCTAATGATATGCATTTTGACCTAAATTGACTTTGACCTGACCTCAGATCAGGTCAAATCCTTGATTTGACCTAATATGACTTAGCAAGGTCATATTATATATCATTCATTTCGGCTTGCGGCGAGGATTACAATATGATAAATTGTTTTGCTCTAATATTTTCCATAGAGAATTGGATGGGCTACCCAACGCCGTTTACCGTTTTGTTTGCTATCTAGTGTGATTCTCGAGATCTTGGGCGGGGGAGGGGGGGTACCCACCCACCGTCAAAGCGAAGGTGGCTCACACCCCCGTCAATGCGCGTGCTAATATTGATCTAGAATACAACAACGTCAGAATTTGACATCGGGAATCGTCACAGAAGTCTACTAGTGCGAGCACCCGACAAAACTCGTGCTCTCTTAGCTTTTAGAAAAGCTTGAACATTCGGCACAAAATCTGGATGCAATACTAACAGGGCATTTAATCAAGTTTACTTCGCGCTTCTCTATGGCTTCATGTGTTCCATCGTCCAAAGCCATCGTTCAACTTTCAACTGCAATGTACAGCACAAATGGCAAAATATCATAGCTGTCTTGTCTTGGGGTGTGAGGACCAAAATTAAGAAAGCACTTTGAATCATTATGAAAATATTTCTTACAATTTCCACCACTTTGCTTCACGCCCATCAGGTATCCATGACAAAAGTTGACTTCGATGACTTCTGCTCGAGACATTGTTCACACACGGCTTGCTGCCATTGCTAGGTTGCGATCGGGGGACCTTGGGGGCGATCGGACGGGGGCGCATCGGACCGGGCACGACCGGAAAAGCTATCAGGTGGGCGAATTTCGGTGGGCGCACTTCATCCGGGGGGGAAGCGACATTTCAGGGGCGCATCGACCTCAGGGGGCGAGGGTGATGGGGGGTCTTCTCGATATGCCATTGTGTCGTCACCTTTTGAGAGCCGCATAACCTGGGAACACAATACAAAAGCATGGGATAATGCACGTTAGCACACAACAGAATAATATAAATAAAAAATGGGCAGCCACATAGGCGGATCCAGGGGGGCAAAGGGGGCACGTGCCCCCCCCAATCGACACTTTGGTGCCCCCTGAAATGGTCACGGCACCCCCTGAAAGGTCGAGGGAGCCCCCTGATATGTTACTTCTCCCCCAGGATGCTAAAATCGGCGCCCACCGACAGGATTTTGCGCCCGTCTGATAGGTTTTGCCGATCAAAACTGGCGCCCCCTGGTCTGGGTAGCGCCCCCCGGGAAGGTGCCCCCCCGATAGGAAATCCTGGATCCGCCTATGGGCAGCCACAATATTTTCGTTTAGAGGGGGCACTTAAGCCGCGGGGCAACATTTTAGCACGTGACTGCCATTTCATATGCTGTGGCTTATCATTCAAAACACACTGATTTGTAGTTTGATTGGACTAGAATAGAATAGTTTAACCCCAAGGTCTCTCATCATGAGGGTTTGGATTCCACAGACCGCACCATGACTTATATACAATTTGAAGGTCATCATATCTTAAAGCATACATCACAAGAATGAAAGTTATTGGGTACAGAGGACTGATCTTACCTGCGATCCAAATTTCTCGTATCCTTGGGATGAGCTAGTCTTGGCACTTCTGATGATCCGCCTCTGGTGTTGGTGAGGTGGCTGCTGGGAGGTGGGACTTGGCGTCCAGTATTGGCGTACAGCGCTGATCCGCCTCTGGTGTTGGTGAGGTGGCTGCTGGGAGGTGGGACTTGGCGTCCAGCATGGGCGTACAGCGCTGATCCGCCTTTGGTGTTGGTGAGGTTGCTGCTGGGCGGTGGGACTTGGCGTCCAGCATGAACGTACATGGGCGATCCGCCTCTGGCGTTGGTGTGGCGAGTACTGGGAGGTGGGACTAGGCATCCAGCAGGGTTGTACCACATATTTCCACCTCTGGTGTTGATGAGGTGGCTGCTGGAGAGTGAAGCTGAGCTCTGGGAAAGAAAATAAAGAATTTTAAAGATTGCTTTGAATAGTTTTGTCAGAAGTTACATTTTTTTATTCACTTCTGACTCTATACTTCAAACTTTCTATACCCATCCGCTGTCATGGCATCAAGGAGCACAAATTCGTACAGGTTTATGTCCTAATGTGGAAAGTTTTTGTCAGCATCAGGTTGAAGTTTGACTGGTCCCCTCACTTTTTTGCTGGTGGCAACGCTTATGGCTGAAACAGTACCGAAAATCGAAAGCATAACAAAGTATCATTATGGTTGACAGAAAAAATTTAAGAAAAGTAAGACAGATTAAAAAGTACAACTGAATCCCGTTTCTGTGAGATATATTATGGAAATGCAAGTGTATTTGGTAACGCATAAATAATAATTCATTTAACAATACTCCTTGGAATTTCAATTCAAACAAAAAATAAGGCAGGAAAACCACATTAAAGCAAGATAGGTACCTACCCCGCCTCAGTCACATAATTTCCTTTCAACTTTGGGCAGAATTTGAGCTGCCCAAATCACCTTGCCTAGTTTCCTGCCAAGTTCTGCAGACGTGCAAATAGTTAAACATGTAATCTGAACTTGTTGGGCTTGAACTGAATTTAAACTTCCAACAAGCATCATAACTTTGAATAGATCCCCGGCACATAAAATAAGTACTTTTAAGCAAAACACCAAATTTTAAGTCTCTAAAAAGTTCAGACACAGCAAAAATGTAGGTAGGGACTTGGGTAGGAAGTGTAAGTTGATACATCAGCGAAAATTGTGAGTTGGTAAGAGCCATATCTTACCTGTGATCCTGCACTCCAGGAGTCTGTGATCCTGTAACGGCTGCACAAACGCACGGCAACCGCAGGTGTTTCAAGTGCTTTTACCGCTTACTCCTACCACTACTGCAAAATTGTGCAACACCACAATAATATATAATAGAACGACACAGATGAAGTCGCGATGCAATGCATCCACGGCATCGCATCGCACGGCATTTGCGACGCTAGGACGCGGCGAATTAACATGCGGAAGCTTCCCGCGCTCCGAAGGTAAAGACAGAGCAAAATAATGGCCTTAAAAAGTTAGAGAATAACTATTTAAAAACTGCCTATATTAATACAATAGTTTAGTTAATATACGCTATTATTGATGTTCAAATTCGGAAAAAATTGTTTTATGGTGAGGATATCATTCTTTACTGGATTTGGATGGTCTTAATCCTCATTATCCATTTAATTTCCAAATGGTGCCTATATTAATACCGCGTTTTCCCTTAAAAGTATTATTTTGACTTTTCAAAAGTCTATTTTAAGTCCCAAAACTGCATAGAGGAGGATATTCAAATGGAATTTAACATTCCGTTCTGAAGTGGCGCAAACTAGTGTCTCTACTAACCGTGATTACACCCTGGCCCAGCAGAGAAGGATAGATTCAAGCCCCCCTCCTGTTGGGAGGAATCGAGTATATTTCAAGGCTGGGAACCAAATTTAAAACTTCGGTCGAGACCCGGGGACCCAGGCTAGAAATTTGCTCAATATGTGTGAAATTGATAACTTCATAAGGATTACTTCATAGACACTCATTAGAAATTTCATATGCTGAGAAATAATTTTTCGGTAGATGCTCGGTAACCAGAAACCTCGGCCTGCGGCCTCGGCTAACGCCGTTTTGGCGCAGGAGAACCACATGACAATGTGCTGAAATCAAACCATATTTCCTTCTCAATGTATCTTCATAAGCATGTAAGTCAGTTTTATCATTCTTTGCTTTGATATAACTAATAAAGAGTACATCGTCAACCTCGGATTCGAACCTGGCACCCCTGATCAATAGACAGTGCCTCTAACCACTAGACCACTGTCCCACACTCTGCACCCTCCCACTAGCCGAACACCTGTGACCCGGCAGGAGGTCACTGGCCGGTACCACTCAGCCGAATATGGCGGGACGCTGGCGCCGGGTGCTGTGTTTGTCCCGAAAAGGTACGATATAAAGGTGCTTCTAGAAGACGAACCAAACTTTATTTTGGGCTGAAATTACTTGTATCGTCGAGCTAGGATCCTAAGCTAGCTTCATGCCAAATTTCATCCACTTCCATTAATTTTAAGGACTTGAAACCATGGTGAGAAGCAAAGGTGGTCCGAGAAAATTAGCACCTTGTAAAACATTCTCCGATTAATTACTCGAAAGACTTTAGAGATAGGTGGGTAGTATAAGTGAGTGAAATGACCGCAAGGAACTTTCCTATTCAGCCATGTCATTTCTGAGTTTGTGAGTGACATGAGCTCGGAACCAGGAAGTTGCAAATAAAAAGTTTTTTTACTCAAATTTTAGTTATGCCTATAAAACAAAGAATTTCAATATCGCAATTTCCATCTCCAAATACTATCAGGCGGAAGCAATGTTCTTTCGTTATCTGAAATGGAAACTCAAATCCGTCAATTAGATTGCGAGATATTAACGTTGGAATGAAATGAGCAAAAATGCAGTCTTCCGAGAAAACGAAAAAAACTAGGCCAATATTTTAGGTTTTCCACTCAAAACTATGTCTAAGCACAAGAAAATTGACCTAGCTACCCCTAGGTAACTGCCTTTCAGCTAACTAAAGCGTGCCTTCTGATATTTCCAGCGTCCAAGTCGGCCATCAACTTTAAGTAGGTTTTTTGCTCGCGTGAGAAATACCGCGTTTTCATGCGATAAATATTGTCGGACCAGCTCAATTTTTATTCCTTAGCTGGCCCTTGTTCCCTTTGAAAAGGACATAAATTTCAAGCTCGTGGCTTAAGGAGTAAAAATTAGAAAAATATAAAACAGTAAAAGTTTGAGCCAAAATTTTTCAAAAACTATTTTAGATTTCAACTCGGGGCTTTAGTTTGGGAGTCTGGCGTGGGAGGGCTATCACCCTACAAAACTGCAGAGCTCTGGCATCAATTCTCAGGCGGGACAGACAACAACAGACAGACCTCGGCCTGCGGCCTGGGCTAACGCCCCACCGGCGCAGGAGAGCCGCATGACAATGTGCCGAAAGCAAACCATATTTCGTTCTTAATGTATCTCTTCATAAGCCTGCAAGTCAGTTTTATCATTCTTTTCTTTGAAATAACCAATAAAGAGTACGTGGTCACCCCCCGGATTCGAACCGGGCCTACCTGATCAAGAGACAGGGCCTCTAACCACTAGACCACCGTACCACACTACCCATCCTCCCACTAGCTGAACAGCTGTGACCCGTCAGGAGGTCACTGGCTAGTACAACTCCGCCGAATATGCCGGGCCGCTGGCGCCGGGTGCTGTGCTTGTCCCGAAAAGGCACGATATAAAGGTGCTTCTAGAAGACGAACCAAACATTCTTTTGGGCTGAAATTAGTTGTATCGTCGAGCTTGGATCGTAAGCTAGCTTCATGCCAAATTACTTCCACTTCCATCCATTTTAAGGACTGGAAACCATGGTGAGAAGCAAAGGTGGTCCGAGAAATTTAGCATCTTGTAATACATTTTGGACTAATTACTCGAAAGCCATTAGAGATAGGTGGGTAGTATAAGTGAGCGAAATGACCGCAAGTAACTTTCCTCTTCAGCCATCTCAGTTCTGAGTTTGTGAGTGACATGAGCTTGGAACCAGGAAGATGCAAATAAAAAGTTTTTTGACTCAATTTCTATTTATGCCTATAAAACAAAAGAATTTCACATTCACAATTTCCATCTCCAAATATTATCAGGCGGAAGCAATGTTCTTTCATTATTTGAAATGAAAACTCAAATCGGTCAATTAGATTGTGAGATATAAACGTTGAAATGAAATGAACCAAAATTCAGTCTTCCGGACGAACTGTAAAAAGTAGGTCAAAATTTTGCGTTTTGCACTCAAAACTATGCCTAAGCACTACAAAATTTTCCTAGCTACCCCTAGGTAACTGCCTTTCAGCTAACTGAGGCCTGTCTTCTGACATTTCGAGCGCACAAGTCGGCCATCAACTTTTAGCAGGTTTTTTGCTCGCGTGAGAAATGCCGCGTTTTCGCGCAATAAATATTGTCGGATCAGCTCAATTTTTTTCCCCTAGCTGGCCCTTGTTATCTTTTGAAAAGGACATAAAATTCAAGTTCATGGCTTAAGAAGAAAAAATTAGAAAAATATAAAACAGAAAAAGTTTGAGCCAAAATTTCTCAAAAACTATTTTGGATTTCGACTCGGGGCTTCAGTTTGGGTGTCTGGAGCAGAAGGGCTATCACCCTACAAAATTCCAGAGCTCTGACATCAATTCTCAGGACTGACAGACGCCAACAACAACAGACCACGACGAGACCCGTCTGAGCGGCCAGAATAGAGCCGCTTGAGAAATCTCAATGCGCTTCGCTCCATGGATTTCGTCATGCGGCTCTGACTCCGGTCTGCGACCTGGGCTATCGCCCCACCGGCGCAGGAGAGCCGCATCACAATGTGCTGAAAGCAAACCATATTTCGTTCTTAATGTATCTCTTCATAAGCCTGCAGCTCAGTTTTATCATTCTTTTCTTTGAAATAACCAATAAAGAGTACGCGGTCACCCCCGGATTCGAACCGGACCTACCCGATCAAGAGACAGGTCCTCTAGCCACTAGACCACCGTGCCATACTACTCACCCTCCCATTAGCTGAACAGCTGTGACCCGTCAGGAGGTCACTGGCTGGTACAACTCCGCCGAATATGCCGGGCCGCTGGCGCCGGGTGCTGTGCTTGTCCCGAAAAGGCACGATATAAAGGTGCTTCTAGAAGACGAACCAAGCATTCTTTTGGGCTGAAATTACTTGTATCGTCGAGCTAGGATAGATCACCTATTAGAGATAGGTGGGTAGTATAAGTGAGCGAAATGACCGCAAGTAACTTTCCTATTCAGCCATGTCAGTTCTGAGTTTGTGAGTGACGTGAGCTTGGAACCAGGAAGATGCAAATAAAAGGTTTTTTGACTCAATTTCTATTTATGCCTATAAAACAAATAATTTCACATTCACAATTTACATCTCCAAATATTATCAGGCGGAAGCAATGTTCTTTCATTATTTGAAATTAAAACTCAAATCGGTCAATTAGATTGTGAGATATTAACGTTGAAATGAAATAAACCAAAATTCAGTCTTCCGGAAGAACTGTAAAAAGTAGGTCAAAATTTTACGTTTTGCTCTCAAAACTATGCCTAAGCACTGCAAAATTTGCCTAGCTACCCCTAGGTAACTGCCTTTCAGCTAACTGAGGCCTTTCTTCTGACATTTCGAGCGCACAAATCGGCCATCAACTTTTAGGAGGTTTTTTGCGCGCGTGAGAAATATCGCGTTTTCGCGCAATAAATATTGTCGGATCAGCTCAATTTTTTCCCCTAGCTGGCCCCTGTTATCTTTTGAAAAGGATATACAATTCAAGTTCGTAGCTTCAGAAGTAAAAATTAGAAAAATATAAAACAGAAAAAGTTTGAGCCAAAATTTCTCAAAACCTAATGTAGATTTCGACTCGGGGCTTCAGTTTGGGTGTCTGGAGCAGAAGGGCTATCACCCTACAAAATTCCAGAGCTCTGACATCAATTCTCAGGACTGACAGACGCCAACAACAACAACAGACCACGACGAGACCCGTCTGAGCGGCCAGAATAGAGCCGCTTGAGAAATCTCAATGCGCTTCGCTCCATGGATTTCGTCATGCGGCTCTGACAACACTTCGTTCGTCACCGGCTTCTGACAACCTCGGCCTGCGGCCTCGACAGGTGCCGCTCCGGCGCAGGAGAAGCCGGTGACAATGTACGTTATGCAAACAGATAAATTGACAGGGCAGTGTTTTCAGCAGTATGATACTTATCCCAACGCAATGCTGGGACTTTAGGTCTTGTTTTCTCATTATGACTCCATTCAATCCCCTGTGTAAGCCCATGTTTTCCTAAATTAGCATGTCTCTGCACACTGTGCCACGTTTGCCCTCTGTTTATGTCATCACATAAATAAACACACGTATGTTTGTTTTGTTAAGTAAAGATTGGGCATGAGCTGAAGAAAGGAAATACAATATAACATATGATGGGTTTGCCGACCGTTTTTCACCTATACCTGCAGATTTTTCACCCATTTCAGCCTATTTGTTAACGAGTTAGCTTCGGTTACCAGTCCCAGTCAGCATGCGCAGTACCGTCTGCAGTGAATGAGAGCAAAAATACCGTTATAATTGACTGAAGCATGTTGGAATGCCGTGTGTTTGTCTCCTGGTCTAAATCATACTTTATAGCCTATTATTCCTTAGAATTCCTACTGCGCATGTGCAGCACAGTGCAGCGTCATAATGCCGTCAATTGGGATTAGCAGATAGCATTCTGCTTTTACTCGCAAAGTTTGAGCAAAATCGGTCTATTGCCTCCCCAGATAGCCTCAATGACCATAAAATCTAATGCGCATGCGCACTGACCTTATTAGTTATCAAGGGTGACAAAAAATTAATGCTAAATTTTAGCATGTTGCCTCTCCTCTGTTCATTTCCTCCTCTGAAATATCCTCAACTTTAAGGCTTATTTTGATAATTTCTACAGCGCATGCGCAGAGCAGTGCAACTTCAATTTTAAATTTTTTGTTTACATTTCGTGTCATTCTCTCGTTCACAAAATTTCAAGAAAATTGACCCATAGTTGCCGAGATGGTGTCTGTTACCATTAGTTCCACTGCGCATGTGCAGTGACGTTTCATTGACCTGAAGACCAGATTCGAAATCTGCATGACCGATTGTCACTCATTGGTATTGTTGCATGATATGGAACAGAGTGCAACGAGATTTATATATCATTTATATGTCTAAACACGGTGGCGGATACAAGGGGCGAGGCTGAAAAGTCCTACAGCTATGGCATAGGCGGAGGATGTTTCAAAGCAATGATCAGGATGCTTAAAAGAATAGGTGAATTCAGGGTGGTTCGGGGGTATAGGGGCACGTGCCCCCCTTGATCGACCCTCGGCGCCCCTTGAAATGGCCACGGCGCCCCCTTAGACATTTGATGGCGCCGCTTGAAATGTCACTTCCCACCCCCGGAGATGCGAAAATCTGCGCCCATCGGAAGGATTTTGCGTCCACCTGATAGGTTTTGCCGGTCAAAAGTGAGGGCCCCCCAGTTCCGAATTACACCCCATCCCCCGGGAAGATTTCTCCCCTCTCGGAAATATTTGATCCGCCCATACTCGAGCCCCTTAGCCCCTCCCCATACTGATGTCCTGGATCCGCCTATGCTCGAGCTTCTTAGCCCCACCTCCGTACTGACGTCCTGGATCCGCCTATGCTCAACCTCCCTAGCCCCACCCCTGAAACGATGACCTGGATCCGCCTATGCTTGAGCTCCTTAGCCCCACCCCTCAACTGATGTCCTGGATCCGCCTATGATCGAGCACCTTAGGCCCATCCTGGTACTGATGTCCTGGGTCCGCCTATGCTCGAGCTCCTTAGCCCCACCCCCCGTACTGATGTCCTGGATCCGCCTATGCTCGAGGTCCTTAGCCCCATCACCTTACTGATGTCCTGGATCCGCCTATGCTCGAACACCGTAGCCCCACCTCCGTACTGTCCTGGATCCGCCTGTGTTCGAGCTCCTTAGCCCCACCCTCGTACTGATGTCCTGGATCCGCCTATGCTCGAGCTCCTTAGCCCCATCCCCGTACTGATATCCTGGATCCGCCTATGCTCGAACTCCTTAGCCCCTACCCCCGTACTGATGTCCTGGATCCGCTTATGCTCGAGCTCCTTAGCCCCACCCCCTTACTGATGTCCTGGATCACTTATACTCGAAATCCTTAGCTCCACCCCGTACTGATGTCCTGGATCCGCCTATGCTCGAACTCCTTAGCCCCTACCCCCGTACTGATGTCCTGGATCCGCTTATGCTCGAGCTCCTTAGCCCCACCTCCGTACTGATGTCCTGGATCCGCCTATGCTCGAGCTCTTTAGCCCGATACCTGTACTGATGTCCTGGATCCGCCTATGCTTGAGCTCCTTAGCCCCAACTGATAGGTTTTGCCGGTCAAAAGTGGCGTCCCCCTGGTCCGGATGGCGCCCCCCGAGGAGGTGCCCCCCCGATCGGCAATCCTGGATCCGCCTATGGATAAATAAAATTTTATTGGACGGAAACAATATGACAGGTATAACAAAGAGATTGACGCAAAAGCCCGAAGGCTGAAGTGGTGGGGCCTCTCTTATCTCTCTCATAAAACACATCACTTTTTACCGTATGTGTGTGTGTGTGTGTGTGTGTGTGTGTGTGTGTGTGTGTGTGTGTGTGTGTGTGTGTGTGTGTGTGTGTGTGTGTGTGTGTGTGTGTGTGTGTGTGTGTGTGTGTGTGTGTGTGTGTGTGTGTGTGTGTGTGTGTGTGTGTGTATTGGGGTTTATAGGGCGCCTTCAGCGTCTAGGCTATATCGCGCCCACACTTTTTACCGTACGTATCACACACATACATAGTAAGATTTAAAAAATATATAAAAATATATATAGACACATATAAAGAAACAAAACACAACAAACCAAACAAGCAAAGCAGTTCCTGACCACCATTTTGTTTTTTTATTCGTCGCAAGTCGCCACCGCGAGCGGGACCCTACCGAACGGCCGCCAACCGGCCGGCCGAGTGATCCGCTGCATGCACTTTGATAGAAATGTTATGCCGTTCTTGCACGCATTGACCGGCTGCAGCCTAACGCCGCAGCACACAAGCTCCATGCAAGAAGGGCAGAATGACGTCACTCCTGCTGCGGGAAAAAGGTGACCGAAGTATTTTGGCCCTCAGTGGCGAACTAGTCATCGGAGCGTCATGAAACAAAAATGGCAGAGCTCATAATCTCCCATACTACAAGTATAGAGAGAGCCATATATTTCAGTTCAGTATAAAGGCACTTTATCACGTGATGAATCTATTACAACATTTGAAAACCGCATCAAATTCAGTCTTTATCATCGTATAGCTCAAAACCTATGGGAGACGCGCGGGTATGGTCAGGCAGGCGGTTGTAGAACTTGAGCCGGTCTTTTTTTGGTACCAATTTCGAGAACAAAATTTGGAAATATATAGTTATAAATTCCCAAGAAAGCAAAAAATATTGTTTTTTTTGCAGTAAAATATTTCCGATTAACTCAGAGGTTTAAGTTTAGAGTATGTTGTTGTAATGACAATGCCCATCCAAACAAAGAAAACTGCGTTCAAAAATGTCAAGAATTTTGAAAGTTATATGGTTTTAAAGTTTTAGGCCATAATTGCAATGTTTTGGAAAAAGGGCTAAAACTGACCTTCAAAATTATGCTTTTGCTCAGTTTAGTGTCTATGCAGTAATGCACAGTTCATTCTATCTGTAAAAATCCAGTTTGGAACACCTAGCATTATATCTTCAGATATTTCGAACTTATAAATTTGGTAATGCATTTCACTACACGTTGGTGGTAAAAGTTTCAAAAAATCATTTTGGAAATACAAATTTGGATTTTTGCTTCAAACTCTTAGCAACAACTGGTAATTGATTGTGTGTAAAAGAGTGTAAGTTTGAGACCTGTAGACCAAAAATAGAAAAATAGAAAAATAAAAATTTTAAAAATATATTCCAAATTTTTTGAAAAGTTTTTGAATAATTCGGAAATCTGCAGCCGGCAGGATTTTTTATGGGTTCCTGCCTTTCATCCCTGCAAGTTTCAAGTACCTGATACACACTGAGAAAAACTGAGTCCTCTTTTAGGTTTATGAGACCAAAAAATGTTTCACTTTCCCTATTCAAATCAGACAACACGTTTTGAGTCTTATTCTAAGCCTCAGGTGAAACCATATTTTCGAGTCCCTTTTTGGTATCGAATGAGACCAATAACCACCTTATGCAGCTTGTAAAGTAGACTCAGATGAAACCCTTTTCTATTTGACGAGTCCCTTTTTGCGACTATGAATATGTCCCTTGGTCTCGTGCAAGACTCATATGAAGCCTGCTTTATTTGGAGAGTCCCTTTTTCGACTATAAATCTGTCCCTTGGTCTCATTGACCCCGCATGTTGAAACCTTTTTTAAGACTCACGTGATCCTTAATTCGTATGGAGCAGATTTTCTCCAGTTTCTGAAATCATTTTCTGGTAGTATAATAATTTTAATGCTTTCATGACTCATGGCATCTCTTTGAACTCCCTGCAGTTATTTTGGCCAAGTATTGCCAAAATAGAAACATGCAGTCATCGCATCACCATGGCTGCCACCAAGAGCTTATTGCACCAACAAACTAAAACTCCACAGGCATCAGTCAGCTCAGCTCCGGGTCAGCTCTGCCACAACATTCACAAACTCAAAACAACTAATTCTATTGTTTATTGCCCAACAACCATCATCGAAAGGCGTTATAATGTTATACCTACTTATTTAGTTTGTTTAACATTGTTTTTGTACTAACCTGAAGATGATGAGTGTACCAAACTTAATAATGCACGAAATGAATATGTTTGCTAGCCTAATATTTAGACTAACAGAAGAACAGCGGAAAACAGCGAGAATGGGAGCGAGCACTCATACATTTCCTTCGTGTTTAACAATATATGAGGGGGCGCGGTAGTGGAGTGGTCAGCGTAGCTGTCTGCCACGCAGCCGACCCGGGTTCAAGGCCCGGCGGCTTCCCTGAACAAGGAGCAAGCTGGCTCCCGAGAAACCCTTCCAACAGGGAAAGAGTTGGCAACGCCATATGACCCTGGCAGTTGGTGCGTCGATAAGCCCCAGTAATTATTATAAACAATATATGAATTGTTCATTCCTGTAGTATTGCTTACAGCTGTCTCCACTCTTTAATGCCACAGCACGTCGGCCCAGTACAACACGTCACTGTAGGTCCAGAAAAGCGGTCATTTAAGGCTCCGTACTTTACAGCTGGCACTATGCACCTCTTTGACATTCAGGCAGGTACGCTGGATGAATTGCAGGACCACGTTTGCGCTTCCCGCTACCGTCTGGGCAAAGACGGTGTGGGCTGCTGCCCAGAGCAGGAACCCGCGGAGAGTGCCGTCATACTCCGCCATCGCCTCTCCCTCGCAGTGGAGGACACCGCCAACCATGGTGATACGCACCACGGTGACGATTGAGGGCGCCTCCATGGCGTCCAGAAGGGCCCGAAGGGTGTCCTCGTCTGGAAACAGTACAGACAAATGCTTAAAATTTTGCACAATCCCGCTAATCACTCACATGGTCAGGGGACGGCCACTTGCCTCGGTAGACATATCCAATTTTCTCATATTGATCAAAAACAGAAACGCCGTTTTTTACCTGAATGGTCATGTCATATATCATTTATCATTTATATATCATTTGGATGTGTAGCCATTCTAAGGTTTCCGATACCCATGTCTATACACGCTTCTGCGAATATGACCAGCATTCTTGAAGTCTGCATACGGCTCTGCGCACTGAAACCCCCAAAGCTTACTAGCCTTCGTACGCCTCTGCGCACTAAAACCCCCCATCTTCAGTAGCCTGAGTAGGGGAGCACACCGAATTACGGACACTTAAGCACTTGGCGGTGAAAAACGTTGCGTGGTCTACAGTGCAGGGTTTGATGGAACTGGAACATGGTAAACATGTGTTAAGAAATAATGGATCGAGTATTTCGAACAATTCGCCACCTTCAACACCCCTCATTAATTTGTTTAAAAAAAAAAACACTTGTGAGTGTCACGCCCGCGGCGTCCACTCACGGCCGGAATATCGGACGGCAATGTGGCTCTGTCGGTAATTTCGGACACAACAATGAAAAACTGTTGCTGCTCAGGTTAACCCACCCCCCACTCTCTCAAACCCTCCAGAATTCCCTATCCTTAAAGCACAACTGCTACGTCATGGCATCTCATCACTGAAAGTCGCATTCCCGAAGGAAGCGGGCACTGTACCTGAACTTGACGATTCCTGGCTAGGATCCAAGCTGCCTCCCAGAGGCTGGGTTTAGCTCCAAATGTCATCTTGACTTCAATATTTGGCCACCGCTGGCTTCCAGGGGCCGCACGTCTGACATCCCTCATAAAAGATATTCACTCTCATCACGCCTCGCCGGTTTTCCCCTCCCCTTTAACTGAATCACTCCCAGAAATAAGTCACATTCTTGAACTTCGCAGAAATTACGGCTCTGCTGAGCTGGATCCAAAGAGAGAGGGAGTAAAGCCAAATCCGGATAATTACATGGTTAAAAGACAAAATTCACCTTGCACTGGGCTCCTTACATGTCTGCCTCGCTGGCCACTGGTCTTTCAACTTCCCACTCAAATTAAAATTCCGAACTGTCACGTGCCGACAGCAACAATAACATTACCGGACGGTTCCTCTGGTTACGGAGTTCAACAACCTTGAAAGATTATAGGTACGCACAGAACTGGGTCAGTGCCGGAAATTAAACTGATTTGTGGTTTTGAACGATTAAAAATTATAATTTTACCCTCCTTCCCAGTAATATTGGTTAAACATTGATAAAATCCAATTTTGTATTTTATTACTTACAGCCTAAAACGCTAGCGCCGAAGTGGCCAGTGGCCAAAAAGCAAACTTCTGATATATACGCGATCAAAAGATAGAAGCATCTGGCGGTGATCGAACTGAATCGATCAGCTGGGCACTGCATCTGTGCACTGCATCTGAGCACTGCTGGGCACTGCATCGCCGCCTCTGTGCACTGCATCCTCATTTGGATCCCTTGTCTCAGGTGGCTGAAGACACCTTTGGCCATTTCCAAATTAAACCCCATATTCTCGATGTCCTGAACGCGCCTATGTGGATTACATCCCATCTACAACACAATTCTGGAGTACCTAAGAACGCTTCTGCGTACTGCACCCACCTTTGAAGGGTTTTCTATACTCATGTTCATGATTTAACATTGAATAATTTTGAAAAACATGGCTTCACAGTGAATTTGAAAATGGTCATGCAATTATTTGCTGCAAAGACTATGACAAATATTTCTCATGCACCACACTTAAGCACATTGTCACCAAAGACTTACCGTTCGATGTTCCGGACGTATCAACACAACTCCACAGCACAAAAATGGCGTCGATGTTTGAGTTGCACTCAATTTCTTCGCCTGATCGCGCATGCGCTTTTGCCGATCAAGTAGTCCTTTTTTGGCCTCAGCGGAGACCACTGGCTTGAACTTTAAGATGAGTCCAGTTTTAAGACTCGAGTGAGTCTCTTCCTGTTCTGCTCATCTGAGTTTGCTGTTGAGCGCAGTTTTAAGTATAGATTGAGACCAGACATTGGCACTGAGTCAAAAAAATCGGGAGCACGTGAGAAACGAAAGGAAACATTCTCAAACTGTTTTCTCAGTGCAAGTTCTCAGAACAGACAACTACTACTACTATACGAACAACAGAGAACGAAAAACTGTCAGTATAGAAGCCGTTTCTCACTTCGTTCGTCACCGGCTTCTGACAGAGAACGAAAAACTGTCAGTATAGAAGCCGTTTCTCACTTCGTTCGTCACCGGCTTCTGACAGACCACGACGAGACCCGTCTGAGCGGCCAGAATAGAGCCGCTTGAGAAATCTCAATGCGCTTCGCTCCATGGATTTCGTCATGCGGCTCTGACAGACAGACCACGACGAGACCGGTAAAGCGGCCAGATTAGAACCACTCTGAGAAATACTATTACGCTGCGCTCCATGCATTTCGTCATGTGGTTCTGATATTGTTATAAATTATTCTAACAAGGCTTAACATTTCCTACGGGGCTGAGATGAGGATTCTCTTTCTGTATGAGGATTCTGCAATCACTCAGCTTTTGTGATTTTATTATCACATGCTGGTATTTGACTTGCTGCTTCTAAGAGGGGTGTGTTTATTTAGAACGAAGTTTAATGATATAATAAATTTCTATCAAAACTGCCAGAGTACCCTTTTTTAATTTGGGCACCCCAATGGTTTTCAAAAATCCAACCCTTGCTTGTAGGTAGACTCATAAGCGTAGGTACATACATACGTCCAAAACAATCGGGCCAAATATCTTAGCCATTTCTTTCCATTCGACGCCATTTATCTAATAAGTAAGAATGATTAATATTGGGGGTATGGCCTTTTGGATTCGTGTACTCCTACGTTTGTGGGTGAACTAGGAAATGCTGCTATGATATTTTTGACTGCTGTGCACAGGACGTTCAACTAGGAAAAGGCCTTCTTTTGGGAAGGAGGGCCGGTACAGTTGCCAGAAAGCTGAAGTTTCGGATCCCACATCAGCCACTGCCAACGCATGATCAGAGCTTCCATCTTTATGCACAGGATTCCCACGTGAAAAAATTCCGCAGGATCCTGCGGGCCCAATATGGGATCGCAAACAGGCCTGCGGCACAATAGATGGAAATAAAGGATTGAAAAAATCAATTTTCGGTGGGAAATATTATTGATGGTGTTATAAGGGTAAAATAGTTGAAAATGAATTGCCCCGATCTTTACGAATAAATTGGATGATTTTCTGCAAAATGTGTGTTCTACCCTTGCGTTGCAGTTGAATTATTGAGGTGCACAAATTGTGGGGTTTCACGGGATCTGTACTTGCTTTGTAGTGCATGTGCGGCCTTTGGTGCTGACTATGCGGTGGCAGTGGCAGGTGCGGCACCAAAAGTTTCAGGCTTTTGCAACTCTACGTATGATGAACATAAAATCCTGAACTTGCACAGCAAAAGTACCGAACCTGCAGTTACCCCACAGCTTATGAAACCCATGAGTGAAATATCAGTGGATAAGGAAACTCCGGCTAAAGCTGAGTAATTTCTGCATAAACGTTTCAGTTAGCACTACATTTCGAATACCCTTAACTTCACTAACCAATGGTGACATACTTCAGGTAAGGTAAATAGCTTCCTTAATTCGAAGTCCCACCGATTTCCCGCAGTGCAACTTAAATCACCCATTGTTCCCGCCGGATCTAGTGGAAATTCTTATGTGGGGCTGGGGTAAGGCTCCGGGCTCCAAACCCAAATTCGGGATTCAGCCGGTGTGTTTTGTTCATTTTGCTTCCCTAAATAAATATTTCGGACGGCATAAGTCGTCAGAGGGGCTAAATATATAGCCGGGGTCCCGATATTGTCGGTCCTCGGGGCAGGAGAATGGGGAGCAATATTTCAGGGAGCTCAATCCACCATTACTCCCATAAGTGTAGGGAGGGCCAGAATATTGATACGGCTAAGGGGTATTTTTAAGTCATTTCTTTCCAGTCAACGCTATAGGGGCATTCCAGGATAAAACGACCAAAACATTTTCAATTGACACCACCATGTCTAGAAAAAATATGAAACTTTGTCTCCGGGGTAGTTTTGGGCCAGGAACACGCCGGTGAAAATCTTAGCCCCCTCCGACCAACGGTGACCGAGTTATAGCCCGAGGCATTTTCGGGAGGTCACCCTGTAGACTCATCTTTGATGCTTCATAACTCAAAAACGCATTGCCTGATTAAAGGGAGATACGCGAAAAAATTATTATTGTGGTTTCTTGCTATTTGAAAAATCCTGATTACGAAACTATCAATTATTTTTGTATCTTCGGCAAAATTTTGGGACGCCACTCACTTATTATCGAAATAGGTTAACAGTTCCGATAAAATACTGAAACCTTCACCCATCACTTACCTTTCGAAAACTATTTAAAGTTGAAAAGCAATGTTTTTGTAATACAAATCTCTGTTCTCCTGTATTTGTATTTGAATTAATTTTAAAAAGCTTTTAAAAATTACAAAATGAATTAGTTTGCTCTAGAAACAGAAAAAAACATAATTACTCAAGTCTTCAGCGGTTTCGTACCTCGGGTCTTGAGTCATTTTCTGCTTCAGCCCCAGGATGACAAAACTTTTGCGTCACATAGGTCATGTGACCTCGGTATGAGAATTCCTAGGCTTCTGATCGGTTAATTGTGATTTCTTTTAAGCCCTATATTTTTGTTTCAAAAGAGTTTTTGAATGTTGTTTTTCTAAAGTAATTTTTTCTGTAGTAGTCCAAAGTTCTACATCACCGTTTAGGATAGATATGACCTAATTCTTAGAGAAACTGATAGCCTTAGCCGTGTGTACGTCATATACACCGAGATGAGGTGTACTGGTAAAGTCGTCTAGAAATGTTGACTTTGAAAGCAATTTTAAGGCATTTGCAGGCGGAATTCGCAAAAATGATAATATGTCTTCTGAAACAACTTTTTGTGACCTTTTGATCTAGCCAATAAAAATGTTTTGCGTATCTCCCTTTAACAAGTTTTGTATATCATTGAACTCATCTTGAACTGTACATTATTTTGAAAAAATAAAATTTCAAAATTGTAAAAATTTGACTTTATTCGTTTGACCTTTTCGTGTTTGACTTAGCTTGACCTTTTCGCATTTGAAATTGCCCTTTTAGACACCTAAAAAAGTTTGCTTCATAAAATATCTTTCTATAGAAAAAATTAAAAAATGCGTAAATAAAATTAAAAAAAATCAAAAATTCAAAGGATGTTTTACCACTTTTACCACTGTTTCCATGGTTCATTGGGGGTGGTCGGGCACCCACAAATAGATATAATTCCACACTTTTGGTGCCTTGTATAATCATTGAAGAATAAGGGAATACACTGTGATGACTTCGAAACTGACACTGACTTTGTCCTGTACAAACGCATTCATTCACCTGCAATGATTGCCGTCTGATCACCCATTACTTAAGCCAAAGAATCTATACCAGTATCTTTAATATTACCCTTGCATTGCACATTCGCCATGACTAAATTTGCGATCATTCACGCAACACCCATAAAAGAAAGTATATTTGCACAGCACGACACTGTTTGGTTCAAACATAGGTATACGAAATCCGAGCATCTCTTCCTTTGTTTGTAGAGATTTCATGAACAGTGATGGGTGTCTTATTTACCGCTGGTATTCTATGAAACTTTTTATTTATTCTTCCATAATCGCACTGGCAAACAGACTTTGAAGCTGTCTGGAAACATTGGCTGTGCTTCATTGTGGAATGTACAAGAACTTGACCGTGCTGAAAAATGTATGCGGTAGAAAAGCATGCGTACCTTCGGCATCACGCGTTTAATCTTTCACTGGACTTTTATAAACCATCGTGATATATGTTGCCCGTTTCGCAGTGCTCTCGATATAGTCGCAGGCGCCCTTGCTGTGAGACGTAGTGAAAACACTTCATTTACATAATTTAATTTTGGTTCGATATAACTTTTGCACTGGAATTAAACCTTTGCATTGCTTTAAAATCGTGTGCATGGCGGCACCATTTAATGAAGTTAGATATATTTTTTTCATTGTGCAGCACAGCTCTCAGTTAGGAGATGTACATTATTCAGTCATTTCTCTCGCTTTCATTCTCCAGGCATAAGTTCTAGAAAAAAAACACGAGCCATCGCAGTGTTGTGTTGGGAGGCATGTTATATCACACAGGTTGCGTGGCCTAATTGTTGGTTATCTCTGCTGTTCAGTAAGCCATGTAGAATGAACAGTGCACTGGGAGCGACGCCGCTCAATAGCCAGTTTTAATCACTACCGACAATTTTACATACAATCGTTTGGTCGGGTCACCTTTGAGGTTGCTCGAGGTCAAAGTATTCCTTACAAAAACTAAGTGGAAACCTAAATTTTGTGGCATAATAGCTGACAGAGGAGAGCCGTAGAAAAATGTTCAGCACCATTGGAATGCTCTTGTCGAGCCCGATCGGATTATAAATCTTATAATCTTGTCATTTCAAATTTCAAAATTAACCTGCTTTGACCTAGAGCCGGGCTTAGGTCTGTATGGTAAAAATAATATTAATCAAACTGCAGTGGCAAGTCAGACACGACAACCTAAAAATAAAACCTCCATCGCAATTCTCGATAATTCTCAATGCTCGCAAGTTATCAAAATTTACCAATTGCCCCATGCATTTCCCATGGAAAGATCGTGACCCTCACCTTGTCCCAGTATATCGATATAGAAATCCTGCTCCGAAAAATTATCTTGCTCGGCGACCTTACTATGTGATGTGAATCTAAGCACGATAGTACGAATTTGATCTTACTGATGCACCTCCAAAGCTTTTTCGAGGTTAGGGCTCTTGACCTGGGTTGGCAGTCTGATCTGGTATGGCCCAAACCTAAAATTTTGCCAGAAGCTGCAAAAATTTCGAGTTAGAGGTAGATGAAGTACGGTGGCGCTGCGTGAAGTTGTTTTTTTTGTTTACTGCCTGTGCAAACCTGAGGAGGCCGGTTGCCCGCCCCCTCGTGTGGGCGCGTGTTAATTCTCACAAATTCTGAGACCTGCACGATGAAAATTTCGTAAAGACAATGCAATATGATTGCAAGCTACCAATTACAAAAGCAATAGCTTTGTTTGGGGTGTTAAACATAAGGCTGTACTACCGCAGTGGTAAAAACTGTCTGCATACCTACCTTAGGTGCTAAAAATTTGTCATTTATAGTATGAACGCATTTTTTAAATTTTTTTATCGAACGATATTTTATGAAGCAAAATTTTTGAGGTGTCTAAAAGGGCAATTTCAACTGCGAAAAGGTCAAGCTAGGCAAACACGAAAAGTTCAAACGAACAAGTCAAATTTGTTAAAATTTTGAAATTTTTTTTTTTAAATAATCTTTAGTTCAAGATGAGTTCAATGATATACAAAACTTGCTAATCAGGCAAAAATAATAATCAGGAGATCATCGTAAGTAAGTGTGGAGCGAATCTTCTCTTATCGTTGCCCTTTTCTTTCGACATGACATCTGGCCGATTATGCTAATGAGAAAATGTATCTTTGGTAAAGCATGAGCTTCCTTTATTTGCCTTTGACGGCCGGTGAGCAACAGGGCTTTCCTCGCTTACTGGCCTGAGGGGTTATAGAGTGAGGCTCTTTCATGCGTAATCATGCTTCATGTGAACCCTCTCCTCAGCATCTAGAACAGGTTCTAAAGACGTTACTTGTAACGTATATTAAACATGTCTGTGGTTCAGCACCTAGGTCAGATGACTTTGTGGTGTTTCCACGTTTGACACACATAATATCATGCTCTCATCTTAAGTCACCCTCACCTCATCATCATAAAGTGTTTCAGCAAGCGGTGGTAGTCCGCACTGTGGTGTTGCCACGTGGGACTCAAAATCATGCTCACATCTTAAGTCTCACCTCATCATCATATAAAAATCCCCCTCAGTCAGTCCTTGTTTTCTAGTAGATGTTACTATTCGTCTACTCGTCTGCTAGATTCAGGGAACTAATACTTAGATCCGCATGAGGTAGTCTGCATGGAAATGAGCACTAACACTAAACGATTATGTGCGATCAGTCTCTCTCTTTTATTAACAGTGGGTTAATGGTCAAGGCTTCTGTAACATTTTACAGAAGCTCTTTAAGCAACTTTATAACAATTACAAACAGTAACACAGTTGTTTTTGCTATCTTATGTTTTTGCTTCATTTCCTAGCAGGGCGTGCCGCGACTCGTTTAATTTTATGTTTCTGGTGTTAACGTAAGGGTGCTGTTGTCGCTGGGATCGCGGTGGGGCAGCTGGCTGCCTTTTAAAATGGGGTGGCACCTAAAAATGCGTTTTTAAGTTATGAAGCATCAAAGATGAGTCTACAAGGTGACCTCCCGAAAATGCCTCGGGCTATAACTCGGTCTCCGTTGGTCGGAGGGGGCTAAGATTCTCACAGGCGTGTTCCTGGCCCAAAATTACCCCGGAGACAAAGTTTCGGATTTTTTCGAGACATGGTGGTGTCAAGCCTTGGTCGATCTGTCCTGGAATCCCCCTATAGAGTTAATGGTTAAGAATTTGAATATTAGGGGCAGGGTTCATAGCCCATGCCCTCCCTGTTCCTCTACACCTGTGAATGTTCCCACTCGGTCGTCACCGCCTGATTTCGGTCCGCCTCCCCTTCCCAGTAAAAAATACCTCGCTCCCTAGTGACGGCTCTAGGCTTTCAGAAAGGGGGCGACGCCTAAGAGCGGCACTTCGCCAGGGTGGCCTTTATCTTCCAAGGGTGCCTAGTGTGGAGTTGTTAGAAATCTGACTTACGGGTCCCGCACCCGTCACCGCCACCGCGAAAAATAATTAAGTTTCGGCGAAAAATAATTAGCTTTCTCAATCCTGAATTTCCACGGATGCACTGTGCCCCTACTTCTGATCTCACGTTGGCCCCGCAGGATCTTTTGGGACTCCGGTACATAAAGATGTTCCAAAAGTTGTTTACATGTACTCAGACACCATCGGAATACTTGTCTCAGAGGGTCTCAGTAGTCAGTGTCGGGGGCCCCGGAGTTTATCTCGCAGGGCCTCCAAAATGTTGTCTCTGGGGGCCCCTGACTCGACTAAGGGCTACCAGAGCTAGTCTCTGGAGTCCCAAAACTTTTCCTGAGGACTCCCAGAGCTGGTCTTGGAGAGACCCCAGGGCTGGTCTCGTAGGCCCAATAGTCTATCTCGGGGGGCTTCAAAAAGTTTTCTCGGGAGCTTAGGGTTTGTCGGGGAGGACCTCAAGAGTATGTCTCGGGGGTGGGGAGGAGGGGGGGGTGGATTTGGTCTCTGGAGCCCCAAAAGTTTTCCCGGTGCCCCAGAGTAGGTCTCAAGCACCTCAAGATTTGGTTTGGGGGCCCCAGATATGGTTTGGAGGTCGGAGCGCCTCAAGAGCTGTTCCTAGGGGCCCCAAGGCGCTGTCTCGAGGGGCCAAAACAGTTTTATGGGGACCCAGAGCTGATCTTGAGTTTCTCTCGCATGACCCCAAGAGATTGTCCAGGGTGCCCAAAAAATTATCGGTGGCCGCCTGAACTGGTCTCGGGGGACTTTAAGAGCTTTTCTCGGAGGGGTTCCACAGTTGATTTCGAAGGGCCGAAAGTTCGTTTTTGGGTCCCCAGATTCGGCCTCCGGGCCCCCTCAGGGTGGGTCTCGGAGGCCCCAGGAGTTCTTCTTGGGGGTGGAGCAAGATTTTGTCTCAAGAGGCACAACAATTTGTCTCAGGTGGCTCCCCCCCCCCGAGTTGGTATCGGGGGACCCCAAAGAGTTTGTCTCGAGGGCACCCCAGAGATGAAGCCCATGTCACAAGATAAATAATAAAGGAATACCAGGTGTTATTCAGCTAAATATACCCTGAAGCATACAAATTAGGTAAAAATGTATCTACTAGGTAAAAACGTTTCTCTACATGCATGCTACTGTCAGGTCACTAACACGCTGCGGTGCTCAGTTAATCTCATTTTGCGCCATCATACGGAACGGCTATGGTGCCACGTGGTGACAAGTGCCGGTGCAAGGGCTAATCTCTAGCACCAAATAGCTAACTGTTTGCCTTGCGCACAGGACCCGGACATCGGTTACTGTTTGGTTCCTGACATAATGCATTTTCTTTTCATATCCGTCGTCAATATGCAAGTTTGCGAGGTCAGGTTGGCTCAGCTGGGGTGTTTTTCTAAACTGCAGCAGTGAAAATGTCCAAAAAAGACCGGAAGAAACGAATATGAAACTCATATTTTAAGAATCAGCTTACTGTCAAATTCTGTGCGATGTATATTTTGTCCTTTGAAATGACAAAGTTGTTCCAGTAAACCGTGGTTGTTCTTTGTATTGCATATATTGCATTGTATTCTTTGTATTGTATTTGTATTGCGATTTATGTGATTTAAGCTGTGCAGTGCGACGTGGATTGAATCGCCTTTAATATACTTTCCCAAGTACCTGTCTGTTTCACGAAGGGGAATAGGTATTGGATTGTATTGATTGGGAACATTTTAAGCACTATTTTGAGCACCCTTCCTACACCTTTGCAGCTTACTAGCGTGAGTACCCAAAATGGAAGTACCCCAGGGGGCCTCATTTTTGGCACGGAACCAAAAGGGGGTACTAATTGCAAAAGTACCCATTTGGGTGTGACTGCAATAGGGCACCACGAGAAGTACAACCAGCTGTAACAGAAGAGGCGCAGTCAAAGTAGGGGAGGGTGGGGTAAGATACCCAGGCTTAGGGATATACGGATTATGACATAACCGCGGTACCAACATCGCTGTTTTAGATGCCAAGCCGTAGCATGATCCGTCATCTTTCTTATGCAATTGATGGAATTTCTTATAATTATCATATTTTGTACCTATTATGATTTTACTGTAGGCCTGCAAAGGGGTTCTTACTGCATCGGATGGGTGAGATATCTCTAGGACTTGGTAGTACCCCATTCTGTTGTATCGTTAGTGAAGTAGCTTTTTCGCAGTTTTAAGCTTCATTGCCAATCATTTAAGTATTATTCAACGAAGTAAGCTCGGATGTTGAAGAGAAATCATCTAAATATTCGCGAAAATAGTTTTCCTTGTCTGGAGGTTCTTTCCCCATCTCTCTCTCTCTCTCTCTCACTCTCTCTCTCTCTCTCTCTCTCTCTCTCTCTCTCTCGCCCACCGTCAGTCAGAAGGAAAACACTTGCAGCAATTTACGGTCCCTTCTGTCGGTTGAAACTTGCAGCATCGCAAATACGTCTATTGGATGGAAAGTTTGCGGATTCCGGCCTATTCTCGCCACCTGCCTGCTCAATATTAAAACAATATCGGCTGGGCGCTGTGAGCGATGGCCAATGAGGCCAGCTTTTGAGGTCAGTAAGCTTGATCTGCAGAAATATCAGTGAGTGTCCGCTGTCATGCTGTGCTATTTGCAGAGCCAGCTGCCGGCGCCCGGCGCCACGATCGTCTCAAAGAAAGAATTACCCGGAACCGCAGAAATCCATCTACTGTTTACAAGCTCTGAACAGCGTTAAAAATATTCCCTGGATCTGTTTATTTCAGGGTAGCTTAAGGCCGAATTACCCCATACGAATTGTCTAGCTCGAAAAACATGCCCACGCGTTTGAATAGTGTTTGATGATGAATTGCTACGAGAGTGCAAAATTGAACAAATCTAGCCTTTGATGGGTTAAAAGCTCCTTATCTCTATATTGATGTGGAGCTTTGAATAATATCGATATCGATATCTGACGGGTTGAATAGCTCCATATCGGCCGTCCAGGCAGACTCAGCAGGTGACTCGCGGAGGGAGGCAGGCTAATTGGCGGGTCGTTAACATTCTCAGGCGAGCTGCGGCCGCACTGGATAGAGAATGTTACATACACATATCTGCAAACTTTCTAGGCTTGTTTTTCTACCTCATACTTCACGATTCAGTGCAGTAAAGCTGCATTCAGGAGGAATCAGTCGGGAATGCCTCCTAAATCTGCAGGTGGATAAAATTCTAGCTTCGCAGACAGCTATATACTGTGCATACTTGTCATTCACCAAGAATCATTGTCCAATCTTGCTGACATATTTAGCTGAAAACAGAGCTAACCCTGAACGCTAATTTATCGGATAGCACACCACAGAGTCGATGACTCACTAGCCGGGAGCAGAGCACCAGATGGAATCGCTGTCTAATTTGATGAGACTGGAGCCTCATGTGTTCACCGCGGTGCGTACTACCCAGGTCAGCAGGAAGCGACGACAATGCGCGCGCGGTATAGTGTCAGCGATTGATTCAAAGCCATCGGACGTCAGTAACGGTGACGGCTGATCATCACCCAGCACGCCGACACGTCCGTCAGCTAGAGCCGTGCCGCTGCCGTGGTCCAGTGCAGGGTTCACAGACCTGTCCGGCAACGACTGCAGAGCTGTGGGGCCGCGGCTGGCGGCTGCTGCCATTAGCAAGAGGAGAACAGGGCGTGCCCGGCTGGTACATATTTGATGGCCTCCCCGGGGGACGCCGACTCACGCAAGCCTGCTCTCCCAATTAATTAGTAGCCCGCAGGCCGAATGTTTTGATCGAATGAGCTCAAATGGTACCCTGTGGGTCATGGCACAATGTGGAGGTATTTCATTTCTCAAAATATGAGATGTGATTGCGCCGCTTCAAGTGCAAATGTCGTACATCAATATGCCAACATCTACGCATTGAAGGCGAGGCATATGTTCCTGTCACTTTGTATAAAATAAGTACAGAGTAAGTTTCGTACTTCCATCAATCGGTCCTGGTAAGAAAATTGCAATATTCTCACTCACCAAACACCATGCAAACACCATGAAAGAAATTGGGTAAACATTAGAGGTGGGACTTTCTAGGCCCGGGGGCCCGGGGCAAAAGCCCGGCCCAGGCCCGCGGGCTTTGACCGGGCCTGAAGGCCTGATTTAAGCCAATGTCGGGCTGATAACGGGCTTCACCCAGGCTCATTCCGGGCTTCAACTAAACTGGGACTTCAAGTCAATTTTCTGTAAGTTAAATAAGCCTTTTTCAGTACAGACCTAGTTTTTTCCACTGAAACATAATTTTATTCATGCACCAGCAGCTTTTGAAAATGCATTTACAATTAATTTTGAGACTTTTAGACATACATCAGGAATGTAAAAGCATGAAGCTCTAGCTTTCTATCTGTTACTCATGCCAGGGTCAAAAGCAAGTTACTTAAACCTGAATTAATATTTAAAATCAAATATTGAATAATGCCTACAGTTGCACACATCCATGCCGTACTGTCATCTTATGAATATCCTAATTACTTTAAAACTTTCAATTCATATATGGGTGAACAAAATATAAATTGTGATAGCATATTTGTTACTTCCATATTGTCAGTATACCATTTCAAAGGAAGTCATTTAACCAATTTGCTGCTAACATATTGATATTAACACCTAGCTCTAGCTAGAAAATTCTTTCGAGAAGCTTTCTGCTCCAGGCAAAAAGAAAATGTTATCTATGGAGCCATTCCCATGTCCTCTACGAAAAATGGTGAAGTAAATATGTCAGGTACAAACTATCTAGTGGGAGCCCATAATTGTCAAATTGGCCTGGTAACTCTAGCTGCAAGAACAAATGTTGATAAGTTTGACCCTTCCACAGCTTCATCTTGCTCTTTCATTGCCCAAAAGATGCAAAATCCACTCAGAAAGGGCTAGTATAAGCAAGGAAATAGCCACAAAGAAAACATGTTTTTGATCGAAGTACTTCAAAATATATAAATTAGTCAGTTGTGGGGAGATACTGGGGAGAGCAGTCAGCCTTAGAAGGAACCTTTGAAATTACACCAAAACATGAATATACTTGACAGTATGTGTTGCATTTTCCTTGTGGAGATACTTCCCTGGCCTCTATGAAATACAACTTCTATTATAAGCTTTGAACTTGAACATAACAGCACTTCCCTCCCACCACACTAAAGGTATTATCGCAGTAGGTGGATCACATCTCGCGGTTCAAAAGGATTACATCAGAAGGTCCACTGATCAAAGGGTCTAATGTTCAAAGGTTCTACCCTGTGAAAGTTAGACCTTTTGAATAAGAAGTCCACAAACAAGTGCACAAAAAGTGGCCTATTCTCAGGAACAAAAGAAATGCACCACACACTTTGTGCTTATTTTTTAAATCTGTGAAATTTTAAGATATATTTTCAAAAGTCTTGAAATATTTTCGCTGAAATAAACTTACTATTCTGGTAAATTTTGGTGAAAAATGTTTTCATAAATGATTGCTCTAATGTAGACAAGCACGGCGCTTCAGATACCTACTAAGCGCAAGCCCGTCAAATACAACAAAGCAAACAGAAATAGTGTTCAAGCCCAAATGGTGATGTGGATGGGATTGAGTTGTTTTTTTGTGTCAGATTTACTTTTTGGTGGAGATTGGTGCAATATTTTTATTCAATGTTTGGTGCGAACCTGTGGAAAACTAGTGGTTCCTTATCATGATAGTTCTTTATGGCTGGTGGTTTGATAATTGTATATGGCTGATGGGCCTTGTTCATGTTGGCCTGTTGGCTTACCTACTTTCCAGACCGGGCTGACCCAAGCAGAACATTCTTTTAACTATCTTCCAAGCTGTTTAGTGACTAAACTAAAAGAAAATGTTCACATGTATCAATTGAGGGACAATGTGAAGGAGTTTTGGTTCCTTCACAGCCATTCCGCCATGATATTCTGAAAAGTTTTAGCTGAAAACTTGTCACTGCTCTCTCCTCTATTTTTAAACATTATTGGAACTCAATTGTGAGGCTCGTGCCAGCATATAATGATTTATAAAAGTGCAAAGATGGAGGAAATGTCTGACATGAGTGGACTTATTTCATCCCGATTCTTATAGCTGCCATGTGCATACCTCTATCTAGAATACCCTTTGTTTTTATAAGGTGATGCTGGTCATTACCTGAAGTAAGCTTGCATCATAAGCAAGGCATGTTTCATACTGTGTTTTTTTAGTATCATTTTCTGCTGAATTATTAAGATAGCTGAGGCTACTGATGCTACATGCACCTTTTTGATATGGTTTTGGGTGAAACCAAAACTTTTTACAGGATAAATTGGCTTAAAACATATATTTGAAACAGCTTTAAAGTAAATAAATTTTGTATATAGTCGTTAATGGTTTTCCATGATACCGGGCCTTCCCGGGCTTGATAATCCATTTCTTCCACAAACCGGGCTTGTGACGGGCTTCTAAAATCAGCAGCCGGCCGGGCCCGGGCCCGGGCCTGCAAAATTGCCTGAAACTCCCACCTCTAGTAAACATTAAAAGTGTTTTCGTAGCGAGTCATAACAAACTTTCTTTTGGTTGCAGGGAAATTGCTAGGAAGACGTTTCAGGATATTTCCCGGGCTTGTTATTCCGCCGATTTTTTTATTTAATGGGCGTGAAATATTTTCCAACTGAGAAACGTGTTAGATACACGGGCAGATCCAGAACTTCCTCAAGGTGGGGTGGATGTAAGTCTCGGGGACCCGCTCGGGGGTCCACAATTTGTCCTCTATTGAAAGTGAAATATTCGCAAGCTGAGGGGCCCGAGACCAAGACTTGGGGGCCACGACACGAACTCTTGGGGCCTTCGATACAAACTCTTGAGGACTCCCGAGACCAATTCTTAGCGGTACTTAAGACAAATTCTTAGGGGTCCCGAGACCAATACTTTGGAAGCACCCATAAAATGACCCTTGGGGACCCCCCTCAGGAGTAACTCTTAAGGAACCCCGAGACCAGCAATCGGGTGCTTTTTGGGTTTCCCCGGAACGCCGATCAGATATCCCCAGGCCCCCTGTAGGGGCCCTTTGCAATGCTTAAGCCCAGCCCAAGGGGGTGGGGGGTGGGTTACCCCTACGGCCCCCTTGGACCCAGCCCGGAACATCACGCCGTGCATAGGAAGAAAACTGCTACTAAATTGAAATATCAGTTGCATGCACGCTTAATTTTTATTTCGAAATTAAGCATTTTCAGTTTGGGCTATGCAGTCAAAATCCCTTTTCACAGCCATACACATTTTAACAACAGAGATGTGTCATTTACCCCAGTAAGCGGGTTGACCAGTTTATTCACCGCTCAGAAAGGTGTCGAGTACATGAATATTAGGGTGGGTCACTGGGTCATACTCACGAGAAAATTAAAATTTCCGTATATTAACTGTGTACTACGATTTTATAATGCAAAATTGAATTCTACGAAACTTTCTACAAATACATTTTGGTCAGAAATTACTTAAAAGGTCGCAAAAACACACTTTTGTGTTTTCGACGTTATGTGTAGAGAAGTATTAGGATAATTCCGACACTCCTATACAGTGTGAGCATTGGAGCGATCACGAGCTATCGTGTTCCGTCATGCAAGCCACAAATTCAGGTTACACGTGCCAGAGGCGGATCTAAGTGAAATCTTTGGAGAGGGGGAATCCAAACAATATAGTGAAAACATTTGTTTTTACGAAAATCCGCCCAAATCAGCTAAAACTGGGTAATATTTGACCGCTTTGGGGCCCAAAACCCGATCCCTTCCCCCTGGATCCGCCCCTGGCACGCGCAGTCAATAGAAATCAAACACTAGTAGATAAAAGGTAAAATAAATAAATACATTGATCAGTCTCGCGTTGAGGTCCAGGCTGGAGAGCTCTCCTCGACCCGGGGGGGTCATGGATGGGTTACCGCTAGCACGGCAATACAAGGCCTATACAAGGCCTATTGGAGACCCAAAATTCAGGGGGCCATGACCCTCCCCCAACCTCGCTTAACTCATAGTTAAGGCTACTGGAGTGATAACCGGCCGTAATTATAATCTTGCGATGCTCATAAAAACAAACAAGGAGAAACTGTTCAACCTCTGCTACAAGTATTCAAACCCTGAGCTTTGGAATGCTTGGGTACATATATATATATATATATATATATATATATATATATATATATATATATATATAGGTGTATTTGGGGAGCAGGTTCTCTTTAATGTACTGATTAAATATGATTGATTGCTGTGCCGCGGAAAGTTTCTTAAATGTAGATTCAAGTTTTCTTATCATTTTTTGGTTATTTTCGGGATGTTTATGGAGAACAGAGGCAAATGGCACGTGTTAAAAGTCATAAGATATAATATTTCGCCTAACTTTAAGCATGATCACATACAGTGTGGCATTGGCTTTCGGTAACACTTCAAATTACAGTCTTGTTTTTTAATCTCAACAGCGAGCACACACATAATATAGCACTAAACCTTCGTTGCGACAAAACGTACAATCTTAGTACACTAAAGGCAAGTCAACACAACACCTACCACAAAAACACACAAGTAAGCACGCTAAAACAGGATACTTCTATCGTAGAGCGGAAGCTGTGTGAGCTGTTTGGTATGTATGTTGATTATGATTATGGTTATGTGTCCCTAATGAATAGTGTTTCTAGTGCTTGCAGTCTGCGATGATCGTTGTACTGTGTGAGAACTGCTGTGTTTTCTGTTAGAGTTTTTCGTGCGATGTCTGTGTCATGGTGTTCTTTCATATGCCGCTTGGGGATCCTTCTTGAAGGTGCATCGTGAGGCGTCTGCTTACTGTTGTGCTGGTGAGACCAATGTAGCATATCTTACGGGTTGCACAGCTAGAAACTCAAGCTAAAAATCTACTACAGAAGTCCCAAAACATTTAATCTGGCCATGAGCAACACCACCTCCAAAAAATCTTCACCACTCAAGCAGACCAATGTAGAGTATCAATTCCAATGTAAAACCGGGGACTTTGCAACCCGTAAGATATGCTACATTGGTCTCACCACCACACCACTAAGCAAACGCCTCACGATGCACCTTCAAGAAGGATCCCCCAAGCGGCATATGAAAGAGCACCATGACACAGACATCACACGAAAAATGCTAACAGAAAACACAACAGTTCTCACACAGTGCAACGGTCATCGCAGACTGCAAACACTAGAAACACTATTCATTAGGGACACATCGCCTGTTGTAATCAACATACATACATATTGATTTGGAAATCTAGAGAACCTGGGGGTTCAGCCCGTGTCCTACACCTTCTGCTCTCACAAAATATTTTCTGACTCATAAGTAATAATGGTTCAATTCGCGGCATTTGTGGGATCAGCTGAGTCATAATTTGACCTATCTGTTCCTTTGCATCTTCTTTGCAGAGGGTTACTAGAGACTAGGGCTGATAATCCCGGGATCGGGATCCCGGGATTGTATTAATCCCGAATCCCGGGATTATATATTTCCGAATCCCGGGATCCCGATATTTTCCAACACTAAAAATGGCGTGGGAAGCGTCGCTGATAGTATTAAAAATCATTATAGAATCCAACAACATGCTACAGCGTTGTTTTATGCTTGATATTTTACCTACCTGAAGTGTTCAAACACAAGCAAAAGCCAGGCTCTCCCTTCTGCATGTACGTAGATTATACCTGGCATCGCTTCAGAGTTCACACCGTGTCAGGTTCCCAGTTCGAGCTCGTCTCTCTCTCTCTCTCTCTCCGCGGCGTCCTCCCCTCAAGCATTCAGTTTCAGGTCATATTACTCGGGAGGTTGCCGACTATCTCGACCATCGAATAGGAGGGGTCGAATTGCTCGTCTTATCTGTGAGGGAGCATGTCCTCTGACTCAGTTACTCTCAGTGCCTGCTGTCAGTGTGACACAGAAGGCAGTCAGGGCAGGAAGTTACGCATTGTGTGCATTTTTGGAAGTGCTTGCAATGACCGACTTTGTGGAATTTAAGGGCAGTGCGGTGTGGGAAAACTTTTGTAGAAGTCAGGATGGGAGTACATCAAAATGTCGCCTTTAAGATGTAAAAAGGTATTGAAAATAGCTGGAGGATCAACAAAAGGACTTCACGTCCATCTCAAGAGTAAGCATGATGGTGAAAGCGTTGCTGGACCATCCCGATCCAGGGAGACCCCGCAGAACTTTTCCGGTGAAAGTAGCTCCAAAACATCGGAACCTACGACAGGAATGAGGACCCTAGATTCCTACTACGTCTCTAAAACTGAGGAAGACCTGGATGCTATCCTAGCCAGAATGTGCGCGAGAGATGGGCTACCGTTCACAGTTTTCTGCACCTCACCGGACCTGCGCAGACTAATGGCTGCTAAAGGCTACAAAAACCTACCAATCCATCATAACACCATTCGACGGCATGTTCTCAAACACTGTGCTCGCCTGAAGTGTGACGTGAAGGCGAAGCTGGCCGAAGAAGTGTCAAAGGGCAAAAGGTTCTCGCTTACAATCGACGAGTATACGTCCTTAAAAAACCGTCGCTACATGAGCGTGACTGTCCACTGCGAAGGCAATATGTGGGGTCTCGGTGTCGCGCGTTGTCACGGCTCGATGCCAACAGAGAAGTGCCTGGATCTTCTGCAGGGCAAGCTGGCAGAATTTGGCCTTGAGCTCAGTAAGCACGGCACTTGCGTCACAACCGACGGAGCTTCCGTGATTGTGGAATTCGGGAAGTCACTGCCATGTGAACACCAACTCTGCCTCGCTCACGGCGTGCACCTGGCCGTCATCGACGCTCTGTACTCGGGTGATGACAGGCAGACCTCTGAACAAGCAGAAGACGGCGGTGGTGGTGAAACTTACCAGGTGAGATCAATTTTAATGTACCTGAAAGCTTTTATTCTGAGATAGCGCAAAAATAGCTTATTACGACAATGACGGCAAATGATATATTTGCAAGTGTTTGAGTTTTGCTGTGCGATCTGATATGAATATTTGTGGTCTTTTGACATTCGGTGTCTTTAAATTCCTTCTCTGATCGATGTCACGCACATCCTTTGTATTTTTTCGCATTTTTTATCATCATGGGTGAAAATCAGTGAGTCAAGTTTGAGCTGGTCAATTTACTTGTATTGCCGTTCTAGCTGCATAGCATGCCTATGCAAATTGTTCTGTCGTCGTAGCGTTAATGTGAATCTTGCCGCCTTGCAGGTTAACTCGTCAGAGGTATCCGACTGTGATGACGAGGATGACAGCAACAGCACGGACGAAGACACAGATGGTGCTACCTGTCACCGTGAACTACACAATTCGATCAATCCAATCGTAAACAAGAATAGAAACATCGTCCGCTGGTTTCGAAAATCCCCCGTACGAAACGAAGTCCTTCAGAAATACGTTAGAGAAGAACGTGGACAAGAATTGATGCTGGTGCTAGACTGTAAAACCCAATGGAATAGTTTGTGTGATATGCTGGATCGGTTTGATACTCTGAAAGCAGCTGTCCATAAGGCAATTATTGGCATAGGAAACAAACGTATTAAAATTATCGATGATTACGAATACGCCACCATACCTAGGCTCATTCGTTGCCTTAGGATCTTGAAACTCGGAGCATAAGCGCTATGTAGACGGGAAAGTGGACTTCTGGAGGCTGGAGCTGCTTTAACATTTATTTTAGATGCGCTTGTGAAGGAGGATAGTGCGAGTGCACAAAAACTGTCTGATGCGTTAAAACAGCGCATCAGACAGAGACGGTCACGTGCGGCAAAAGTTCTGCAATCACTCCATAACAAAATGTCGGCAGATAGAGATTGGAAAGATATTTTCCCTAGCGCATCTCGTAAGGAAGTACAGGACTTAGTTGTAAATATGGTGGGAAGAATGGGAGGACAGATGCATGCTTCCGAAGTAGTTGTATATGTAGAAGCGATGGACGTTGATGATCCTCAGCCAGCATAGTCGCTTCACTCGATGCTTCAACAGGCTCTAGATAAAATAGGAGTTCCAGAACCAGATCACAGTTCAAGTGCATCCAGGCTAAGTCTCTCCAATCCTCCGCTTATGACCAAGGTCATTAGGAAAGAGTTGGAACACCTGCCTGTCTCTGGAAGAACGGGTATGATAGCTCTGTCCTACAGCTGGCTCAAGGACATAGTCCCTACGAGTGTTGAGTCGGAACGTGTGTTTTCAACTGTCGGGAATATCGTCATTAAAGTACGGTCGAGTCTCGGCGAGGAAGCCGTTGATGCCCTTTGCTTCCTTAAGTGCTACTATCGTGGCAGGTGACTTGTGTGACCAGGACATAATAGGCCGGGTCACAATAGGTAAATACATCTACTGTAATATGACTAGAAATATAACCAAGAAATATATATTGTCAATATCATTCATATGTCTTTATTTATTTGGGGAGCAGAGCATTTTATTCTGTTTAGTGTCCATATGAATTCTCATGTGCTTTCTGCATGGTGAGAATAATATGCTATGAGTTATCCTTAACGGGGAATATTTACTATGCTGTTAAGAATACGCCACATACGTTATCTAAAGCAGACACTAATTTTCGACATGTTTATTGAAAAAAGCCCAATCCCGGGATCCCGGGATATCCCGGGATTGGGGTTCGATGAATCCCGGGATCCCGGGATTGCAAAAATGTCCCGGGATTATCAGCCCTACTAGAGACTAGCGGCGGCGCCACGGCTTTCCGTCACGACTCTGCGTCAGGACAAGTACGGGCCCGCGAGCTTATCTAAGGTCCCTCAGTTGAACTAAGCATCACCCTAAGTTGGTCTTTCACAGAGGGTACGTTATTTATTGTTGGGTCATGCTCTTATCTTAACACGTGCAGTGGAGAGGGGTCTGGTGTCAACGTGCAATGGAGGGCCCTGAAGTGCCCCCCCTGAGATCTCGGAATCCAAGAGGGTTAGAAATCACCCGTTGGGAGGTGCGTGAGGGCGATTTTCTTTATGGCTAAGTTTCATTGATCTAGCTCAGTATCTACAGCTCAATGTCCACTCAATCCACTCAATGTCCTCTGAAGGTTTTAGGTCAAGGTCATTCAAGGTTAATGACCTATTATTAACAATATCTATTCCCACTAATGTACAATATAACTGGCACTGTAGCAGCCTTTGAGCCAGAAATGAGGGTTTGACCTTGAAAAATCCTTTGCCCTTGACTAATGACATTGACCTTGACGGTGAGCAACCTTAACTATGAAGTCATAACATAGCATACGTTATACTGAGTAATTCCAACTGTCCGGAACACCCGCTTCTAAAGCATCGTAAGAGAATTGAAATTCCAAACAATTTAAGGGAAAAGCAAAGTGTAATTTAGAGCCTTGTCATCTTTAATCTAGTGGAGTAATTTTAGCCTAGCTGTTAGCAATATTATATGACGTTATTATGTCACCACTCGGTCTACTGTGCAGGCGAACTGGTGCGACCACGGGATTGCGACGGTCTCAAAATATAAGTCTGAATTTTGAAGCCTATAAGTAAAAAAAAATTAATTCAGTCACCAATTGACGCGCTCATGCCATCACTCAAATGTGGCCGAGTAGCGTATTCTGGCGGCAGACAGTTCGCCGGTCACCTTGGAAAAATAGGTGGGAGCACTTTAAGACCTCCTGAACTTCGCGTGTTAAGGGTGCGTTATCAATGTTAACCCTATGGGAGCATATTTCGTGAAATATCTCGTAAAGTAACGTGGCTATCGTCGTGATTTTTTCACCAGAAGTAGATAACAAGTGTATCCTTACGACAGTTGCTTTTCAAGCCTGATGCGTTTCTAGTTTTTGTACAATTTGACTTTCTTTTTCAAATTTCTCAAACTTAAAGTTTGAATAACTTTTTACAAGATATAATCATTGAAATGGTGTGGGTGGGCCTATGTTCTAGGAGCCAGTCTCCCCAACTCTGTTGTTGTACTTTTTTGAATTTTTGCCTTATAAGAAAGATATGAGAAGCTAAAATTTGAAAGCGTTTTCCAAAAATTCAGGGTAAAAATCGGAAAAACGGAAACAACAGAGTTTTGCGGCTATCTCCTCTATACAATTTCCATACAGAATCAAAACCAAAAAAGGCTCGGCGAAAAAGTTATTTCAAGTTTTATAAAACTTTCCCAATAGATGGCACTGGCAGTACCGGATTCGCATGAGTGGCCGCTGTGGTATGTCTGTTCATTCATGCTTTGGTGAATGGGACGGGAGCAGTGGCACAGCCAGAAATTCATGAAGGTAGTTGATAGCAGAGAATCTGCAGTTTGAAGGCAAAGTGAATACATTCACGAACGCTGATAGGAAATATTGAACAAAAGGAGAGCCTATAGCCTGGTCACCCCTGGCCACGCCACTGGCACACGGACACCTGTTTACCGGCGTGACCGGTGCCTCTGCGCCCCGGGCGCGTGCCAGTCACGTGGCAGCCGACTGGGGACATGATCCAGCTGCTCAGGCCCTGCTGAGTGGACAAGGACGTCTCATTGAGCAGTGCCGGATCTAGCCGTTCGGTTTGGGGGCAAGCCAAAGTCGCAACAAAAAAACGTCACGCTGTGAAAAATGTTGCTGCAATATAACTTGACGGTAACTTTTGGGGATATCCAAGGCGAAAGGCAAACAAAACCGTGACGGGGTGAAAAAATACGCACAAGATGGTTGGATTTTTGTTATCCATAGCCCAATGTTTACACTAAAGTTGACTGGTTCTGTTTGAAGTTTAGAGTTGAAGGAACAAAAATCTTGCTTATGAACTCAAGAGGAGTCAAGGCAAAAAGAGGTCGATCGCTGTGTGTGTGTGTGTGGGGGGGGGCAAAGACGTAGTTTATTCCGAGCTTTCCCGTTGGGGGGGGTTGAATTCCTTTTTGCCCCTTCCTTCTGGATCCGTCACAGCCATAGAGTTTTCATGGACTTTGACTACCGTGTTTTCAAATCAAGTATTTTAAACGGGGAAATATGAAGGCATTGTAAAGAAAAAAAATGGGATTGACCCTTACTAATATTACATGATCCCGGGCATCAAAACTGGTTCGGTTTTTACCGCCCCCCACATTCAGTAATCTCAGCAAGGTGTTCTCTAATTGGATCGATAATCTAAGCAAGCGAGAGGTCAGCTACAATGATGTTTCAATGAGTTTTTGTCTTTGAAAAACTGCCAGCAATCTATAAGGGTGCCTCGTACCCCCTCGTACCCAGAAGTGAAATCTAGCAGCTGATGTTCCATCATTTTAAGTCAGTCTAACAATTTGCTGTCCCTCAAAAACCATGATTAGTGCTTTTACAATCACCAGACTGAGCTCGAAAGCATCAGACTTCACCCGACCAATTATCCAATCATGATTGATGATATTTCGGTAACTTTTGTATTCAATTACCCAGAGAAATAGCAACTTGTTTTATAAAATAATATTGTGGTAATGAGACGAAAATAGCTGATCTGGGCTTGCAAACGTTCCCCAGAAAAAATATGTGGGAATTTTAGAATGACTAAACTGCCGAGGAGAGAGAGAGAGAAAGAGGGAGACAAAAAGTCAGACGGGAGTGTTTACCTGTACAGGGGAGCCTTGCTCAGGGGGTGATTTCTAGGTCGAAAACAGCCGAAGCTAGGCCATAGCAAAATTCGGATTTTTTAATGGGACTGGTGTTTTAAATCAAAACAATCATGCATTATTTTTGTGCTATAAAACACACCATGGATAGAATAAAACAATTTTGAAATTGGGTAGGAGTAAGACATTGGGACAACACTTTCCAGTTATCACACATTTGTATTTCCTAAGAAGCAGGGGTGCCGCCACTGAATTTTTGCAGGGGGACGGACCCAGGCTGCTGCTGACCGGGGAGGCGAATTTTGAGCATATTCAGTACTTGAAAGCATTAATGACGATTGACCCAAAACATTTTTTTGGGGGGGGACATCCCCCTGGTTGGCCAACAGGGGAGACGCGTCCCCCTGCTTTCGGCGCCCATGCTAAGGGTCACATTAAAAACATGAATGGAGCTTTGCGAATTCTACCTGGATTTTTACTTTACGATTGCTGTAATTATCTAATTATATGACTGACTAATAAATCATAGCATGATCAGAGGGACTGAGGATCATACTGAGCCGATGGCTACCACATAGTGTTATGTTTTGAACCCCAAAATAGTCACTTATGTGAAGACCCTACTCCGTCAACGTCATGGATGCGGTTTTATGCCTATGCAACAATATCGGAAATCATGAATCTCCCGATGTGATACTTGTTCCAATTGGTCCCATAGATCCGACGGGACGGGTGGAGTTTATTCTTCATGGCATCCAAAATAGATTCAGCACAAAGTCGTAATTTGTAAAATGCATTCCTGCGTTCAATTCCTTGCTGTCGCTCGGAAGCTCATTCCGTCTGGTGACCACATTTCAATCACGTCTTTTCTTTCAAGTCTTACGTTCTCTTGTGGACCAGTGAGGGTAGCTAAAAGGCTGAAATCACAAAAAGAGCCTCTGCTGAGGCTAGGCCACTTCACTTCCAGCAAAAATGTATATTTCGTTTTTAACACGCGCCCCGCTGGGGTCCCTTGCATGACGCGCCCCGCTGGGGGGTTTCGCCCCCCTCTGTATCTCGTTCCCCACGAAAGCTAAAGGAAAATTACAGGCGACGTTCGAAAGCTCTTGACAAGACGAAGAGATTTATGGGAATAATTTTAATGCCAGGTCAATATTGAGGTCAGCATAGGTCAAAGAAGGCTCCATAGGCTTACCACAGAGCAGTGTACGTTTCCCTCTCTAGATCTACCCTCAGGGGTGCTAGAGCAAATATTTATGCATCATTGGATTCCTCTCATCGCGGCAAATCCAAAAATGCATAATATGACCTTCCTAGGTCAAATAATCAAAATGACCTGACCTCGACCTAGGTCAGGGTCACGGAGTGACCTGATATGGTCATGTTGCATATCAATCGACTCCCCGTGACAATATAAGCACAATGCAAGCAAAATGGGAGCTTTATCTCAATTCAGTGAGAAGTTATTGGCAAAACAATCTCTCTCTCTTCTCCCGTGACCTGATATGACCTTTGAGAGGTCAGATGCTCAAAAACTCAACTTTATGGTCAAGATCGTGGTAAGAATGGACGTTTTGAGGATTTTCAGCTTTATCTATCCAGAATTCACGGTAAACGAGCCCATTCTATTTTCACCTTAGACTTATTATGGGGTGACCAAAAATTGACCCCACCTTGAGTCAACAAAATCACAATTCCGAGATAGCAGGTTTGTAGACCCTAATGGCCTTACCATATTGTGGAAGTTTCAAACTGATCAGTTTGCTAATGTTCCCTGGGTGCTGCTTCAAACTCGTAATTTTAGGTTTTGAGGTCGGGTCACTTGACCCTGAATAGCTCCTTGACCTGACATGACCTTAACTCAAAAATTTGGTCAGATGTGTAAAATTGATCAGGGATAAGCTACTGTAAGTTTTGTTGTTCTGCGTCTCTTAATGTTGGAGATATCTGGGAAAACCAGGAGGGGGTGAATTTCGCCCCCCAGCGGGGTGCGTGTTAACGGATTTGGGGGCACAGGGAATATTCTAGTGTTCTTAACTGGTAGCAAAAATGGGTCAGAATCTGGTTAGCTTTCCGTTTTGCTGTGGAAAATGTATTGTCAGAGTTGGAAGCTAAAATTGTATGGTCCTTCTTACTTTCTGGCCAGTTGCGACCTGCCTGGCCGACGCTGGATGGCGCACACCGTTCTGCAACTGGACAATGTGAGCCTTCATGAATCTTCTTACATATGGAATGTTGCTGAGTTGGTGTTTTGATAAGCAATATGACTTTATAGTGTGCACACTTTTGTTTAAAAATGCCCCCGAAAATTTTTCATTATTTGGTTAATTTTGGGCATCCGTTCAAAATTTCGTCGCAATCAGGTCACCGTCTGCGGTCTAAAATCAGCCTGAAGTAAATGTTTCATATTCGCAGCTCATCAAAATCTTACCGGAAAGTTACGTGGGTGTATTTTTCAAATAATATTGACGTAATAGAGCGTTCCAAGTATAATTAACCCTCCCCCCACCGGGGCCATCGATGGCCCCCCTAAGGTTTTTCCAGGATAGCAGAAAAACGACGAGGCGCAGCACCGCGGTTGAGGGCTTTTCCTCTCACTGCATCATTTTTCCACCATCCCTGAAATTTTTTACCCCGGGCCACCCAAGTTCATGTCACCAGACGCGGTCAACCAAGGTCACCTCACTTCAACTTTAGAGCTCTGTAAGAGCTACATTTCGAAGTCGATCGATTTGAAACTTCCTAAACTTCATGACCCCTCCAGGGTCTACAAGGTGTATATCCGGGATTTTTCTATTTCGTGACCTGAGGTCAGGTCACGAGGTGACCTCTCCTATTGAAAAAGCATGGGGTAAAGCTGTCTTATGATCTAAAAGTCACAAAAACTATTTAAATTACTCGGCTTGATCAGAGAAGCGTTCTTGGACATCCTTTCACGGATTCCAGGGGGCTATATTTGCCCTTTGACCTCTCCAAGGTCATCCAAGTTCACCAGGGGTCAAAAACAGTATTTGGACAATAACTTTTGACCTATATAAGCTTGAGCGCTGAATCAAACACCATCGTGTATGTTTCGTCACTGGCTTTCATTTAATATACGACAAAGTCACCTTCTGACCTTCGTGACCTCAGGTCATTATAAGGTCACGAGGTGACCTCTGGATGTCAAAACACTTGCGGGAGGTCATTACGTTCCGCATAGCAGATGAAGGTCTTGAATTTTCCTATCCAATGGAATTTATCACATCTCAATAGCTCTAATGGCATAAGAGTTATGCCCAGTTTGCTTAAACATTGCATATTTGAGTGAAAATAGCCGATTTTGACCTAATTTGACCTCTGGAGGTCAAGCCATTGACCTGAGCGCCAAAACATGTGAAGTAATTTCTTACTGAATTCACGCCAGCTTTTTAATGCACTTTGCAGATTTGCGCTAACGCCCATATTTTCGGAGTTAGAGGGGGCCATCGATGGCCCCCGGTGGGGCGAAGGTGGCGCCGGACCCCCGGTGGGGCGCGGGTTAAAGCGCAAAGGAAGAATACGTTGTTAAATTGTATCTGATTTGCGTTAAATAGCCTAGTTGACCCAAGACGGTGTTTTTACCGACGTGAGCGTTTAGTATGCTGGCTAATCTTTGGGATGTCGCAGCGCCCCACTCCGCAGTGTCTCAAAAATGGTTTTGCACTGGGATACTGATTGTAAAATTCACGTTTGAACATATGGTAGACGAGTGGCAAGTTCAAACGGTGTAATATTGTAGGAGTTAGTTTAAACTCAATTGCATCCCTTACTTAAGGTTTGCGCATTTTTCATCCAATGTTTCCTTCCTTCCACACTAGATGATTTTATATACACTAGGATTATTGAATTATGCCAAAATAAATCCACTAGAAAAGTGGGTCCAACAGTGAGAAAGAAAAAAAGTAAATGGGAAATTCAGAGCGTCTAGGTGTCATTCTCTACTAAGCATTCTATGATTTTGATCATTGTGGCTCCATCGCCATGGTCAAGGATGACACTTTCGTGTCAGAGGAATACAAACGGCAGAACATTAGGCTCTACCAATATCATTAAGACAAATTTCTGGCCGCCATGAACTGGAATGACAAGAACTTTCAGGGGAAAAGAAAGCGGCGATATCCCGGGAGCAGAATGGAAAAATGACGAAGACGACTACAGGGCAGAAATTCACTCAATTAGTGTGTCCCCATAGTACACTCCTCATAAGAAAAGGCAAACAATTGTGTGAGTCAGATTTCTGTGTCATATTCTGCCAGCACCTGTTATCGCCGAGGCTGCTGACTAGCGACCTTTCAGGGGGAGCCATCGATCTTTCAGAGGGGCGCCGCGACCATTTCAGGGGGCACCGAGGGTCGAAGGAGGCACGTGCCCCCTTTGCACCCCTGGATCCGCGATTGATTCTCCCACTTTGGGGTGGCCATGTGAGGACTTGCTTGTCCCGTTCCTTAGTCCATCAGCTTCATCGCATTCAATGTTCCGAATTTTCAAACGGTAAACTGTCTTCACCCTCGGTGCTTGAAGCTCAAGCCCGATACCATATTTTTGCTGCTGATGTTGGAATTTCTTTAGCAAAATGACCGTGTATTCCTATTTTTGCCGTGATTTAGACACATTTTTGCTACCCTGACATATTACGGTATTTTCTGTGTCCTTTAAACTCCATAAAAGTCATTCTTGAATCTATAAATTTCCAGCAAGATAATATTTTCTCGTCCAATTGAACTAGGGCCTTCCCTGAAATGATCACAATACTACTTGAAAGGCCGATGACACCCCACTGAAATTTCGCGGGGAAGTCGTGTTGCATCACCCCATAATGCTTGCCGAATATTGCAGAAACGTCGTTCAGTTCTTGAAAATCGGTACGGACCATACAACTTTTATTGTGCGTGTTTTGCAAGAACATGCCTTTAGCTCTTAACATCAGGGAACTATGGCCTCGTGACTGGAGGTATGTGAGGGTTATTTGGACATCAGGACACGTTTTCACACGAACCTCTCACGGCTCCTCTCCTCATGAAAAGGTCACGCAAAAAATTCCAAAATTCAATGATAATGATGTGTGGACTCCATTGAATCATATCAGTGTTAATTATAAGTCAGATCTGAGGGCCTATCCATAAATCACGTAACATGTGTTCTTATAATTTTAACCCCCCTCCCTCATGGTAATACTTTCTTACGCCCTGTTGTAACGTCTAACAAAATGGTCGCTGCCTTCCCACCCCTTGTTTTTCCTTAGGTACTTTATGGACGGCCTCTTGTTTAGATCATCTTTTGATCCTGCCCTAGGTCAGGGCCTATACCTTGGGAAACTGCTTGAAATACATTAAAAGAGCTTTGGTTTATGTCGAACTGATGTGGTCAGAAAGGGTCTGGACGGGATTGAGATCGTACACGTGTATTGTCGATTACAACACAAACTATCCTATAATCAGAAACATCTCTCGATCACAGTGAGGACAACTCCGCACATGATCAGGGGTAAAACGCTACCCCTTCTCCGAGCACCAGAAAAATGTTCCACAATAAATACTTGGGTAAACACATGGAGCTGCGCGCCTCAGGGTTTGGTGGGTGAGTGAGTCAGTGAACCCCTTTCCATGACCGCTACGAGGCGGGGGATCCCTAAGCTACGCAAGGCGGTCACAAATGCGGGCACCCGGCCCATGTGTCATGTGTATGTGCATGTGTGTGTACGCGCGGAGAATGACGACCCACCGACGCAAGGCGGGCCAAGAACATAACATTTCGTCACGACAGTGGCCGAAGTGGGAAGTAGGAAATGGGCGCGGATCCTACCGTTGACTAGCTGCTAACTAGCGCAAATAGCGTAGCCAATCCACAGCCATGCTTGAACTGCCATTTGGCTAGCTTTGGTCCATCCCAGGTGACAATGGTGCGAGCTACAACCGCTTTCTCATTTAGAGAAATCAAGACATTTGCCCAATAGCAGGCTGCCCTCGGAAAAATACTGGGCCCGCCTCTGCGAGAGCACCTGTTACTGCGACGCGTCTGACCTTGCCCGCAGCGGTTCTTGGTCACCTGAAGGTTCGTAATGCGTGGAATGCACAGCGTACTACAGTTTACAACCAACGTGTCACGTGGGCGATCTGTGTATCAAGATGAATGAACGAATGACCTGACATCTGTTGTTGGGGAAACAAGGTATTAGTTCTGCTGGGTCATGTCGTGTGGCGCATGTGTCGAGGGTAACGCACCCTTAAGGTCTCCCAGTGTAACGGCGAACATATTCAACATGTTTTCTCTATTTCAGATGGCAATGTCCTTGGCTATAGTCCGTGACTGATTGTAATGTTGATACTAATGTGGGCAAGCCAGGACAAAGTTTAATGTGTCATCGCAGTTTCACGTGCCGATTGTTACTGTACAAGATTCTACAGAACCCACTGAGTTGGCCGGCATAGCTGGAAAGAGTACGTATACAAGATAATGGTTCTCTTATTGACCGCTTTCTCGGTGTCTCTGTCTCTGATATATTGCCTTATATTTAGCAACGTAATGGATAATGTCTAATGTCGTGTGTCTGTTTGTGTGTGTTTTTCATTTTTCTATCCGATCGTGTATTTTTTGGCATACTTTAACCAAAGTTCACCTCTGTGTTTCAACAGGTCATTTACGGTATCATAACTGCTACTGCTGCGGACCCAGATGTGTCAAATACATTAGAGAAATTCCCTAGGTCTTTCCAACCTGACATATCCCGCAAACAGTAGAACTGCGAAAGCCAAACGAATGCCGTATCAGTAAATGACTCTCCTGTAGCTGGCTGCCAACACCCTGAATGGTATCGTAGAATCATGCTTTGACCCAAGTGTACCCAATGTCTGTAGTTAGAGTTTAGAAGCGTATTGTCCCCTATCACTAACTGAAACACAGGTAATTAAACAATGGAGAAACTAACTGAGACAGGAGGAAAGTCTAGGAGTGGAAGACTGTTCAAACCCACTGAGGAGGGTAAAGAGTATCAGACTACAACAAAGAAGAACAAGTACTCCAGGTGTGAAAAGGAACTAAGGAAGAAGGGAGAAGATATCATCTGGAAGCTAGACGAAGACACCGATACTTCAGACTTGCAAGGGGAGTACATTCATTGGAAGCGGACTTACGTCACATTCGTCCAAACGGAAAGCGATCTCCGAGCGCTGCTGCCGAAAGAGTGCTTAGAGTAGCACAGGATGGCACATGATCAAGCACTGATAGAAATAAACAAGATAAAAGCTGCTTTGGAAAAGCGGCTTGAAGCAACAGCTGCTTCAGTTGCAGCACCAGAAGGCTCATGTAGTTCACTCAAATCAGGATGCTCAGTTCGTTCCAAGGTAAGTTTGCTTCGTTTGGAAGAAGCACAAAAAAGGGCAGAACTTGAAATCAAAGCAGCTGCCATAAAGAAGAGATTGGCCTTGGAAAGGCAACAGCAAGAATTGAAATGGAAGTTGGAAGAACTTGAAGCCGAAACTGAAATGAGCATGCTGGATGCCAAGAAACAAGCACTGGTGCAATTTGAAGAGGAAGAAGACAACAAAGTGAGGGTACGAGTTCAACAAACTGACCAAGAACCAACTACATCTGTTTTGAGGCTCAATAACGATCCTGAACAAAGGAACGATCCCAGAGGTGCGCAGCAACCGGATGGGGCAACAGGTGCATCAATAGGAGCGGCAGAGTCCAGGGAAGCACTCGCAAACATGGCCAGTGTGATTGCGGAACAGAGCAGGAGGAGCCAACTATCGATCCTGGAACCAGAAGTTTTCAGTGGAAGCATCGAGAAGTTTCCGATTTGGGTAAAGGCTTTTGAGACCTACGTGAAACATAGGACCTCAAATCCTGTGGAGCGGCTCCATTTCCTAGGAAAATACACTGCTGGAGACGCTCACCGTGCGATTGTTGGTTTCCTTCATCTAAGGACGGATGATGCCTACACCGAAGCCAAAGGCAAACTAAAGAATCGTTATGGCAACGACTACATCATGGCAAGTAGCTACACCACGCGCCTCAGAGAATGGCCTACTGTAAAACCTGGAGACAGCTAGAGTCTACAACAGCTCACAGACTACCTTGAACACTGTCTCATGGCATCAACTGCCATTGCAGGCATGACAGTCTAAGACGACCCTCACACGATTCAGACAGTCATCAAGAAACTCCCAAGATACATAACGGACAGGTGGAAGCGTGTTGTAGATGCATGCGTGTATGGGCCCTCTCCACGGTATCCTTCGTTTGAGAGGTTTGTTCAGTTTATGACCGTAGAGGCCAGAGTCGCATGTGGCCCAGTCAGCGTGCAGCTTGAGGATGGTGCTGAAGCGAGAGGACCAAAGTATTCAAGAGGCAAAGCTCATGTCTTCGCTTCAAGTACAGAAAGGGGAACACCAAACTATGTTTGTATCCTGTGCGGCGACAAACACGCAGTTGAGCTTTGCAGCAAGTTCAAGACAATGACGCTCGATCAGAGGAACACTACCGTTCAGGAGAAACGCCTCTGTCGTGGCTGCCACAAACCAGGACACGTGTGGCGTGTTTGCAGAAAGAAGAAAACTTGTGAAATCTGTGGTCGCTACCACCCAACTCCGCTGCATAATGAGAGACTGGCCAGAGACTTCAACAGCAGGAAGTCAGAGGATGGAAGTCAGCACACGCCCAAAACTGAGACCTCTGTGAAGGCTACGTCACACCAAGCGGGACTTCTGGCAAGGAAGAGCAGGGCACACCGTGCTGCCATACCATGATCGTCCCTGTAAAGCTGCATCACAAGGACCGGCCAGAACGTGAGATCGTCACCTATGCATTGCTTGATTCTCAGTCAGATGCAAGCTTCTTAAGTGATGCACTGAGTGACGAGCTGATGTTGAAAACCACTGACGTCCAGCTAGAGCTGAGTACAATGGCCGGAAAAGCAGCCATCCCATCCACAGCGGTATCCGGATTAACGGTCAGAAGCATCGAAGGCGACCAAGAATTGGACATGCCTGTGATCTACACGCGCGATGAAATTCCTGCTGATAGGGACCTGATCCCCAGAAAGGAAACACGTGAAAAATGGGATCACTTGAAGTCGATCTCCGACGCTTTGCCACCGTATCAGCCTACAGCTGAGATTGGGCTTCTGATCGGACTAAACTGTCCGCGTGCTATCAAGCCTAGGGAGATAATTCCTGGACGAGAAGACGACCCATGGGCCGTGCGCACTCTGTTCGGATGGGGTATCATTGGTATGACTGGTGGACAGACGCCCAAGACTTGCCTGTACGTCGGAGTCAGCAACCAACGCGTCAAGTTGTGTCATTTTGTCCATAGAATTGTGACCAAGGATGTAACCCTTCATGAGATCGAAAGCATCTTCAATGCTGATCTGATCCAAAGCAGCACCGGAAAACCAGTGTCACAAGAAGACATAAAGTTCATCAAAACCATGGAAACAGATATGCATCAACTCAGCAACGGCCATTTTGAGGCACTACTGCCGTTAAAACAGGAGGACGTTTGCTTCCCTAACAATCGCGAGCTGGCTGAAGGGCGCCTTCGCTGGCTAAAGAAGAGGCTAGAGCGGGACGAAAAGTTTCGTGACGAGTATATCTGCTTCATGAGCGACCTGGTGGCGAAAGGACACTCAGAACGTGTGCCAGACCTCGAAGGAAAGCTAGACGGCAAGATAAACTATGTACCCCATCATGGGGTATATCACCCCAAGAAAGGAAAACTGCGCATTGTATTTGACTGCAGCGCTACCTTCAACGGCGACTCTCTCAACAACCGGCTTATCCAAGGACCGGACATCAACAACAGCCTCCTTGGCATACTCCTCCGCTTCAGAGAGAAACCGGTGGCTTTTATGGGGGACATTGAGGAAATGTTTAATCAGGTCCACGTAAACCCCGAGCACAGAAATCTTCTGCGGTACCTGTGGTGGGAGGATGGCAACATCGAGGTGGAGCCAACGGAGTTCAGAATGACCACACACCTTTTCGGTGCGACATCGTCTCCGGCTGTAGCACTGTTTGCCCTGAAGTTGACCGCAGAACGGCATGGAGAAGATAGCGACGCCAGTCACTTTGTACGGAACAATTTCTATATCGACGATGGAGTGGCCTCTGCAAATAGTTCAGCTAAGGCTTTGAGCTTGATCGAAGATTCTGTAGATCTCTGCGCCAAAGGAGGATTCAAGTTGCACAAGTTTGCTTCGAATGATCGTGACGTCCTGAAACAGCTGCCGTTGTACAGTTTGTCACAGAACACGCGAAGAGCACTGAGTCAAGACATGCCTCTGCCCTGTGAACGTGTGCTAGGCGTGAACTGGGAGACTGAAAGTGACACCCTTCTCATAGACGTGCACGTACCAGATAAGCCTGTGACCAGAAGAGGAATCCTCTCCGCACTCAGCTCGATATATGACGTCCAAGGGCTCATCAGTCCTTGCACACTCGTCGCCAAGAACTTATTCAAAGGTCTCTGTATGGAAAAAAGTGACTGGGATGATCCGGTGTCTGAACTCACAAGGAAAGAGTGGCTCGCATGGAAGGAGGATATCGACCAGCTCTCAAATCTCAGTGTGCCGCGCTGCTACCTGACCAAAGAGTTCGGAAAAGTGTGTAAATTTGAGCTGCATCACTTCTCTGATGCCAGCTTCACTGGATGTGGGCAGTGTTCCTATCTGAGAGCTTTCTACGAAGATGGAAATGTGAGCAGCTCGCTCGTCTTGTCGAAGACCAGAGTAACACCTGTGAAGGCAGTTACCATCCCCAGACTGGAGTTAACGGCCGCATTGATGTCAGTTAGGGTAAGCTGTTTCCTCAGGAATGAGCTGTCCATAGGAGCGTACCAGGAATACTTCTGGACTGACAGCAGTGCAGTCCTTGGTTACATCTCCAACGAAACTAAGCGTTTCCACGTTTTTGTAGCCAACAGAGTGCAGGAAATTCGTCGACACACCGATCCCCACCAGTGGCGCTACATCGAATCGAAGTCCAACCCAGCTGATTTGGCTTCTCGAGGAACAACGGCTGGAGATTTAATGATGTCTCCTCTATGGTGGCATGGTCCGCCGTTCCTGACAGCTCAGGTGGACCTCCCGGACACGAGCCACGACTTTGTGGTATCGGACAAGGACCCGGAAGTGAAAGCAAACTCATTCGTCACCGAAACCGTGTCTACAAAGGAACCTCAAATGGATGAGAGCAGATCGAAAAGTACAGCTAATGCAGACGTGTCCAGTCCGCTTAGAACAAACCATAGCTCGACAAACTATCCCAGCGTCGCACAGAGGATGTCATATTTTTCAACGTGGCATCGAGCTCAAAAGTCGGTTGCGCTGTGTCTGCGTTATAAACGGATACTGGGAAAGAAAATCCGTGCACCGGACAGGGAGGACGGTAAGCTACCTGAAGACATAGACAGACTCGAAGGACAGGGTCTCACTGCAAAAGAAATCCGACAAGGGAGAACGGAAATTCTCAAGTCAGTGCAACGGGACGCGTTTTCACAGGAATTTGGTCTCATCTCAATGAAAACCAAAGCAACGGGTGCTCAGAAGCATGACCAGCGCTGTAAAAGCGTGAAGAAGAGCAGCCAGCTGTACAGATTGGACCCATTTCTACGCAAGGACGGCCTGATCTGCGTAGGCGGCCGGCTAAGAAACAGTGAGATGGCAGAAGAGGAGGTACACCCGGTAATTCTCCCGGGCAGAGACCAGGTAACCAAACTGATCATTGACCACTATCACGAAGAATGTGGCCATGGAGGTCGAGGACTCACATTAGCACGCATCCGCAGTGCGGGCTACTGGATCACTGGGGCAAGATGTGCCGTTTCTCGTCACATTCTCCAGTGCCTCACTTGTAAAAGGCTGCGTGGTAAGCCTAACTTGCAAAAAATGGCAGACCTTCCGGTCGATCGTTTGAAGGAGGCCGCACCATTCACGTTTTCGGCCGTGGATGCGTTCGGGCCCTATTATGTCAAGGAGCGGCGCAGCTTGGTTAAGAGGTGGGGAATGCTGTTCACCTGCCTGAACTGTCGCGCAGTTCATATTGAAACTGTCAGCTCCCTCTCATCAGATTCATTTCTGAATGCGTTAAGGCGTTTTGTGGCCCGCAGAGGCCCTGTCAAGCTGCTAAGATCGGATCGTGGCACAAACTTCATTGGCGGTCAGAGCATATGGGAGAGCGCTATCGCTGAAATGGACCAGGAGAAGCTGAGAACAGGATTGCTGCTGTACGACTGTGAATTGAAATTCGAGACAAACGTTCCTACGGCCAGCCACATGGGCGGCGTATGGGAGCGTATGATTCGCTCTGTGAGAACTGCTCTGGACAGCATAATGCAAGTGCAATGGAAAAGGTCAGCTCTGGATGATGAGGTTCTGCAAACCTTCTTGGCTGAGGCCGAAGCGATCGTTAACAGCAGACCACTGACGTACTTCAGTATGGCGGATTCGGAGATTTCTGATCCTCAGCCTCTAACTCCCTCGCAGCTACTAACCCACAAGTCTTCTGTAGTTTTACCTCCTCCTGGTAGATTTGCGAAAGAAGACATCTACTCCCGGCGGCGCTGGCGGCAAGTGCAATCGCTGGCTGACCAGTTCTGGCATCGCTGGCGCTCCGAGGTACTCCCTGCGCTGCAGTGGCGACACAAGTGGACGGCACGAGAACCCAACTTACGGATCGGCGACGTCGTCATGATCGTGGAGGAGGATGAGGCGCGCTGCCACTGGCCGCTGGCGCGTGTAATCGACGTACACCCCTCCTCCGACGGACTCGTGCGTAAAGTTACCCTTAAATCGAAAGGTACCACGTACGAACGTCCGATTCACAAACTGATTTATCTCATGAATGCGTGATGCATCCAATGAAGATGTGATTTGCCGCAATCGCGAGCTGACCGGGTGATTCCCAGACGAAGAGCCAAATACATAGAGTACGGTCCTAAATGGAAAAGCAGTGTGACCCGCGTTTTTCCGTAAGGTACACGGGAACGAACGCTTTTTGGGACCCAATGGGTGTAACGAGACATTGTAAAGCGTGAGAGAGGCGTGGTGCATTGCGATGCAAAGACAAAACTAAGTTAAGAACAAAATACCTGTTTTTTGTGACCGTGTATGAACTTCCGAGTGATCGTTTCGCTCGTTGCGTCGTGGAACCGAACAACGCTAGAAGTGCCCGTGTAAAGTGTCACAGAGTACACCAAGTGCTTTCGCTAATGATCGTTAAGTTTAACTTATTCATGAGAAGAGCGGGTATTTAAGGTACGTAGCTGGTGTAGAAATTTGCTGCGTAAGTACGCACAAATTTGGGGAGCCATGTAACGGCGAACATATTCAACATGTTTTCTCTATTTCAGATGGCTATAGTCCTTGGCTATAGTCCGTGACTGATTGTAATGTTAATACTAATGTGGGCAAGCCAGGACAAAGTTTAATGTGTCATCGCAGTTTCACGTGCCGATTGTTACTGTACAAGATTCTACAGAACCCACTGAGTTAGCCGGCATAGCTGGAAAGAGTACGTATACAAGATAATGGTTCTCTTATTGACCGCTTTCTCGGTGTCTCTGTCTCTGATATATTGCCTTATATTCAGCAACGTAATGGATAATGTCTAATGTCGTGTGTCTGTTTGTGTGTGTTTTTCATTTTTCTATCCGATCGTGTATTTTTTGGCATACTTTAACCAAAGTTCACCTCTGCGTTTCAACAGGTCATTTACGGTATCATAACTGCTACTGCTGCGGACCCAGATGTGTCAAATACATTAGAGAAATTCCCTAGGTCTTTCCAACCTGACATATCCCGCAAACAGTAGAACGGCGAAAGCCAAACGAATGCCGTATCACCCAGCGATGTCAGGACCCCTGAGCTGGTATGAGCCCATGAGTTGATTTGGCGCCCCTTGAGCTGATTCAGGGTCTCTTAGCTTGACCGGGCCTCTGAATTGGCGTGGAGCTCCCGTGTTGGTGCTGCCCCCACCCCTCTGAGCTAGCTCCTTTCGTAGTTTTGGGATCCCGTGAAGTTAAGCTGGTCTGCGATCCCTGAATAGACTAAAGCCTCCAACTGGTTTGGGCCCCGGGGATGGTGTGGGCCCTTGAGCTGGTCTGGCCCTTCAGCTGGTTTGGGCTCTACATGGTCGGGTCACCTGCAGCGATCTTGAGAACCCTGGGCTAAACTGGATCCCTAAGAGTTGGGACATGAGCCTCTGAGCTCATCGTTGGTCCATTATCTGGTCCGGGGTCCCTGAACTTGTATGAGCCTGCCAGGTGGTCTTCGGACTCTGAGCTGGTCTGCACCCCTGTGTTGAATTTGTGCTTCCTGAAATTAAAGTTTCGCAGGGGGCCCTTGCGCTGTTCTGGGGGCCACTTATCTCAATACACATGGGCTGATATGGACCCCCGAGCTCTTTGGGAGCCCTTTATCTTGTCTGAGCCTCCTGAATTGGTATGGGGCCTCCCTCAAATGGTTTCGGGACCCCTGAGATGTTCTGGAACCCCTTGGATGCTCTGGAATCCCTGAGTTGGTTTTATGCCTACTGAGGTGAAGTTTCACCAGGAGCCCTTTGCTGTTTTGGGGGTCCCTGAGAGACTCTTGCGCAGGAGTTTCTAGACTTGAGCATAAGGCCCCCAGTCGGTATAGTTCTCTAGAGTTTTTGTGCACCTCCTGAGCGGCTTTGGGGCCCCTGAACCAACAACTGGGCCTCCTGAGTTGTTGGTGGGTCCTCTGACATGATATTGAGTCCCCTCAGCTGATCTGGGGCCCCTTTAGATAATCAGGCCCCTACACTGATCTTGAAACCCACGTGTTGGCACTGGAGTGCCCTGCGCTTTTAGGGACCTGTTAACTGGTATCAGCTGATCTTGGGCCCCCTGAGTTGGTTTTGAGCTGCCGGAGAGGGAGTTTTGCAGGTAGCCCCTGGTCTGTTCTGGGGCCGTGAGAAGATATTGCACATACGCTTACTGGCTCGGTCTTAGGCCCTGAACTGGCTCAGAAGTCATGAACTGGTCTAGGGCCCCTGAGAGGATTTACTTAGGAGCTCCCTGGATTGGACGTAAGGCCCCTAGCTGGATTGGTGACCCTTGAGCGGGTAAGGGCCCCTGAGCTGGTATTGGGCCCTTTAAACGGGTTTTGGCATTTTAGATTGTCCGGGCCCTATTGTGCTGATCTAGGTCCATTGAAATCGTCGGGGGCCCAACTGGTCTGGTTCCCTGAGTTTTTCTGGGCACACTGAGCCTATTTAGGGCCCTCGCAGTGGGTCTGGCCCCATGAGATGTGAGGCCCTTTTAGATGGTCAGGGTCCACTCGCTGATCTTGAAACCCCGTGCTGGAGTGTGTCTGGGCACATTGTGCTAATCTGGAGCCCCTAAACTTGGACCGTCGTCTGGCACCCTGGGTTGGTGATGGGCCCATTTAGCTGGCCTGGGGTCCACTGAAAAGTTAATTTACAGAGGGTTTCTGACTTGATTTCGGGATCCCTGAGCCAGTGAAGGGCCCCCTGAGAGACCAAATTGGGCGTCAGTACCCACAGTCAGGTATCGGAAAGAAATTGAGGCCGGCATTGGTGTGTTTGCAGGAGGCCCGCTCTTCGTTATTCGCTATCATGATTTCAGCACTTGGGACAACGTGATGGGAACCTGCGTGAAAAGTTTGGAGGGGGAGACAAAACGTGCCCCGTCCTCTCCCACTCTCAAAAGTGGGGGATGCGTCTCCACATCCCCCGGCGGGTGGACCCATGATTATATACACGAAAAAGCATCACGAAAGTGGTTTAATGAAAACTATTGATTTTTACACACATTAAAGGAACCAAGTTTCATGCCATATTTTTTAAAATAAAATTTCTTTTGATGTATGATGCAGTTTTTCTTTGAATTCTAGGGGGAAAACAATACAGTGAGTGAGATAGGGGGAGAAAGGGTGTAGACAATATGCCAATTTTGCGGAAACAGCATACTGGACCTAGCTATTCCCAAATTGTAGCATGGCTCATAATTTGTTGGTAATTTATTTATATCTGCAAAATATTTCTATTGTTATATTCGTTTTGCGCTATAATGATGCACCAAATGCTGCGGTCATAAGACTTCTCAGAAGGGGAATACGCTAGACTTGAGCATTGAAAAGTATTTTGATTTCAGACGCTGATGTTGTCTTCTGCTAACCCGTTTTCATTGAGGACCAGATTAAAAACCGCACGGTGCGTTATAATCGCTATACTTTCACAGACTGAGTCAACAGCAGAGGTTTGGACCCGTATCTTATTTTGAGTTTCCGGAAAAATATGATTAAATGCTCGAAGTGTGTTGAAATGTGCATGTCGGTTTTACCTCCTGAGGAAGTCATGATCCGTTTCGTGTAAAAATCGCACGATCATACGGTTTCAAACAGCATTCATAGGCATTGCCCGAATTTAAGTGTCTTCATTTTATTACGAAAAACATCCACTCCTGCGGCCCCGACCAAACCGGAACCTCCTGGTTTGAAAAGAGATCTTTACCCCTGCTTGACGTCATACGAGATTGATGTCACCGGTCATAAACGTCGGTTGAACACCAAAGTTTTCGCAAACTACTGCAAACTTGACGTAGATGAGACTTGTAGGTTAAAGTTGTGTTTTTTTGGGCTATAAAATGATGTGTCCTTGAAAGAAAAATCATGCCAAGCACCGCTACTATATCATCTAGGGACATTTTTCTTACGATCGCGCGTAATTAGGCACTGTGCTTAATAGGCACTTTCTCCTAAGACACACCCATCACGCTTTGAATGTTTAAAACCTGACGAGTAGACTTTGAGCTCTTAGGGGAAGAGTCCCCTCTGGCAGTAGCAGTTAGCCAGGTGACTGGCAGGAATGGGGTTAAGCAATTAAGATTTCGACCCGCGCCCCGGTGGGCCTCCGACGCACATTCGCCCTGAAGGGGGTGGGGGTGTTTGTACATCCCCCTCGAACTCAGCTCCATTGCTGGATAGCGAAGAAAGGTGAATACTAGTGGATAGCTAATACAAATTCATGACGAAACTATATCAGTCACTTCTTAGCTTTGGTCAATATTGAGGTCATGACAGGTCAAAGAAGGCTGCATGTTAGGGTAGTGTTTTTGAGCTCTAGCGTCTGACAGATTTGATTTAGAATCCTTTTTAGACACTATTTGCTTCCTCTCGTCACGGGAAATCGAATGATGTATAATATGACCATGCTAGGTCAAAACACAAAAATAACCTGACCTCTGGTCAGGTTAAGGTCACTTTGCGGTCTAACATAGTCAATATGCATATCAATCAACTCACAATAGCAATCAAAACGTAATGTTATCAAAATAAAAGATGCATCATCATTTCCTGCAAAGTTATTGACCCCAGTCTAAAAGCTCCTTAAGTAGCCCAAGATGACCTCTCAAAGGTCATAGGACAAAAATTACACTATGAACCTGGAAAGGGATCCAAGATACTACGATTTGGAGAATACGAAGGTATTGCCAGCTGTATCTACACAAATACAGTCCAATTCCTGTTTTCCCCATGTATTTCCAATGGAGAGGTCATGATTGGTACCTGAACCTAGGTCATCAATATGAAAAATCCCGGAATATATTTTGTAGCACTCGATAGGGACATTGTGTGTTATAAGTTTTAATCCGATAGAGTTACCCATTTTTTACTTATGCCACCTTAAACAATTTTGGAGGTTGTTAAGTTGTTGTTGAAATTTGTATTCGATAATGCACACATGTAAACAAAACAAAAAATCACGCGATTGGCGCAAATGCCCTGAGGGCATATAACAAGGCACCTCTCGCAACCAATACAAAATACACGATGGTGACGTCATAACCACAGCCGTCCACGCTGACACGCCCCGCCCACCGGCCACCGAACCACAGGATGAAATACCTCACCGGCGCGAGCCGCCTCCAGCCTCCTGACGATGCCTAGGCCACCAGGTTTTACCGTTATTATTGGAAACGTTTTGATTCAAAAATGAATTTCTGAAACGCTAAGGCAACACCAAGGCTCTCTCCGTCACTGATTTCATGCCCATCGAGAAGTATCCTAACTTTCTTTTCCTTGGGTACTTGGGAGAAATCTATTCCGAGAAGTTCTGAGATAGTGCGATATAACTTGTTTCGGCTCTCTCCATGTAGGTTACACTGGGTGATACAATGGGTTACCGTTTCAAAGGCGCTGCCGCAGGCGCAGCCAGGATGATCAGTTTTTTGAATGGCAAACATATGTGCGTTTAAATCTGAGATACCTAACCTAAGCTTTGTGTGTAGTGTGTTGCCGGTTTTGGAGCCATATGAGAAAAATGCTGGCGCGGGTTGAGCGTTCATAAGTTTGCTTAATTCTTTTCTGAATTCTTTAACTGTAGGGGAGGCACGAATCGTCTCTGGTAGTTTGTTCCAAAGTGTAGTGGTTGCGGGAACAAATGATCTTTGGAACAAAGAAGTTCGGTTTTGGGGGAGGGAGAGCGTCAGGGCGTTGCGTAGTCTTCGGTCTGTGTCTTGCTGTCGGGTGTGTGGAACCATGTTAACTATAAATTCTGGGAGTCGATCGTTATTGTTAACAAGTCGATGGTATAAATTTAGACGGTGTATTTCGCGTCTAGTTGCTAACGTGTTCCATCCTAGATCTGACCGTAATTTTTTCGAAGATGTTCTGAACGGTGTGCCTGTAATGAGTCTCAAAGCTCTATTTTGTAATAATTCGAGACGGTTGGCATCATAAAAGGTTAGCTGAGGGCCATAGACAGTGTCACAATAGTCGAAAATCGGTAGCACATAAATAGTATAAAGTTGTGTCAGAATGTGTCGAGGTAAAAACTGGGCCACGGGGTATAGAGGGCTTAGAGATCGATTCACCCTTAGATTAATTTCGTTCACGTGTTCGTGGTATCTGAGGTCACTGGATAAAGTTATACCGAGATGCTTATGACTGTCCGTGTGAGTTATAGCGTGACCCTCAAACCTGAGCTGAAGCTTTTTAGGGTTAGTTCGGGTTGAAAAAGTCTGTTGAATCGTTTTCGAAGCATTGAAAGTAATTAACCAACTTTTAGCGTAGCGTTCAATCGTGTTCAGGTCGTTTTGCATGGAGCTCTGTGCGAAAGACGGGTCCTGCGGGTTATACTGGGCGTAGATTGAAGTGTCATCTGCAAAGAACAAGATTTTGTTTGTGGTTTTGTCTGCTAGGTCGTTTAAATACATCAAAGCTAGCAAAGGGCCCAATACTGAACCCTGTGGACATCCTGCGTTGATGGTCACCGGAGAAGAGAGAGATTGGCCTATTTTAACTTGTTGTGTTCTGTCCTTAAGGTAAGATTGTAACCAAAGCAATAAATTTCCAGTGATTCCAAACTCGTATTGACACTTCAGGAGCAGGCCTCTGTGCCAAATTGTATTGAAGTATTTTGCAATGTCCAAATAAACTGCGGTGAAGTCGTCACCATCGTCAAGAGTCTTATATAGTTCGTGGGTTAGGTAAGTCAGCTGAATTTCCGTGCTATGTCCAGGTCGGTAGCCGCTTTGCTTAGGAGAAAGTAGGGAATTGCTGGTGACGTGGGCATAAATTCTGTGGAAGATAATTTTTCCAAATATTTTTGATAATATGGGAAGGAGACTGATTGGTCTATAGCTCTGTGGGTCAGATGGGGATCCTTTCTTTTTGAATATTGGGTGTATAGTCGCCTGCTTCCACATAGTTGGGTAAACACCCAATTGTAGTGATTTGTTGAAAAGGGCAGTGAGCGGCTCATAGATAAGTACTGCAGCCATCTTAACCCTATTTCCGGCAGGGGGGCTAATATTGCCCCCCTCAGGTTTTCAAGAATATCTCCGAAACGGCTTGCGATAGAACTTTGAAACTTCCTGACTTTTCCTAAAACTAGTACAGACAGATTTTCTGAAATTGTCAATATTATATATTTACCAGGGGCGGAGCTATGGCTGGGTTTTTGGGGAGGTTCTATCCACAAACCAAGTATTATCGTATGCGATGGGTTCTTTGTAAAAAGGAAGCCGTCTCTGCTGATCCTGATACCAGTTATATGGTTTTATTATATCATTTTTTATGTGAGATGATAGTGCATTCACAATTGTCACTATTTGTACTCATCAGGGGCGGTTACAGCAGTTCAAAATGGGGGAATGTTATCAAGAAGGACTAAACGTTAGTAAGTGAGAAGACTGCTTACAGCCGTGCCAGGGCGAATACAATTGGGTATATGAAAATTCAAAATAGTTATAACCAAATTCTAGATTACCAGAGGCGTGTCCAGTCACTACACATTTTCAAAATGCATATTCCCAGCCAGTATCACCGCCGCGACTCAATATCGTTGTATATTAAAAATGTGTTTCCAATCACCCCCACCCGCCCCCCACGACGAGAGTCCTTGATCCACCTATGTCACCCTCTTTCCCAGAGCTGCCATGGGAGGTAAAAATTATCAGAAATAAATTTCAACTAGTCAGGGACTAATATACTCATGCATACCACTCGCATATTGTTGGTATGTATTTTACCCCACTGTTTTACCTTACTGCATCCGCCCCTGATGAGTTTTCCATTTTTCATTTATTTATGTGTCAAAGATGCCAAGCAGTATATCACGGCTTCTAATCCGCGTAACAAAAACTTTTTAGGTTGTATATATTTTCCCTCATAGTCCTGGTCCTGGAACTGCCATTGAATTTCGAATTTTGCGTAACTCGAGTATATGACAATTTTGGGTCAATTATTTGTAAATCTGAACTAGTTTTGTGAAAATCGTACAACAGAGACAAGGGTTATGGAAAATCTAAAAAAATACGCAAAAATTGTATATTTTGCACGACCTTCTCCTTAAAAATCAAAATTTTGAAATTTTCTTTTTTTCAAAATAAAGTTTAGCGTCAGGGGAATCTATAGCATTTTGAATTTTCAAAATCGGCCGGTTAGATTACGAGATCTTAGGGTGGCCGATATTGCCCCCTGCCGGAAATAGGGGTAGCCGGGAGCCTGACGGAAATAGGGTTAATGATACGCACCGGAAGCTGGTCTGGGCCACATGATTTTGAAACGTCAATCGCGTTAATCAGTTTTAGAACCTCACGTTCCGAAACTATAACAGTAGAAAGTGACGGCAACTCCCTGTTTCTAGTTATTTCAGGATTGAAATCGTCATCGATGTCCAGTGCTGATAAAGACGCAAAATATTCATTTAAAATGTTCGCCTTAACCCCATCTTCAACTGTCATAATGCCGGCTGTATCGACTAGTGGTGGTACATTGGATTCCGAATGACGACCAATAATTGATTTTAGTGTTTTGTGGTATTGGTATGGATTTTGCTTGAATTTTAAAAGATAAATGATTTTTGTCTGAAGGTATCTGGTCTTAACCTGCCTATTTAGTTTTGTCACATAATTTCTCTGCGACCTCCATTTTTGCCAATCATGGATACAATTCCGCTTTTTTGCTAGTTTGAAAAGTCTATCACGTTTCCGGATATTGCGCAGAATTTCTGATGTTATCCAGGGCTTGTTTTGTTTTGTTAGGCGTATCACCCTAGTTGGGATGGCATTCTGGGCTGCGCCCAAGACAACATCCGTGAATTCACGGGTAGCTTCATCTATGGTTTTAGACAAAATTTCATTCCAGTTAACAGCCTGGAGACTTCGGATAAAACCTTCTATGTTTAATTTGTCGTAATCCCAGACCAGCTTCTTATGTATGGGGTTGTTTGTTGGTACGATGTTAAGTGATGCATAAATCGGTAGATGATCAATTTGTGAAAAAGATGGTAAAGTACCACTGTCGTTTACAATTGATGGTTCGGAAATAAAAAATAAGTCTCTGAGGTTATTACTTTGACCCTCTAGCCTAGTTGGTTCTGCGATCAATTGTTTGAGGTCCAGGGTATCCGTGCTGTCTTTTAGTTTTTTATCAAAAGTTGTTACACCACTGCTAACTAGCTGCATGCCAGTTTCCAGATAGATGTTGCCAACATTCATATCGCCTAAGATTAAAATAGCGGTAGGCTTATACGCGGCAGCCAGGGCTATACTATCGCTTAGTTTGTCAATAAAATCTTGTTGTCTTTGCACCGGCAAATTTGGCGGTACATATACACTGCAAATGATGAGAGTTGTTTCTCGTATTCTCAACAAGGCCCAGATCCACTCCTCTCCCGCAAGTTCAAGTTGGGGGATTCTTTTAATCGATAGAGCATTTCGTGCGTATAGTGCGACTCCCCCTCCGTGACGGTTGCGTGTGCGGAGCAAGGGAGTGTGGAATTCTTGTAAATTGTACCGGCTCGGGTGCACTGTTTCATCCAATTTAGTCTCAGAAAGAGCTAAAACGTCGATGCGATTCGTGGTGACAAACTGATCAAGTTCTTCTAATCTAAGTGGGGCAGTAATACTATTTATGTTAACATGCGCTATCATTAAATTATCACGTGGGCCTGGGTTCGACTCAATGCCTTGCGATATTAGGATTTTTTCAATAAGTTCTAGGCTATGATAATTATTTCTTTTATGCCACCATGAGTTCGTTAGTTTTATGCGCAGACAACCATTCTGAGAGATATTTAGCACCACTGAGCCGAACAATGACGGAAGGAGCTGGGGTGTGCATTGCCCAGTGGCAAACGAGCGTAGAGGGCAGCAGGAGGCGGCCGCGCAGTCCGGTGGTAGGCGAACCAAACTGAGCCGGTAGGCGGCGGGCGGCACAGCGACGAACATAAAACAGGAAAACAAGTTAAACTTAAACCCCCTTGTTGAAGAGTCCGGGGAAAAAATTACCATGGTCGGCGGTCAGCAAAATAGTACCGGTTGACATCAGATAACACTCTAATCAGACAATCACGGTGCTCGTCAGATCAACTCTGAATAGTGAATCAAAGATTCCAGTGTCGGCTCAGCGCACACCTGCGCCACCTGTTCTAGTCACGTGACAACAAGGGGCGGCGCCTCCGCCGGTGACCGAGCACCCTGGTAGCAGGGGCGGCAGTATACATTGACAACATGGGATAAAAGAAAACTGAAATGTAAAGGAACGAAAGCTCACTTTAACACACAATCAGGAAATTATCCGAAGGAAATTTCCTGCACTGAAGCAAGATGACACGACACAGAATGTTGGTGAAGATAACGGTTCTCTAACCAGTCCTCTCTTTGGCTGCACACAGCTCTGCTCCTGCCCCTGGGTGAACACTCGTCCGCAGATAGAGCGGAGCAATTGCCGCACATGAAAATGTGGTCTAGAAGCCAAAAGCTAAAATGCTGCAGCCGCAGGGGCGATAGTAGGGTGCATGGGCAGTTGACACGAATTACTAATGCGGTCTGCACTGATTAATGTAAAAAACAATGAAACTCACTTTGCACGAAAATTTACATTAGTCCGGAAAACAGACTTGACGGAAATGCTCAATGTGTTGCTGACATGCGAGGATATCAGGTGTGTACGCAGCTGATCTGCACTTACAGCGATAACTTATATAAAGTCCTTAACAAAATTATGCATACCAAAAACTTCAATCGGCCCAGTAACGACTGAAGAAACGGAGGTGAGGTCACTTGACCTGCACTGGTGACCTGATCTGAGATAAAACATGTCTCACTGCTCCAGTGGTGTAGCCAGGAATCGGTCAAGGGGGTCCGACTACTGTCAGGTGTCCCCCAGGCCGGGGGCCCCCTTAGTAGCCAGGGCTCATCTCCTATAATTGTCGTATAATATTTTGGCATTATAACATTCACACGACAGACATTTTGCTATGCCTTTCTAAGTGTTTGTTCTTATTTTGTTTATAGTTTGATTTTTCTCGATCCGACCAATTGCACTAGTCAACAAAATTTTAACTTTTGTTGTGGATCCAATATAAAATAGCCCATTTCTAGGGTAATTTGTGGCGCTAAACACGAATCTGGCAGCAGAAATGTCGTAGCAGATCATAATTTTGAGATCCAGTATGTCTGTGTGTCATCTTTGTGCAAGCCTTCTTGACATCAGTGACATTGACAGTGCAAAACCCAAGAGGTCTAGGAAAATGAACGCTTAGGTGTTTGTGGAGGCTAGGGTATTCTACCTTAAACCCGATTTTCATAGACCTAGGTCAATATATTCGAGGTAAAACGAGGTCATGTAGGTCAAATTCTGTATGTGCAGGGTAGTCATTGGGAAATGCCGTGATTATGCGATGAGAAGCCGGATATGGAGAGAAAGTGGCCTGAAGTAACAGAGGAAAGGTCTGAGGCAATGTTCTCTGAAACTTTTAGGCCAAGGTCGTTCAAGGCCATTGACTTTTGACGTCAAAATATTACATTTTGCCTATAACGTGTACTGCAACTAGCACTATGGCAACCGTCGGGCGGAAAATAAGGTTTGACCTTGACCCATGACCTTTGTCTTGAACCTGTGACTTTGAGCTCAAGATTGAGTGACCTAGCGTATGACGTCATAGCATGATATACGTCATATTAGGCGGCATCATCCAACCAAAGGCACTAGGGTCAATGACCTTGGTGAGACAGCGGACCAGGACCTACTTATTGGCATCTCAACATTCAATCGCTTCGAGGACATCTTCCAGAACTTCGAAACGACATCAGCCAAACCTATGGATTCGACTTGCTGTATCTAAATGAAACCTGGCTGTCACCGGAAATTCCTGATCGCCTTCTTCAAATTGAAGGGTACAAAATTCTACGAAGAGATCAACCCACCAACTTGAAACTTCCGAAGGGGAAAGGCGGTGTCACCGTATATGCCAACGACTCCCTACAGTGCGAACTGCTACCGACTCCGCGCACAGCAGTCCACGGCAGCAATCTCGAAGCTATTTGGACAACCGTCAAAGTAAGAAACAGTGTGAAGTACATAGTTTGTTCTGTTTACCGAGTGCCAAACAATACTCTTAATCAGCTGACAAAGGATTTAGACGATTTTGAGTCACAACTTCAGATCATGTTTGGGAAATATGTTGATTTCAAGTTTGTCCTCACCGGTGATTTTAACCACTGCTTGCGTAAGGAACAGCGTGAGTGTAGGCCTCAGTTGCGACAGTTATTTGAAAATTACGGATTCAGCATTGTTAATACAACTCGTAATACTTACCGACCAGCTGGTACCATTCTTGATGTTATTGCCACAAACGTCCTGAACGTGTCCGTCGGAGCGGCGTGACCAGGTGTCATTTCGGTGGGCCGCATGACTTTACGCGCATTGTACTGCGCGGCCCCGACGCACAGACGCGACAAGTAGCTTGCAGGCAAAAGAAACGATGTTTAGCGCGCGTAGATGTTGATGATTTTCAAGTACGGATTTCCTTGATCGACTGGTCGCCTATGCTGATGTGTGCATCGCCTGATATTAAGTGGCAAATCTTTAAAAGAGCCTTTTTGCTTCAGTTGGATTGTGTTGCCCCCTCCGCTCTGTCCCGGCTCGTAAGCCGGTCGTGTTGCCACTCACACACCATACACGGCAGATCATTCACCAGAGGCAACTCGCACTGGTCCGGGGATCTCGTCTAGAGTATAAACAATTAAACCGTTTAAGTAAATCTGCGATTCGGCATGACTCGCGCGAATTTTTCCAACGCAAAATTTTAAGAAAAGGTCGTGCTCGATTCTGGCAAATCTTGAAACCCGTTCTGGGCAAAAAACAAACGGCCTCTATACTTCTCGACGTGACACCAGATGTACTCAACGATTATTACGTTTCGGTAGGACCAACCACTGCTGCTTCCGTACCCGCCCCGACGATCCCCGTCCCAGTGCGACTGCCTCGCGTCACCACATCCAGTTTCACCGTCCAGCCCATCGACATACAAACCCTACACGCCACTATACTCAGCATGAAGCCGTCCAACAACGCCGGAGGTGATGGGCTCAGCATGGCTATGTTCACTAAATTCTTTTCTTCAATTGGATTTCTCCTTCTAGATATCATTAATTCTAGTCTCCTCACTGGCCAAGTCCCAGCAGAGTGGAAACACGCACTGATAACCCCAATTCCAAAAAGCAAATCACCAGCGAGCCCGGCCGATACGCGACCCATTACAATTTTGCCCCCACCCATGAAACTTGTCGAAAAAGTAGTCCAAATTCAACTTGTAAACTACCTCGAAAACACTCATTTGCTGTCCGATTCTCAGCACGGTTACCGACGAAATTATTCTACAGAGTCTGCTTTAAACGTGATCACTGACCGCGTCTATCGTGCCATGGACCAAGGTGAAATCAGTATTCTTGTTCTATTGGATCTGTCGAAAATGTTTGATGTGGTTCCCCACCACATCCTACTGCAAAAAATGACACTCTACGGCATAGACACAGTCTGGTTTCAAAATTATTTGCAAGGCCATACTCAACAAGTTCAGATAAAATCCCCTCGTGACGGCACAATCATCAGATCTGGCTCAAAAAATAACAATATTGGAATTTTTCAAGGTGGAAGTCTCTCTTGTATACTCTGCATTCTCTTCACTAACGACCTCTCTCTTCACGTGGAAGACGACGTGACGATCACTCAGTTCGCCGACGACACTTCCGTTCTCATAACAGGCAAAAAACAAGACTTACAACATCTTATTCAACGCATGGAAGCCATACTAAATTCCCTTCATCAATGGTTTTGTGCAAATGGCATGAAAGTAAACACGTCTAAAACACAGATGATGGTCCTGGGCACTAAAGCAATGCTGCGAAATTTTCCTCCCGTTAGCCTCAAATTCGGAAATTCAACCATCATCGACTCGAAATTCGTGAAAAGTCTCGGCGTTCTGCTTGATCGCCACCTTGACTTCGAACAGCACGTAAATTCAGTCACTAACAAAACCACGGGCCTTCTTATCGCGCTCACCCACATCCGCCATGTCGTGCCAGCTCAGCTCATGCCCCAAATTATTCACTCTCTAGTGCTTTCCATCGTTCGATACTGCCTCTGTGTTTACGGCTCTTGCAGCAACAGTCAGGTGCACAAAATTCAAAAAATAATCAATTTCTGTGCCAGAGTCGTCAGCGGGCGCCGAAAGCGAGACCACATTTCCGACGTTGTTGAACGACTCAAGTGGCTGGACGCCAAACACCTCATCCAGTATCACACTGCATGTTCCGTACACAAAATCATATACACTCGCACACCACCACAAATAGTACACACAATAGGCCCTCCACGCAGCACAATACACAGCCACGCAACGCGCCGGTCAGCGGAGCTGTCCCTGCCGCGAATCCGCACGGAGGCAGGCCGACGTCGGCTTGCGTACCGGGGGGCAGCTCTGCTGAACGAGCTGGACATCGGAGGGGACATGCCGTTCAAACCCACTTTGAGGGCCCTGCTAATAGAGAGGCAGTGGGGAGGCTTTCGTCAGCGCTAGTTTTATGTATGTTGTGCGCGGTTCGTGTGCCTGTGTGTGATCTGATCTTATTTTTATGGTATGCTTTTATCCTTAACTTTTATCGTTAGTTTTACCTACCATGTCTTACCATATGACGTGGAAACGTGAAAAACCACCTACTTGTTTTACCAATGTGTGGACGTTTCCAAATACATTCTGATTCTGATTCTTGAAATGGTGGTATGACCTTGACCTGTGACTTTTTACTTAGACTCGACCTTCAAGGGAGGTGACTCTGACATAAAATCCTCATCATATAACTTTGCGACGTCACCTCTCGGTCTACAATACCGGCGAGCTTGTGCGACCGAGTGCAAACCTTGTTGAATGTGCAATGTTCATGCACTTGAATGCGAGGTAGTCTTTCGTTGCAATAAATTTGCATGTATATTGACCACGCCAATACTCCCTGTAATTGGGCAAGTGTGCCTGTTGGGAGTGGCCCTAATAAAAAATTGTCTGGGTGCAGATAATCCGGATTCTCGACATCCTTGCAGAGTTGTGCGTTTCATAATTTTCTTGGGTCGACTCAACTCAACTCAAGTGCTGAGAGTGGTTGACTCAATTCCGTCTCAACTCATGATCAAGAGTTCAGTGATTTGATTCAACTCTGACTCAAGGCTAAATTCATTCGACTCAACTCTGACTCAACTCACGACTCAAATCAACTCGAACTTCGACTCATTTGCAAAATGAAATAAATAAATGATAAATATATAACTATAAAAATCCGAAATAAATCAATAAACCAGCCCAACTCAAGCTTTTCAGAAAGTCTGACACTAAACGGAAGATTAATGGAAGCAAAATTAATCAATTGGCATTCAAACATTGGTTAATAATTAGTCAGCAACCATGAATAACTTTTTAATTCTTCCGGACTGTCACTGCCCCAAAAAAGCTAACACATGTTACAATTATTTCTAAAAGGAGCATTGCATATTAAACTAGGTAAATGGAATGGAAAGGAACCTAAAGGTGCTAAGGTTACACCAACACAGGCAACAAAATTGAGCCTCCATACTGTCAAAAAAGGTCCAAGCTGATATAATGATATAATGCAATTATATAAATTATGCATGATATAATTGTTATTTATATAATTATTATTTATTATATATATACATATATATATATATATATATATATATATATATATATATATATATATATATATATATATATATACAATTATTGATTTATATACATGATATAAACTGTATTTGTAGGGATGGCTTAGGTACTGCTTTTTCTGTTAAAGAACGAGGCTAGATAATTTTTTATAAATTAAAATTAATATGCCAAGAGTTTAATCAAAATCTAAGCAATAATTACTACAGTGCCTAGTTGCAATTGCTAATTCTAAGAATTACAGCAAACCCTAAGAAAAAGTATGCCATATATGACAAAGGACAATAGCAATGAAAATTCTATCAACGTCGATGTGTTGAATTTAAATATATTCATATTTTAAACTTGATACAATTTTTAGCTTGAGAACCTCCAATACAGTACATACCTATCGCTCTTCAAAATTTGAGCAGGGTTTCATAGAAAATTTACAATGTATAACTTTCTAAATAAAACACGGACAACAGGCGAAGGTGTCTGATCAGACAAAACCAGTAGCATGAAATAATTCCTCTGATTCTTGCGATAAAGACATCTCAACATTTTTGTCGAATCAAAAGTCAAATTTTTAATGCTAATAGCAGTATCTGTTATTAATAGGCAAAACAAAAAGAGCGGCGGCAGACGGCGCATTTAGGACAAAATAATTAATATAGCATGTAGGTATAGTAGAAATATTCGTATTATTTCATGAAGTATCACGTGATATTCAAACCTTTTGCCTTGAGGCTAGTTAAGCTTGAACCCATACTCGGCTGAGTTTGTTCTTCAAAGATAGCAATGGCGCACACTATTCTCAGAAGACCACCACTGACGACAACAATCAGCGACGACGACGCGTGTTGTTGGAGTGTTTTAAGTAAAGAAGTAATATTAAATATTGAAGATGAGAAGTTTTTATGATATTCGAAATATATTTTGTAGTGCGTTCCACTACTTCAAATGTTTAAGACAAAGCCAGTGATAGGAAACTGTTTAATTTTTTGAGTATATGTATTATTTGTGCCTAGAGATTTTTTCAGAACGGATGGGCCTTTAAAATAAACAATTGAACCATATAATTATTGGGCTATTGAAACAAATTGAAGCTTTGATTTAAACAATTGAAACACTGGAGGGAAAATGTATTTAAAGGATGTTAAAGGAGGTTTGCAAAAGGTAGGCAAATGCAAACACTTTTACTTGACATCAGGTTTACCTGTTGAGCCAACTTTTTCGTCAGCTCATTTGACTCGCTGTCTTCACAACTCAACTCAATTCAACTCATTGAAGCGTTGTGAACCGACTCATCTCAACTCAAATCACTTTTTAATTTTTTCGACTCAACTCAACTCAGAGTCGAATGAGTCGGAATTTGAGTTAAACTCTGACTCTGACTCGTGAGTAGCACAACTCTGCATCCTTGATCTATATTTTTCCACAAAAGGCTAGGCTGATGACAGTGTGTGGAAATTGTACAACAGGTATGCTCTGGAGAAGAAACCAGGTCCGATGGCAAAAAACGGTTACTAAATTTGAAATCAGCGGTATCAAAATAGGCAGAAACAGGTTTTCACATGCCGGATCCATTTTGGCTGTTGACCAGTGTTGTTGGTAAATTTAGGTCACCAAGTATTAAGGCTGGCCCATACCTATATGGCAGTGTGGCTATAATAACAGCTTTGTGGCACATTTCGGGAAATCAAATGTTGCTGCGTGCATGATGTTAAACCTGACTCTACCTCAATTCACTGTGGTAATCAGGCATGAAGTTTTGAAGGTCAGTCGTTTTGAGTACGAAGAAATGGTCTTCTTCGGGAAATGATTACCAATTCTTTCCGGGTGTCGAATTCATGAACTCTTTAATCAGAAAATTTCCAAAGGAATGAAAAAATGAATACAAATACAAGGGATATGGTAGTGTGTTCCGGACGTGATATAACGTCTATTCCGCGGAAAGATCGTGATGAATTCATCACAGTTACTTTCTTACCCCTGCTATGTTGCAATTCTTTTTCTAAAAGGTCCGCCACCCCATTTTAAAAGGCAGCCAGGCGTGCCCCACCGCGATCCCAGCGACAACAGCACCCTTACGTTAACACCAGAAACATAAAATTAAACGAGTCGCGGCACGCCCTGCTAGGAAATGAAGCAAAAAACATAAGATAGCAAAAACAACTGTGTTACTATTTAAGTTATTGTTATAAAAAAGTTGCTTAAAGAAGGCTTCTGTAAAATGTTACAGAAGCCGGGACCATTAACCCACCGTTAATAGAAGAGAGAGACTGGTCACACATAATCGTATAGTGTTAGTGCTCATTTCCTTGCAGACTATCCCATGCGGATCTAAGGTAGTAATTCCCTGGAATCTAGCAGACAAGTAGACGAACTAGTAACATCTACTAGAAAACAAGGGCTGACTGAGGGGGATTTTTTTAGATGATGATGAGGTGAGAGTGACTTAAGATGTGAGCATGATTTTTGCGGGTCCCACGTGGGAACACCACAGTGCGGACTACCACCGCGTGCTGAAACACTTTTTATGATGATGAGGTGAGGGTGACTTAAGATGAGAGCTTGATATTATGTGTGTCAAGCGTGGAAACACCACAAAGTCATCTGACCTAGGCTGCTGAACCACAGACATGTTTAATATACGTTACAAGTAACGTCTTTAGAACCTGTTCTAGATGCTGAGGAGAGGGTTACATATGAAAGCATGATTACGCATGCAAGAGCCTCACTCTATAACCCCCTCAGGCCAGTAAGCGAGGAACACCCTGTTGCTCACCGGCCGTCAAAGGCAAATAAAGGAAGTTCATGCTTTACCAAAGATACATATTTCCTCATTAACATAATCGGCCAGATGTCACGTCGACAAGAAAAGAGAGAGGACAAGAGAAGATTCGCGTCCACACTTACTTACGATGGTCTCCAGGGGAAATGAAATCCTTTCAGATGATGATGAGGTGAGAGTGACTTTTGATGTGGGCATGATTTTTGGGAAATACCACAGTGCAGTCTAGCACCGGGTGGTGATAATTTTTTCTTCATTTTTTGATGATGAGGTGAGGGCGACTTAATATGAGAGCATGATAGCATGATGATATTTTGTGCGTACACCCTGGAAACACCACAGAGCACCTTAACCCTGGGTGCTGAACCACATACAGTTTAATATACGTTATTAATAACGTATTATCAGCTTGGTTAGATGATGATACAAATCTAGTCAAGAAGAGATACGAATCTAGTCTATTGGTAAACATACGAATCAATCAGTTTCTTTTTATATTTTATTACTGCTTTGCTTGCTGGCACGTCTTTAATTACTTGGAATTCCGTTCATGAACATGGTATTCCACAATTCAGGGCCTAGGCAGGGGGTAGTGAATAAACGATAATTTCTATTCGAAAACGGCTGTTCGAGAAACGCATTTTGCCGAGTCCCATGACTATTTATTTCTTTTATTTTGAACATAGTGCAAAGTGAATGAGGAAGCGAGCCTGTTAGAAACTTGTGAGCCAGAAGAAGCATTTGGGATTTCGCTATATCACTAATTTTCAAAGCCTTAAATTTTACGAAGTATGGTTCGGAACTATGTGGTAAATAAACATTTGCAATAAGTCTTACCGCTTTTTTCTGTAACACAATTAAACGGTTCAGCTGTGATGCGTAATTTACCCCCAAGCTAGACAGCAATAGTTTAAATGAGAATGGACCAAGGAGTTGTGAAGAAGCAGTGCTATTCTTTCGTTAATAAAATATATAATCCTTTCGTTAATAAAATATCTAATCCTATAAATAACCCCAATGCATCGACTAATTTTGGTACAAACGTGGCTAATATGAGCATTAAATTTTAGTTGTTGATCAAAGATAACTCCTAGGCATTTAACTTCTTTTTTCTCTTGTATTTCCCGGTTATCTAATGATAGTTTTAGCCGTAGGTCACTTGGAAATGGAGAGTAATGTTGACTGAAAGTTTTATCGGTATTAAGAGAAAGATAATTTGCAGAGAACCAATCAGATAAATTCCGGAGAGCATCATTGACGACTTGTTGAAGGGTATTCGGGTCTTTATTTTTGAATAATAGGGCTGTATCATCAGCATAAAGAAGACAGGACATATTTTCATTGATCAATAGCAAATCATTGATATATAGCAGAAACAGAATCGGCCCCAAAATAGACCCCTGTGTGACACCAATTGTAGTGTCCTTCAATTGAGATATTTCGTTCTGAATTTTTACACACTGTTTTCTATTGGTCAAGTAGGAAGTAAACATATCATTAGCTTTATTTCTCATGCCATACCTTCCAATTTTCTTTAGGAGAATTTCAACGTCTACTGTATCAAAAGCCTTCTTAAGGTCAATAAATATACTTAGAATATGTTCCCCATTTTCAAACCCCGAAGCTACATAGTCTTGTAGCAAAATGATAGGCATATACGTTGATCTATTCTTTTGCAACCCAAACTGGTTTTTATAAATAAATGAATTAGGCAACTAGGTGCTCCATTAGCCGGGTAAATAGGAGTTTTTCTAAATTTTTTGGCAACACTGGCAATAAACTAATAGGTATATAATTCGTCACTGAGATCTGTCACCTGCTTTGAATATAGGTTTAATTACAGCTACTTTCAGAGAATCAGGGAAGACAGCATTTTCCAAACAAGCATTATAAAATTGATTGAGGCAAGAAATGATGCTTTTATACGTTTTTTCCAATAATTTGGTGTTAATTCCATCAACACCTGCCCCTACATCTTCAAATTTTTGTACAATAGAATCGATTTCATCTTCACGTGTTGGATATAGCAAAAGTTCCCGTTCGCAATATGGGACCTGAATTACTGGGTCAAGAGAGGAGGGATTAATTTTTTGTTTGAGCTTAATACCTATAGTAGAAAAGAAATTGTTGAATGCTTCCAGTAAATTCTTATTACCACTTGTCTTATACCCTTCTGTGTCATAAACTGTTTCAGGTATGCTACTATTTTCGCTTGATGCATCTATTAATTCATTTATTGTTTTCCAAGTTTTTTTTCGAATCATTGTTAACCTTATCGAATTCTAATGCGTGATGATTTTGTTTCGCTTTGCGAATCACCTGAACCAAAATATTTCTGTACCTCTTGAATTTCTTTAGGTCATTTTCGTCCTTACTTTTCAATGATTCTTATGTATAGTCTATTCTTAAAGTTGATGGATGCAAGAACACCAGGTAAAATCCATGGTATTCTTGGATGGGTCTTACGATTACATTTTTGTTGATAAGGGAATTTTAATATACCTTTCTTATAACAATCTATTATTTCGTTAGCCATAATGCTCACATCAGTCTCTCCTTCGAGGCAGTGTAACTCAATCCTTAAAAGATCATTCATATCATTAATTTTTTTTATAATCAAAGCAAGTCATTTGAGTGGGTGTCACATTTTGCCGCACACATTCCTTAGTTTTTATATACAAGCCGGACCCGCCGCCCCTTCTGTCCTCCCTGTGGCAAAAAAATGCAGAGAAGGACGACATACCAAAATATTTTTCCAGTTTACTATCAATCCAAGTTTCAGAGATCGATAAAATGTTCCAAGGGGCTGCAGTTTCTGGAAGAAACTCAGAGATATGGTCTAATTTATTCAAAATTGATCTACAATTCATATGCATAATGAATAAGGATTTGTCATTATATGTTTTGAAAGAATTTAGAGCAGTTGGTCGGTAGTATGAACATGAATTTTTTACTCTTTCAAAATCTTCATGGTAGTCTGGACTTTCATCACTATCTGATGTTTCAAACGGATCAAATTTTATGTTATCAAGAAAAATGTTTGTTTTAGCATTCTGAGGCATCAAGTATCAACCAACAATGTTCAAACTAAGTAGGATAAACCCGAAAGTTTAGATGCTGTAGAAAGTTCCAAAAAGAAATTTGATTGTCCAAAAGACAAAAGCGGAAAAAGGCGAATGGGTGTTTCACCAGGAGTCCAGAGGACTTTAGATTTTCAAAGAATCATCTTATCTAAGCAAGTTTAATAATGCATTTTAAGAGGATATCACATTTTTACATATTATACATAATTTTTTTTTGATCCTACCCTTTTTCTCTACACATGTCTGAACGTATGGAATCCCTGCACATGTCTGATAAAGCGCCACCTACAATAGTTTGTATCGCTATTTTCATGCCATGCAGATAGTGTCCGCCGCGCGCTGCTGTAATTTGTAAGGTTGTGTGTATGTATGCGGGTTAACAGTAGCATTTGAAATCGTTGAGAGATTCCTAACTTAGATTCAAGTTGAAGAAATAGAAAATTACATGATGAGTGTTGAGGTCATGTTAATCCTGCAGAATGATTTGCAGCTGCCAACAAAACAATACTCAGGTAGGCAACTACCCACCATCAAAGGACAAGAGGCACAGCCAATCTGTTCAAGCATAACCATCACTAGTTCATTATTAGAGGATATTCAACTAGGGCAAAAGAATTGTCGAAAATTATGCATGTTTAGCAGGTCCAAATTATCAAGAGAGAGTCATTGGCCAGATCATCACTATATGAAATATCTGAATTAAGAGGGGGTTGATCAAATGAGCAAATTACCAAAACAATAGGCACCTGATATATCTATCGCCTTGGATCACTCTGTCATTGTTATTTTCAACCTCCCATGCCTATTTTTCTTTTTGGGATTATGCTCATAAATTTCTGTCATTGCCCTTGTTTGTCTGGTTTCCTACGAAAATATTTGAAAGTTGTTTATTTCAGAATATTTAAGACGGTAGTTATTGGGATTAAGCTGATATATTGAATATCAGCTGAAGTGCCAAATGCCCTGTTCGATTTGCTATAATGGATGCTAAAACTAGATTAATTTTTGCCTTTCCTGCGATAATGGTGCCTGATCGACGTGTTTTAATTTGTCTTTTTTGGTACGCAATGGGAATAGACTCATTTTTCCGAGGCATATGGTTTTCTAAAATCTTCTTTGAGCCTAGGATCTCAAGCGATATCTCTGGATTGTATTCTAAAATCTAAAAGAAATGGAAAGGAAAAAGGACGCTCAATAAAAGGGACATAGGAGTGTGTCCCAGATGCTATATAGAACCTATTCCGTGTACGGTCCTACTGATGAAACCGCTCACTTACTCCTCCCTAGACATTGGTTTGAGATGCCGGGGGCTTGGGGAGGTGAGTATTCCTTGGACTTTTGGTCTCTGATAGGCTTTGTGCAGGGCTTGTATTGCTATGCCAGTGTTAAGCCATCCAGGACCACCACCCACCGCTCCCTCCCCCTGCCTTCTGGGTCGAGCAGAGATCTCCAGGGGCCTAGCACTTCACATGGCGCCGAAACCAGAATCTGGGGACCCCCGAAAACAACACTTTTCCCGCAAATCAGTACTTACGTCCCCCAAAACCAGCATTTCGGGGTACCATGAGACTACCTACTGGGACCCCCTGGAACTTACTCTCGTGGGGCATTGAGGATAACTCTGAGCGGGGGGAGGAAGGGGGGATTTCTCGCTGAGACTAGCTCTCAAGACACCTGAGGGCAGCCTCAGGGGACCCCTGAGACTAACACCTATAGACCTCGTGAGACTAATTTTCGGATCTCTGAGATTAGCTCTCCGGTCCTCCTTACACTATAACTGAAAGGTCCCCTGAAAATAACTCGGGCTTCCGAGATGGCACTTGGCGGCCCTCACAAGGTTAATTCCCGACCCCTCTCCCGATGAGATCTCAGGGGGGACTGATTCACGGCGCCTCTTGATCAAAATTAGGGGCCCCTGAGAATCTCTTGGGGCTCCTTAGATTTTTTATCGGCAGCACCTCTGGGACTAATTATCGGGCCCCCCAGATTTGCTCTGGAGAGGGGGGCTGAGACTGACTCGGGGTCATCCAGATTAGCTCTTGGGGGTCCCCTGAGGCTGTTCTGGGGTGGGGGGGGCTGGGAATGACTTCCGACGGCCCTCTGAGACTAACCCTGGGGCTTCCCCTGAGACTAACACTCGAGGGAGGAGGTGTGGAAGCACCCCTGAGACTGAGTCTTTGGCACGGCACTCCTGAGACTGCCTCTCGGAAGCCCAGATTAGCCCTAAGAGGCTTAAGGCTAACTCGGGGCCCGTGAGACCAAAATTCAGGGAGCACTCTGGGAATTACTCTCAAAGCCCCAAAATAAGCTCTCGGACATACCTGAGACTAACTCCCGGGAGCACTCTGAGACTAACTTTTGGGTGTTCCCTGAGATTGACTCTCAGGGCCCCTTATGCAAAAACTCGGGGGGGGGCACAGCCTGAGGCTAAATCTCGGGGATTCCCAAGATTACCCCTCGGGGGCCTCCTGAGACCAGCACTCTGCGGATCAAATAAGACTAACTCTCGGACCCCCATATTAACTCTCGGGGCCATCTGAAAGTAAATATTGACTCCTGAGAGAGACGCCCGTTAGACTACGGGGGCACCTGAGACCGAATCTCGGGGGTCCTCTAAGACCGACTTTCAGGGTCCCCTTGACCGAATTCTTGGGGTTCTCTGAGTCTGGCTCTCAGGGGCCCCCTGAAATAGACTTTCGCCTGGCCCTGAGACCCACATTTTGGGGGCCTCTGCGACTAGCTTGGGGCCCCCTGAGACTGACACTCAGGGGGCCCTGATACCAATTTTCAGTGCCCCCTGAGACCAACTCTTGGGGGCCCCTGAGACCGAATCTCGGCGGGTCCCCCGAGGGGTCCCCTTGACCGACTCTCAGGGCGGGGCCCTGAGGCCGACTCGGGACGCCCTGAGAACGATTCTTCAGGGGCTTCTGAGACTGACTCTGGGGGCCCCGTGATCAGAGAATCCTTTGCAGTGGTTCAGACTGGCCCAAGGGGTCATTGGACTCCTAGGACCCCTTGGCTACTCCACTGCATCCACACATTCGGGGGCCCGCCGAGATCAGCATTTTGAGGCTCCTGAAATAATTGCTTGCCCCCCCCGATACCAATACTCCGGAGCCCCTGGATACTGGTGCGCGGGGCTCCTAAGACCAAGCTTGGGGTCCCACTTAGATCAGGCTCAGGGCATCCTTAGGCCCATGCTTGTGCTTTTCTCAGGAGTAACTAGTCACCGATGTCCGGGGGCCCCCAGATCAACATTTGGAGCCCCCCCTGAGACCAATGTTCGGTACTCTGGCGCCCCTCGATACCGATGCTCGGGGGGGCTGAGCCCAAGCCTTGGGCCCCCTGAGACCAAACTCTGGGTCCCATGAGGCCAATTCTCGTGCCTCACTCATAAGTCCCTCGATATCGATAGTCGGGAGCGGGGTGGGGAGGGGGGGCTCAAAGTTGTTCCTACTAAAAGGCTGGCATTTTCGACTAGTCCATAGGAAACACATGTTAAAAGCTTGCAATCTAGGGCCTCGGGAGAGGGTCTTCAAAATCGTGGTGGTTCATAAAAAGTCATTCAAATGAAAGCCAAAACATTTTTATTCTCATTTTCTGGGTCAAAACCACCAGCCGTGACATTACCCACCGAGCTAGACGACAAAAACCGGACCCATGTTTTGGTCCCATTTTCAGGCGTGGGTTCGAATCCTAGGGACGGTCAAACTTTTCATGTCATCTGAATGTGCAAAACACAATATACTCGCTGAACGTTCATGAAACTATCCGCCCTTTATACTTTTAGCTCTCATGGAAGCTTCTGCCTAATGCTGAGGCGGATCCAGGAGTAAATACAGTCATGTTCCAGGGTCGGATCCAAGGGGATGGGTTGCGATGGGGCGACCTCGCACCCTTAGCCTGGGCTTGAGCACGGCAAAAGGCCCTCCGCAGGGGGCTCCTTTTATATTTGATTGGCGTTCCCAAGGTTAATCCAGGAAGTCCAAACTCCACGGACATTGGTGTCGGGGCCCCCAATAGCTAACCTGGGGTCCTCCGAAAGTATTAAACTTTATTGTATACAGGGGTGGAAAAACCCACCAACTCACCAACTAGGGATAGCGACAGACTCTGAACATTGAAACCATCAAGTGCGACAGGAAATCTATACAATACCAGAACAGTTCTGGCTGGCTAAATAAAATAGTTTCCAGGGAAGTTTCAAAGAAAAGAGCTCACCCTGACAGGGTAATCACCTGAACTAGAATAACTAGAATAGATATGAACTAGAATAGAATGAACTAGAATAGATAACGCAAATTAGCTGCTTCGATTGAATTCAGGGGTGTGGTAGAAACCATTTGTTATAAAATATGTCATAGTAAGTTTTTCCCAACGCTAATTACCCATGCCACATTGGTCTGTCATTACCTTCCCCGTTCGTGCTTATATAATTTCAACTTCTACGACTTGCCTGGAAATATCACAGATAATTACAGGTAAAATCACAGATGAAATAAAAACAGATAAAATCACAGGTAATGAAAATGTTTTGTGGCTAGAACGCATGTGAATGAACACCAATTACACATTAGTAGTTCCATCCCTCCCCTGCCTGTTAACTTACCACAATGCAGCGGTGGACGGGAGCGACAGTCAAAACTTGCCGCTTGCATGGGCAACGACAGTTTTTATAATGAGGCGACACCAAGTCATGACAACTGATTACTTCACTTCTCTGTCGGATGCGTTAGCTCATTCATTGATGATTATTTATCATTATCAGATGTAACTCTGCACGCACATCCCCGAGGTGGCAGGTAGCGCAGTCGGAAGGGCGCTTGACTAGTCAGTAGAGGACAACGTGTTTGATTCCCGAGCGCTGGAATTTTATATCTTCCGTTTTACGTCAGTGCTATTTTGCAGTGTCAGTGGCGGCGTTTACGCAGGTGGCAGAATTATGCATAGAAGTGTGATCTTCAGTAAGTCTCTTCGCGAATTCAGGAATGTTATTGCTAGGTTGTTTTATCAATATAGGTACTATTTGTCGTATTATATGTGCTTTAGAAATTGCCTATATTTAAAAAAATGAGAGCGACAGCTTTCAGTGTTAAACATTAGGTTGGCGACAGGTTTGAGGTTTTTCCTCCCCTGATTGTATAGGTACGTTTAAGTACGCACCTAAGAGATGATTTGTTCAAAGGTTTCACCATCCATAAATGAAAAAATGAGGACCCTGAGCGGAGGCTCCTGCGATTTAAACACGACCCCTTTTGAAGAAATGCTGGATCCACCCCTGCCATGTTCCCCAAAGTGGCTGAATTGTAACCACTTTCAGCTGATTGGTATTGTTTCGCGATATTTTTCCCATACTAGCCGACATCACACCAATTCTCACAAGTATAGCGCAACCCTGCCAGCCGGTTAACCTCTGGTGCAAATTTGCACCAGAGGTCGCCGATAGCGCACCCCTACGTCAGCCGGCGTGGCAAATGTCTTCACCTGCAGCATACCCACTACCAGCCCGGTACCATAGGCGGATCCAGGGATCTAGGGGGTAGGGGGTAGGTGCCCCCCCAATAACCCTCGGTGCCTCTTTAAATGGTCACGGTGCTCCTCCGAAGCGTCGATGGCGCCCCCTGAAATATAGCCCCCCATTTCCTAATGCGAAAACGGTGCCCCGCGATAGAATTTGGCGCCCACCTGATAGGTTTTGTCGAGCAAAAGTGGTATTCCCTCGGTCCGGATCTCCCCCTCCCCCACGCCAGGTGCCCCCTCCGATCTGAGGTCCTGGATCCGCCTATGCCCGCTACCCAGTCGTATTTACCGGTCGCGTACCGCTATTGGCCGACGTTGCAACGTTGCACCTCCGCTCACTCATGGGCGGATCCAGAGGCAAGGGGAGGGGGAATTTGACCCTCCGATCGACCCTCGGCGCCCCCTGAAATGGTCACGGCACCCCCTGAAAGGTCGATGCCCCCCCTGCCACCCACCCCACCCCCCAGGATGCGAAAATCAGCGCCTGCCGATAGGATTTGGCGCCCATCTGATAGGTTTTGCCAGTCAAAAGTGGCGCCCCCGGACCGGATGGCCCCCCGGAAGGTCCCACCGATCGGCAATCCTGGATCCGCCGATGCAATCCCTAACTACATGACACAACTAGGCTCCGCTAGGAGCGCTGGCGCCGCCGTGGCCGCTGGGGGCGCTTTCTCGGCCGTCGCTGGGGGAGCTTTCTCCGCCGCCGCTGGGGGCGCGCGCGTGTTGCCGCTGGGGGCGTTCGCGTCGCCGTCTGCATACCGCTCGGCCGCCGCCGCGTCCGTCGACCGGGTTTCGTGATGCCCGCCGCCGCTTGCGTCGGCCGTGTTCGGTGGTGCCCACCGTCTCTGTCGTGCGCGCCGCCGGGGTTGCGCTCGTCGCCGCGCCGTTTTCTCGCCCTGTGTTAGAATTAGGTGTCTATTGTATTATTGCGACGTAGTATTTAACCAAAACTATTGAATACCTTGGCATAGTGCGTGCGCGTTCACCACCTGTGAGCGTGCTGATCATCGTCGGTGCGGGGCGGCGGCGGCCGTGCCGGCCGCCGATTGGTCCGTTCCGCCTCGCCCGGCGCCTGGGGCGCGCGTGTCACGTGACACAGCGGTGGTCTCGTTCGGCCGGGTCAGCGCGGCAGCGGCCAGTGCTCTCTGAATCGTCAGTCGGATCGGGAACGCGCTTGGTAAGGCGCGAGTGTTCATCTTTCGCTTAAATTAGAGTCCCCGCTCTCCTCCTCTCGCGAAACCGCGTGCAGGCTTGGCATAATCGTGCCGGGTCTGTACATTGTCCAGTTGTGCTCGGGATCGGTTTGACCGTACCGTTTCTGGGCACTGCGACAGGCGCTGGGGAGGTGGGGCGGGGCTCTGAAGTGCATTACCCATCCAAATTAATATTCGGGGCTGGAAGGTAACCAGGCTTGATTTAGCTTTTCTTTGGAGTGCATTAGAGCGATTGCACTCCCTTTATCTGTTTGTATCGGTAAGCCTGTTTGTATCAGTAAGCCTGTTTGTATCGGTAAGCCTGTGGTATCGGTAAGCCTGTTTGTATCGGTAAACCTGTTTGTATCAGTAGCCGAGTAGAATCGGGAGTTTCGCTGTCGTCGCCTATCTGTTAACGGAGGGTTCTATCGGTATCGGTTATATTCTCATCGAGTTTCTCCCCACCCGAGCTCGCATCTGTTGTCGGTGTTAGATCGCTTCGCTAAGTTTGATTTTCGGTCGTTGTTTTCCGTCCTTACGCATCCAATACAGCATCAGGAAGGAATTATTTGGATTTCTCGATTATAACCTTGCTAAACCGTTAAATAATCGTTAAGCAACCGGGAAACAAACATCGTAAAACCATAGAAAGGAGGAACCAGTTCAATAGTTTTGGTCTAATAAATCGATTGAGCAGCTTATAATACAGTCTCTCCCTCTGTCCTGAATCCAGTTTCCGCTGAGCTGAATGTCGGTGTCGTCGTCCGCGGACCATGGGGCCTGATGGCGCCCAGTTGCTGAATGGTTGTCACTGCCTGTGTCTGCTGGTGGTATGAAGACGACTCCGTTTTTATTCTTTTCATTTTTAACCTTAGTGTGATGTTTACGTAATAAACGTCTGATGGCTTCTCAACTACATAAATTATTCGAATAGCATATGGGATCCTTCGAAAATATTCAAAAGCGAATGAATGGACCACAACAATATTGAAAACAATCAAATATTCAATCGTACCTACCCACTTTTCCTCCTTCATGTTTTGAGTACAAACAAATACCACAGCCACCAGCTGCTGCTGTTGTGTTTGCCTTATACATAGGAATGTACTAGACTAGCATTATTTCTGGCATATTCCTAGTATTTTATACCAAAACTGGTACTAAACTTTCATTCTGATCACTTCGGGTACAAAACTTTGAAGTATCCGTTATTCAACTGCCCTGGTCGGGAGCACCCCGAGATCAATATTGCCCCCCACTCCCCCTCCCCCCCCCACTTCCCGAGATCAATGTTCGGTACTCCGGAGCCATCGATACCGATGCTCGGGGGATCCCTGAGACCAGCTCTGGGGCCCGTTGAGACCAAGCTCGGGGGCCCCTGAGACCAAGCTCGGGGGGGGGCCTGAGACCAAACTAGGAGGGCCCCCTGAGACCAAGATCGAAAGGCCCGTGAGATTTAGCTCGGCGGGCCCTGAGACCAAGCTCGGGGGGCCCCCTGAGACCAAGCTCAGGGGCCCCGAGATCAATGTTGGGTACTCTGGAGCCCTCGATACCGATGATCGGGGGGCCCCTGAGAGCAAGCTCGGAAGGCCCGTGAGACCAAGCTCGGAAGGCCCGTGAGACCAAGCTCGGGTGCCCCTGAGACCAAGTTCGGAGGTCCCTTGAGACCAAGTTCGGAGGTCCCTTGAGACCAAGCTCAGGGGGGCCCACGAGACCAATGCTCGTGTTTTCCAGTGCATAAGGTCAGCCCGAGGGGGTCCACAGACCCCAAGGACCCCCCCTTGGCTACGCCACTGCACTGCTCCAAAAATCAACAACTCTACTTTGGCTCAAGTTTTATCTTTTTTTCCTCGCTCGAGGGATTCAGTTCAGTATTTTCACTTCACGCTTGACTGAACTGGCGACAGGAGAGCCTGTGACCCAATAACCCGCATCTCCGACCGTTGGGCCGCACACCCGCGCCATACCAAAGCGGACCCTATGTCCAGCCTGTTGTCTTTATTGAATCGAAATTTATTTATGTTGGTAATCTGGCCAAATGTTCAGCACGTGCTCAGAAAGCCCAGCGTTCCCCCGAGTCCGCCGACTCCCGGCGCTGGCACCGACGATCAACGTCGAAGACGATGCGTTGGGAACAACGCAGGCAGCAGACATCGGTTGTGAAGAGACGAGTGAAATAAATACTAGCTTTCCAAACAAAGGACAGATCTGTTATGTAGTGTGCTTTTAAGTTTTTCCCTGGTTTAGTTGTAGAAGGTAACATAGAAACCAAATCCAGGTGTTGTTGCCTTGTTGTTATACATATGTTATAGGCAGGGTGAAGAACCAGGCATTCTGCAGAATGCCTAGGCAATCTGCAAAATGCCTAGGCAATCTGCAGATTGCCAAAGCGTCTGGGCATTCTGCAGAATGCCTCAAATTTTAGGCATTCTTCAAACTGCCTAACGCAATTTGCTCACATAAGCCGTTTTCACAACGTGAATTAAACCTTGGGAGTCTTTTTGCAAGGTTTTTTTGGTAGCACTGTAATATTGCTGCCATTTGTCAGATTTTCACAAGAGTCTTGGGAATTTATTGAGTACAATTATCTGGCACATCTGGCAATGCTTCAGTGTCGCCGGGCAGCCTGTGTTGAGTGTTGCGGATTTTAATAGAATGAAATTCAACTTTAATAAGTCGTATAATGAGTGAAATTTGCATCAGTTATACTCCTGCTACCCCAGTCGCTTCAACTCACTTATCGTTTTTCTCTCAGCTTCTATATTAGCTGTGTAGTAAGTTCAAAACAAAAGGGGTAGGGACCAGGGTAACGTCTGCTCGAGTAATACTCTGGTAACTTTCCAATTACATTGATAACAAGTTTATTACCTAGGTAACCAACTCGCATACGACCAGGGGTGTCCTAAAGAAAGGGTGACAAGCAGAGGAATCCCTAAATGTAAATCAGGATGGATATTATGCCAAATTTTTGGGATTGAATGATGTAAGTTTTCCTGCATTCTCATTACAATTAATGTGTGGATCCACCCAAATTCTGAGACTTGCTAATTTGTTTGGTGAATTGTTTGAACAGCATCATTTGAAGACAAACAATTTGGTCCAAACTTGTGTCCCACTGTATGTTATCTCCTTATTTCTAGTCGGAGCATCTCCCCAAATAAAAACTAAGTGGCGACGTCCCGTATCCTTATTGCAGGGTATGGGTGTTTTGACTGTAAGCGGTTTTTACCTTTAAGTGGGCGCAACTGGAAAATTATAATTTATCTTGGTTTCTCAGGTCTGCTTGGGTATATGTGCTATGCAACTAGCAATACAAAACACTTCGTTTATTATTGGAATAGAGCTATATCTGCTTTTCAGGCCAGGTTGGTCTTTTCTTGTCATTTAGAGATTGGTTTCAAGGTGGTTCCAAGTGAAATACAGGATATGTACAGATTATCCCTGTTTCTAAAATATACCTACAGGCAATAATGCTAATTCACCATAATAAGGTGGTGATGCTTTGGTGGTTGCATTGCTCCTTTACCAAAAAGATACTGGGTTTTCTGAGATAACTAGAAAGTAACCAAAGGAGTTTCCTGATGTTGATCATTTTTTCATGCTATTGGGAATCATACTTTGATACCTTAAAAGTATCAAGCTATAAAGTGGTGCAGTATCAGGCTTATCTTTGATATCATTTGTGAATTTTATGTGACAGCATGTCACTTGGTGCCCCACATCGGCGCCCCTTCTAGTCAGAGGCACTGTCACAGAATTTTTTCAGGGTGGACGGACCCGGGCTGGTGCTAACTGGAGAAGGCCAATTTTGAGCATATTTGGTACCTGACAGCATTAATGACGATGGGCCAAAAATTTGGGGGACATCCCCCTGGTTGGCCAACACGGGAGATGCCCCCCCCGTTTTCGACGCCTATGCTTCTAGTGATGTGAACCAAAGTTTGAGGTTGACATGCTGGGTGAATCAACCCCAAATGCTTCAGCAAGCTTGGCTTTGCACATTAGACATCTACAGCTGACATTTATTATGTACTCCAGGCAAATGCAATGGATGGTACTATTCTATGCAAAGAGTGAGAAGTTGAGGTACACTGTTTTTACCATTATTGTACCATGCTAAATTCACTGACACACTGCCCATTTCACCATGTTGACCTACAGACACCAAAGTATGTTTGGTGAGCTATCGCCGATGGAGTTGGCAGCCTACCGGAGATTGCGGGGCAACTTGCCGGTCGTGGCATTGTGAGAAGGTATTCGGCGGCGGCGGTTTCCCCACCTGGGCCTGCGGCAACGGTAGTCGCCTGGGTAACTGCGGCCCAACCCGGACCAGCGGCGGCGACGGCCCAACCCGGGCCTGCGGCGGCTGCTTGGAACAGCGGTGGCCCCCTCTGATTCAGTCGGTCCTCGCCATACTCGTGAACGTGACACCGGCGATATATCGACGAAGGAGATCCCTCCACTGTTCGATGAGCCGATGTGCAGTCTACGGTCATGGTCCCCCTAACTATCCATCGCCTCGCGCCTCACGAACACCGTCGCCTCCCGCCTCCCGCCTTGCTAGTGCCGTCACTCTCCGCCTCACCAGTGCCGTCACCTCCCACCTCACTAATTCCGTCACCTCGCGTACACCGATCTAGGGGGTGGGGGTAGGATAGACCCTCGGCGCCATCTGAAATGGTCGCGGCAACCCCCTAAAAGTTGAATGGCGCCCTCTAAAAGGTCGCTTCCCACCCCACCCCCCCCTAGAATGCGAGAATCGGCGCCCACCGATAGGATTTTGCGCCCACCTGAAAAGTTTTGCAGGCAAGAAGTGGCACACACTGGAAAGGTGCCCCCGATCGGCAATCTCTGAGCCGTCCATGCCTTCCCAGGGGCGCCATCCGAACCAGGGGGCGCCATTTTTGACCGGCAAAATCTTTCAGGCGGGCGAATCCTAGCAATGGGTGCCGATTTTCGCATCCTTAGGAGAAAGAATGGGAAACAACATTTCAGGGGGCGCCATCAACCCTTCAGGCGGCGCCGTAACCATCCAGGGGATGGGGCACCGGCAGGGGCGTAGGAACGGTTTGAAAATGGGGGGGCCAACCTTAGAGGGGGCCCATCTCAAGGGGGGCCCCAGTCCACGGGGGCCCATAATTATAAATAAAAAATTAGTTAGCTCGTTTGGTGTCAATAAGGCACGCATGCACACAAGGATGTCAATATATGGAAAATTGAGAAATTAAATTTTGCCCTATGATTTCGAGTTGTACCTATTATGATCTAATAAATCATAGTAAAACGCCAAAAAAACATTTTTTGTTTTTTACCACGACCCATTTCAAATACGACATACATTTTTAAGCTTTTTTGGAGGATTTCAGTCATTTTTTACCACGAGCGCGTTTTTTTATATTTACAGATGTTTAGGCCCTTTTCATCACATTTACAAAATTAAGAACTGTTAAGAAAACTACAGACAATGCTTTGGTACCAAATAGCCTCACTTCGCTATGCCTAATCAACTTGTATTTGCTTATTCAATGACGAAAATGGGAACATTTATTTAGGTTATTACAGATCTTTTCTTGTCATCATTACAGATTGATTTAGGTGAAGCCTGATCACAATAAATACGCCTAGCTATATTTCGATGCCTAAAATGCAGAGTTCCGGCATAACTGCAAGTGCAATGTAGGTACTTGATGGCCAGCTTTGTGATGCCGAGGAGGTGTGGGCATGGTGTTATAGTGGTTAGCAACCTTGCTTTCCACGCGACCAACTCGGGTTTAAGGCACAGCAGATACCTTGTGCAAGGAGCAATTTGACTCCCAAGAAACCCCTCCAACAGGGAAAGAGTTGGCGACGCCATATAACCCTGGCATCGAAAGACGTCGCGCCTTTCGATGGCTAAGGGACGACTGTTGCTCGGCATTTGGTGCGAGGGTCCGTGTCCGATTCATATTTTGTGTTGGGATTGGGATGGAGTTTGATTGGGCCCAGTTCTTGGGACTCATTTGGAAACACTCGGGTAGTAGGTGCCTTGGCTTTTTTACGAAGCGCTCCTCCTCCAGGGGCTTGCAGGCAGCGTACTACCGAACTTGAAAGTTCCCTGACAAGCTATCGGGCCCGTTTGGGTTTCTTGTTCTATATTACAGTTACTGATAGTTGTATATTCGTTGCGGGGGCCCACCTCAAAGGGGGGGCAGTATCTCCCTGACCCCCGGTTCCTATGCCTATGCCGCCCAGGGACCGCTAAATTATCTCGAAGGGCCCCAAGGGCCAAACCATGGCTCAGGAACCCAGATCAGTCAGCTCAAGGACCTAGACCAGTGCATTAGCCTCGGGACCAGCTTATCAAGGGATCCTACATAAGCACAGGACCCCTAGAAGCTCATCACAGGGGAGTTCCAGATTCCCACAGGGTGCCAGATTAGCTTAGGGGCCCGGTTCAGCTCGAAGGTCCCCATGTCGGCTTATGTAGGGTCTCAAAACAGCTCAAGGGACTTGTTCAAGCTCACGGATCCCAGCTTAGCTCAATGATGCTAGAACAGTTTAGGGCCACCATACCAGATCAGAGGCCCCAGTTAAGCACAGTGGTACCCAGATTAGCTCAGGGCCCCAGCTAGGCTTAGGGGGTCCCAGGGTGGCTGATATAGAGTCTCAGAACACAGTGGCGTAGCCAGGATTCGGCCAAGGAGGGGTCCGACTACCGTCGGAGGGCCCCAGGCCGGGGGTCCCCTTAGTAACCGGGCCCATCTCCTATATTTTTGTATAGCATTTTAACATTATAACATTCACACGAGGGAAATTTTGTTGTGCCTTTTTAAGCATTCATTCTTATTTTGTTTAAAGCTTGGTTTTTTTCGATCCGACCAAGTGTTGGTAAACTAAGGTCACCAAATATTAAGGATGACCCATACCTTATATGGTAGCGTGGCTATAATAACAGCTTTGAGCCATATTTCAGGAAGTTCAATGTTGATGCGCGCATGATGTTAAACCTGAGTCTACCTCAATTCACTCGGGTAATCAGACATGAAGTTATTGGACGTCAGTCGTTTTGAGTACGAAGAAATGATCTTCTACGGGAAATGACTAGCAATTATATCCCGGTGTCGAATCCATGAACTCTTTAATCGGGAAATTTCCAAAGAAACGAAAAAAACGAATAAAGATACAAGGGATATGGTAGTGTGTCCCGAACGTTACATATCCTCTATTCCGTCGACAGATCCTGTTGAGATCCAGTTACTTTCTTACCCTTGCTATCTTGTAAACGAGCAAATTACCAAGACAAAAGGCGCCCAAGATATCTATCGCCTTGGCTCACTCTGTTATTGTTATTTTCAACCTTTCATACCTATTTTTCTTTTTGGGATTATGCTCATCAATTTCTGTCATTACCCTTGTTTGTCTGGTTTCCCACGAAAATATTGGAAAGTTGTTTATTTCAGAATATTTAGGAATGTAGTTATTGGTGTTAAGCTAATATATTAAAAATTGACTAAAGTGCCAAATTCCCTGTTCGATTTGCTCTTATGGTAAAATTAGATTAATTTTTGCCTTTCCTTCGATAATGGTGCCTGATCGTCATGTTTCAATTTGTGCTTTTTTAGTACGCAATAGGGGTAGGTACATTTTTTCCGAGGCATATGATTTTGAAATTTTTTATTTGAGCTCTGGGGCCACCTAATACCAATACTTGGCGGCGCTCACAAAGCTAATTTTCGGCCGCTCTCCGGATTAGATCTCAGGGGGTCTCGGAGACCGATTCACGGCGCCTCTTGATCAAAACTGGGGGCCCCTGAGAATCTCTCGGGGCTCCTGAGAGTAGTTATCGGCAGCACCTCTGAGACTAATTTTTGGGCCCCCCAGATTTGCTCTGGAGGGGGGGGGCTGAGACTGACTATCGTGGCCATCCAGATTAGCTATTGGGGTCCCCTGAGGCTGTCTTTGGGGCGGGGGAGGGGGGCTGGGAATGACTTCCGACAGCCCCCTGAGACTTACTCTAGGGCGCCCCTGAGACAAACACCCTGGGGGGGGGTGGAATCACCTCTGAGACTAAGTCTTTGGCGTTCCTGAGACTGACTCGGAGGCTCCAGATTAGCTCTCGCGGGCCTCTGAGGCTAACTCCGGGCCCGTGAGACCAAAACTCGGGAGCACCTCTGGAAATTACTCTCAGAACCCCGAGATTAACTCTCGGATGTCTCTGAGACTGACAACCGGGAGCCCTCTGAGACTAACTTTTGGGTGCTTCTTGAGATTGACTCTCGGGGCCGCTTATACCAAAACTCGGGGGGGGCGGGGGGGCACAGCCTGAGGCTAAATCTCGAGGGCTCCCAAAATTACCCCTCTGGGGCCCCCTGAAACCAGCACTCTGCGGATCAAATTAGACTAACTCTCGGACCCCCGGATTAACTCTCGGGGCCACCTGAAACTAAATATTGACTCCTGAGAGAGAAGCCCGTGAGACTATGAGGGCCCCCTGAGACCGACTCTTGGGGTGCTCTGAGACTGACTCTTGGGGTTCTCTGAGACAGACTCTCAGGGGGACCCCGAGACCGAATCTCGGGGTCCCCTAAGACAGACTCTTGGGGTCCCCTTGACCGACTCTTGGGGTTCTCTGAGACTGACTCTCAGGGGCCCCCCTGAAATAGACTATGTTGCAGGGCCCTGAGAACCACTCTCTGGGGGGCCCCTGAGACTTGCTCGGCCCCCTCCCCTGAGACAGACTCCCGGGGCCCCTGATACCGAATTTTGGGGCCCCTGTGACCAACCCTCTGGGGCCCCTAAAATCTACTTTCGGGAGGCCTTGAGACCGACTCTCAGGGCGGGGGCCGTGAGGCCGACTCGGGACACCCTGAGAACGAATCTTCAGGGGCCCCTGAGACTGACTCTGGGGGCCCCGTGATCAGATAATCCTTTGCAGTGGTTCAGATTGGCCCAAGGGGTGGGGGTCTGCGGACGCCTAGGGCCCCCCTTGGCTACACCACTGCATCCACACTTTCGGGGGCCCTCTGAAAGCACCATTTGGAGGCCCCTAAAATAATTGCTCCCCTAGACCAATACTCCGGAGCCCCTTGATGCTGATGCTCGGGGGTCCTAAGACTAAGCTCGGGGTCCCACTTAGATCAGGCTCAGGGGCACCCTTAGACCCATGCTTGCGCTTTTCTCAGGAGTAACTCGACACCGATGTTCCGGGGCCCTCAAGATCAATATTTCGAGCCCCCCCGAGACTAATGCTCGGTGCTCTGGAGCCCCTCGATGCCGATGCTCGGGGGGTCCTGAACCCAGGCCTGGAGGCCCCTGGGATCAAACTCTGGGTCTCATGAGGCCAATGCTCGTGCCTCACTCATGAGTCCCTCGATATCAATAGTCGGGGGCACCCCGAGGGAGGGCCCTGAACCCCTGAGACCAAGCTCGGGGCCCCTGAGACCAAGCTCGAGGGAACCCTGAGACCAAGCTCGGATGCTCCCTGAGACCAAGCTCGAGGGCCCCTGACACCAAGCTCGGGGGTTCCCTGAGACCAAGCTCGAGAACCCGTGAGACCAAGATCGAAAGGCCCATGAGACCAAACATCGAAAGGCCCATGAGACCAAGCTTGCCCCCTAAGACCAAGCTCGGTTGTCCCCTGAGACCTAGCTCGGGGCCCCTGAGACCAAGCTCACGGGCCCCCGAGATCAATATTCGGTATTCCAGAGCCCTCGATACCAATGATCGGGTCCCCTGAGACCAAGCTCGGAAGGCCCGTGAGACCAAGCTCAGGGCCCCTGAGTCCAAGTTCAGGGGTCGCCTGAGACCACGCTCGTGGGGCCCTGAGACCAAGCTCTGGGGCACCCTGAGACCAAAATCGAAAGGTCCGTGAGTCCGAACTCAGGGGCCCTTGAGATCAATGTTCGGTACTCAGGAACCCTCGATACCGATGATCAGGGGCCCCTGAGACCAAGCTTGGTGGCATCCCTGAGACCAAGCTCGGGGGTCCTCTGAGACCAAGCTCGGGGGCCCTGAGACCAAGCTCAGGGTTATCTGAGACCAAGCTCGGAGGGCTCCCTGACACCAAGCTCGGGGGCCCCTGAGACCAAGCTCAGGGAGGCCCTGAGACCAAACTCGAAGGGCCCCCTGAGACCAAGCTCGGGAGCTCCCTGAGACCAAGCTCGGGGGCCCTGAGACCAAGCTCGGGGTTATCTGAGACCAAGCTCGGAGGGTTCCCTGACACCAAGCTCGGGGGCCCCTGAGACTAAGCTCGGGGGCCCTGATTCCAAACTCGAAGGGCCCCCTGAGACTAAGCTCGGGAGCTCCCTGAGACCAAGCTCGGAGGGCCCCCAGACACCAAGCTCGGGGCCCCTGAGACAAAGCTCGGGGCCCCTGAGACCAAAATCGAAAGGCCCGTGAGACCAAGATCGAAAGGCCCGTGAGACCGAGCTCGGGGGAGGGGCCCTGAGACCAAGCTCGGGGGCCCTGAGGCCAAGCTCGGGACCCCCTGGGACTGAGCACAGGGGTCCCCCAAGATCAATATTCGGTACTCTGGAGCCCTCGATACCGATTATCGGGGGCCTCCTGAGACCAAGCTCGGGAGGCCCCCCCCCCGAGACCAAGCTCAGGGGCCCCCGAAATCAATTTTTGTGTTTTTAGTGCATAAGGTCAGCCCAAGGGAGTCCGCGGACCCCTGAGACCCCCCTCCCCTGGCTACACGATTGCCAGAACATCTCAAGGGGCCCATTCAAGCTCTCGGCCGCCCGGTCAGTGGCTGTAAAGCCTTATAGGGGTCCCAGACCATCTCAGGGGCCCTCAGTTCAACACAGAGGCCCATATTAGCTCTGATGACCAGATAAGCTTAAGGGCCCGGATCATCCAGGGCCCCTTGTTGGCATATTTGGGGTTTCAGAACAGTTCAGGGTTTCAATTAAAGCTTATAAACCAATTTCAGAGCAGGGGCCCTATTCCTGTACAGGGGTCTCATATAAGTTTATGGTCTTCTGTGCATCACAGGGGATCCAGATTAGCTCAAGGGACAATATTAACTTTACGGTCCCAGCTCAGCTCAGGGGCCCCCAGGTCGGTGGATATAGGTTCTGGCCAACTCACGGGGCCCTGTTTAAGGTTACGGCTCCTAGCTCAGTTTAGGCAATTTCATGCTGCCCAAACCATCTCAGGGGCGCTCAGTTCAGCTCAAAGGGCCCAGATTAGCTCGTATGGCATCAGAGGCCAGTTCAAGGGCCCCGAGAAGCTTAGGGGACCTTAAAATCAACTCATGGGACCTCAACTTAGTTTAGGGGCACAGGTAAGTTTAACGGGGTTCCGGGGCAAGCTATCGGGCCAGTTTGAGTTTCTTGCTTGATATTACAGTTGTTGATATTCTTATCTCCGTTGCGGGGGCCCATCCCAGAAAAGTGGGGGGGGCAGTGGCCCCCTGGCCCCCCGGTTCCTACGCCTATGGGGGCACGTGCCCCTCCGATTGACCCTCTGCTTCCCCTGAAATGGTCATGGCCCCCTAAAATTTCGGTTCCCCCCAGAATTTGAAAATCTGCGCCCACCGATGGGATTTAACGCCCACCTCATAGGTTTCCCTGGTCAAAAGTGGCGCCCTCCTGGTCTGGATGGCGCCATCCGTAAAGGTACCCCCGATTGGCCATCTTGGATCCGCCTATGATCCAGAGGTGCATATGATCGATCGGAGGGGCACCTGCCCCTTTAACTGACCCCCGATGTGTATGATAGGAATCTGACTGTATCCTGACTGTATCTGCCTGACTGTGGCAATAAATTGGTAATATATGAAATAATTTCGATAAAATATTCAACTTTTGTTCCTAAAATACATGTAAAATAACGATGGTAGCTCATATACCGTGAGAAAACATTCATTAGAGAACAAAATTGGCGTTGCGTCATTATTGCCCAAGTTTCCCGAACGCGGCCTCTCTCTCGAGGGCCTTGAACGCGGCCATGCTGCTCTCAGTAAACTGTCCGGTGATTGGTTCTTGGCCATGACGTAGTTAGTGACGTCAGGCTGGCATCTCCTGCATAAGTAACCAACCTCAAAATTCGCTTCTGCATATGGGAAGCCTTTAAAAAATCCCTCCAGACAAATCTAGAGGCCGAAAAGACCGGATCTAGAGGCTTGGGAGTCTTTTGAAAAAACCGACCCTGGAGGTCGGTTTTTTTCAAAAAGACACCCAAGATGTTAAGATATTTCAAAAATATAAATCCATTAATTTAGGATTTACTTATCAAATTTCATGCCAGGAAAAGCTTAAAATCAAGAATTCAGAGTCTTGGCTTTCAATTCTGAATGATCATGGTTATCGAACTTCTATAGTTTCACTGAAATGAATGCCGGTTTTTTGGCTTGAGAAATGCTGAAAAAACTACCAAAAGACTCCCAAGGTTGATTTCAATTTATTCACGTTGTGAAAATGGCTATAAGCATCCAATCGAGTACAATTCCCTACCAAACAATCTTTTTATCTTGCCTAGTGCTCCAAACGCTCCATAGGTCAAGATTCTGACGAGCTTGTGGTTTCCATTTGCTGTTTCCAAAAGCACATAAGTTTTGTGGATAATTTCTTTGATAAAATGCACATTCAGTAGACTGAACTATACTGAGTAATTTTTTAACCTTACACCGTTTTGGGTACGATCGGACCCCCCTTGGTTCTTCGCAAATGCTTCTGAGCCGATTTAAGTTAGAGGCTTGTCACTCTGAACAAGTCTAGGATAATCTATTTGACAACTTATGACCAAAAATTTCCATTAGCTCAGGTCAGGCCAACGATTATCACGACATTCCTAAACCAATGTAAGGCAATTACAGTCTTTTAAAATGAGGCTGACAAAACTAGGGTGTAACTCGGCGTCTAGAGGAGCTAGATTAGGTTTCTAAACATCATGCAAAATCTTTTGAAAGGACAAAGCTATCTGCCGGCAACCATTTTGAGGTCAGGTTAATAACAAGGTCACCAGAGGCCACGAAAATTCACAGTTTTTTTAATTGTTTGCGCCTTTCACTTTTGGACGAGGTAAGTTACAGCAGTAAATTTGACATCATAGTGACGAGCATGACCCAAGGATTCAAATGATGTAAAATATGAGCCTGAAAATGTTGTTATCTGATTTGAGCTTCCCCTGAGGTCAAGGTTTCGATGTTACCTTTCAAGGTCATGTTGCATATCATTCAAATGTTTGGGTCGTGATGAAATCATTGATTCCTTTGACTTAGTTCTATGTCTAATGGTTCCTGAGTTATAAAGGTAAGAAGCTAATAATTATAGTTATAAAGCTTATAAAGCTATAAGTTAGAAAGCTAAATTGGCCAGAATTTGACTCATTTTAGCCATCTGTGATGTCACGGCTCTACAGATACCTATGGTTCAAGCTGACCTTGAAAGTAGAAGACAGTAAGACGCTTCCAGCGCCGTTTCAAGTTTTTCCGTGTCAGCTCCGGTTCTCGAGATCGTAGTGATGGTTAGATCGGACCCCTCCCCTCGGTTTTTCGCGAATTATTATGCGCTGACTTAAACAAGACGTGCGTCGCTTTGCTGGCCTGTAGGGTGATTAATTTGACAACTTACCACACAAAATTAACATCAGGTCAGATCAGGTCAACAAGTTATGGCATCCTTTCTAAACCCATGTCAGGCTATTTTATTCTCCTGAAATTAGTCTAAAAAAACGGGGTGTTACCGGCTTCTAGAAGAACTAGATTAGGTTTTGAAATATCATTCGAAAGCACCTGGAATGAAAAATATGCGCGATTACTGCTCACAACTCTTACTAACATTCTGTTCTATTACTCCCCTATGCGGCGGCTACCCAGCGGGAGAGGGTGATGTCTCACCTCCTGGTTGAAGGATAAGGAGCCGCGGTAACACGTCATGGTGTTTGCGGGTGTTTCTAATTACTCAAAATTATTTTTCAATGGAGGAACTCAAGTGACGTAATCAAATCGGTCATTTAATTACAGATAACAAAATTAAAAAACACTATAAAATCACTAACCTTTGCGATGGCAAGCCTCTTCACGTACCCTTTTAAGTCCTAACTGTGCCATAACAACCAGGCTCGGCATCTCTGTCGTAGCAAGCCCCTACCCTCACAAGTGGAGCAGTTTTTCAGAGTCCGGTGGATATAAGCCCGCATAACACCTCTTTTGTAGTTTTCAGTGCAATCACCGTCAGCGTTCATACATCGTCCACCGTCTGTCTCCTTTCTGTACACGTCAGTTTTAAACGCCACGTCGCCTCCATCTATAAGTAAGTCTAAGAACGGGAGTTTGTCACTAGCATTCAACTTAACTGCGAAGCTAAGACAAGAGTGATCACTTAATGTTTTTCTCAACACGCACTCGCTGGGGGGCGAAATTCGCCCCCCCTCCTGGTCTTTCCCAGATAGCTAAAAAAACTAAGAAACGCAGAACAACGAAACTTAAGTCCTTATGCGATCAATTTTACACATGTGATCAAATTTTGAGTAAGGTCATGTCAGGCCAGGAGCTATTCAGGGCAAGTGACCCGACCTCAAAACCTAAAATACGAGTTTGAAGCAGCGCCCAGGGAACATTAGCAAACCGATCAGTTTGAAACTTCCACAATATGATAAGGACATTAGGTCTATAAATATGCTATCTCGGAATTTCGATATTGTTGACCTAAGGTGGTGTCAATTTTTTGGCCACCCTATCATAAGTCTTTGGTGAAACATAGAATGGGCTCGTTTCCAGTAAATACCGGATAGATAAAGCTGAAAATTCTCAAACCGTCTATTCTTACCATGATCTTGACCATAAAGTTGAGTTTTTGAGCATCTGACCTATCAAAGGTCATATCAGGCCACGGGAGCATAGAGTGATTATTTTGCCAATAACTTCTCACTGAATTGAGATAAAGCTCCCATTTTATTTGCATTGTGCTTATATTGTCACGGGGAGTCGGTTGATATGCAACATGACCAAATCAGGTCACTCTGTGACCCTGACCTAGCTCGAGGTCAGGTCATTTGGACTATTTGACCTAGAAAGGTCATATTATACATCATTCGATTTGCCGCGATGAGATGAATCCAATGATGCATAAATATTTGCTATAGCTCCACTGAGGGCAGATCTAGAGAGGGAAACGTACACTGCTGTGTTGTAAGCCTATGGAGCCTTCTTTGACCTATGCTGACCTCAATATTGACCTGACATAAAAATTCTCCTAATAAAATTTCTTCGTCTTGTCAAAAGCTTTCGAACGCCCCCGTAATTTTCCTTTAGCTTTCGTGGGGAACGAGATACAGGGGGGGCGAAAAACGCCCCCCAGCGGGGCGCATCATGCAAGGGACCCCAGCGGGGTGCGTGTTAATGCTTCTAGCGCCTCGCTATTTTCAATATCAAAAATAATGTCAGCATAGCGATAATACAGGTTAGGTTTAACTTCTACCGCAGTGAGCGCTAAACTCTCAACGTGGCACATATAGGCTTGGGCAAAAAGTACCCCTAAGGGCGAGCCCATCGCCACCCCATCGGTTTGTAGGTACAGCTTTCCCTCAGGACACCTGAATGGGGCTTCCATTTTACACAGTTGAAGTATCTCTCCCATAGCTGCTTTTGGAAGACGTGGTGGTGGGAGCTCAGGGTTATGGTATACATGTTACGGCCCGTATGGAAAACCGGCCCGTTTGCAAACGGGCCAGCCCATTTGTAAACAGGCCAAATAGCTGGCCCGTATGCAAACGAGCCAGCAAATTGGCCCGTTTGCAAATGGGCCGGTCCGTTTGCATAACGTCCGGTCCGCTTGCAAGCCGGCCGGACTTTTTGCAAACGGGCCAAAGCTGATAAAGATGTGGGTAGCAGGCAATGATAAGTCAACTTAGTTGATGGTTGGTCGGTTAGGAGAAAAAATTGTCAATCGCGAGGTGTAATGAGTGACATGTCAACCATATCAATAATGATTTGAATAAGAGAAACACACCATCAATGATCTGAAAGTTTTTGGGTAATAGCTTTTGTCAATGAACTGCCCTATGTCTATCAATAGCTGTCATGATACCGTTAAATATTTACTGATAGATATATATCCTTCTGAAACCACCTAAGCATAATCATAAGCCTGGGCATAAGCGATCATTAGCGATCCCTGTTTTAGTGAAATATTAATTTTCATATTAGGTAAGTATGCACTTTGATTAAGTTACAAGTCATTCTAGAAACTTGTTAAATGTGTTTGCAGTCAAATTCAAGATAATTTATAAAAACATAGGCGTTTTTGTCTTTGTTCACGGCTTTGGCATACAGCTTCTCATATTGCAGCCAATATCAGGGCAACGAGATCAGCAGAACAGTGGATTTAAGCAACAGTGCATTTAATAAAAATTTTGAACCAGCTCCCCGCAGATTACAACACCATCTCTGATAAAACTTACTTGCAGAATGTTGGGGGTTGGCTCCAAAGATACAGAAAATGTCAACTAGGTTGTACGCCACCTGTTCTTCTGACTTTGTTCGGAGTGGATGCAACACTACGAATTTGGTGAGGTGATACTGACAATTTAATATATAGACATATCCATCCTTCCTCTCACTGTGCCAGTCGCTGAGGTCGACTTGAGCATGCCTGGCCATGTCATCTGTAATGGTTGAGAGAGACACTATTGTATTCTGTAGTCGTGTCTCCTTCGTCTCGCAGTTTTTGCAGGTTTCTAGGTACAGCCCGACAGTCGCACGGCTAATGTTGGCGTATTTGTACTTTACTGCGTTAAAGGGAAAGTGGCACCTTTATAACGCAATTTTAACTGAGATAGCCAAGTCGTAAAGCATGCTGGAAAACCCGGCACTCAATATATCGTTTGTCTTGAAACTCAAAGCTTCCGTAGAGAAAAGCTAAAAACCTACCTTAAATAAACCCCACATGTACCCCATGTAGCAGGCCACAACTGTCAGCTGTTGGTGTGACGACATATGCTGACGTCACGATGAGGATCAGCCAATCGAAGCCGTTGAAGCCTATTGAATATGGTAGTAGTTGTCAGATCATGACATTATCCACAGGCAGACTTATTACTTTCCATAGAGGAGCATTTTAGAAATTAAAATATCGAGCTTATTGTACATGTTTTCAGGGAAATCATGGACGCTTTCATGAACTTTGGCTAGAAGTACTCCTAATTGCACTATATTCCAAGATTCGACCAAGGTGCCACATTCCCTTTAAACATCTTGCTACTGCCAGGATGCCCCAGTGAAAGGTGCAGCTCATGAATAACATACTTCCTCATTGTGGATGATTTCTAGTCATGTGTTTTTGTTGATAAACTTGTGCACTCCTGCAATTGTAATTAAATCATACTTTTTGAAGCGCGGGTAGTATCTCGCTAAGTACAGCTTTCCATGAGCCTTAATGTCCGCTAAGTCTTTGACGATCTCATCATAAGTGGCCTTCGGCACCGACTGCGTGTTCGTTGCCTTCTCACCTTTCGCAGCAACAAAAATAAGCAAAGAACTCCTCTTGCGACATAGTTCCTGATTATAATCATTGTTGGTCACTTAATGAAGCAAGAGAGTGGGAACAAGACGAGGTTTAGGACAACACGCACACTGGAAATGATATGACCGCATTCACTTTTCAGGGAATATTTTCCATAGTATTCAACAATCGAAAACCAATCTGATCAGAGGCTAGATAATGCCGGTGTTCACCAGAGGTGGTCTTTGCCTGTGACTAAGCCAGATTCTTAGCATCGTTAAAACTGTTTTTTGGCAAACAAGAAACACTAAGTTATTTCCGGATACATATTTACTTTGATAACTGAATACGTAGGTACCAGTCATCCTTAAATGCTAAAGCTCTACAAGCAGCAATCTATTCAAGCATTGCAAGCATTTCTTCACGCATGTAAATGGAATGCAGTGCAGTCACAATGCTTGCCATGTTCAGAGATTAATATTAACTTAATTTAATGGCCCAGTTTACAAATTCATTGGAAATAAAAAGATTCATGAAAATGGAAAAAATTAGATGCATTAAACTAAAAATACGGACTTTCTCTAAAAGACCAAACCCAATCAGTTTTCATACAACTTAGTTTTCATGATCCAAATGCGATCTGATCAAACTGCAGATCCAGATACATCTTGGAGTCGTCGAGTTCATGAAGCGCTATTTTCCTAACACTTTAGCACAGACTCTGCAATAGTGATGTGAAAAAACACTCGTACTCCATCTGCATGCGATCCGGATCACATTTTGGCCATAGAGACTAGGCCAGTGACCATCATCCGAATCGAAAATCCAATAAATATGTATGGAATACAACTAATTTGATAATGACCTGGATTCCAATGCTCATCCAGTTTCGAAGCTAAGCTGTTCCGGCACTCAGCAAAAGGTGGAGGTAATGTTACCTGGGATAATTTGGCTAGAAAGGCCCCAAAGCAGCCAATTTGGATTCAGTAAAGCAGAGGAAGGTAGACTGCAGCATAAAATGGAAAATTAATTTGGAACTTTGTTTCAGCTACTTAATTTCCTTTACCTAGAAAAGATGGCAGCCTTAGCTAAACCTTCTATGATGAGAGGCGCTGACATTCCCTCTAATCTAATTATCCTGGCCAGGTATGATTGTAAATGCAGATGGGGTGGCACTGGACATTTATTTAATTCCTAAATCCATGACTCAAAAATGAATATTTTAATATGGACCTGTCCCCAAACCAGAAATAGAGCTAACCTGAAATCGAAGATAGTAAATTTCTAATGCTATATTTAGAGTTCAATCCAGGGATGACACAATATTCTTAAGCGTAGGTACACAAACATGCATAACATTTACCAGAGATTCAGCAAGTGTTAAGGCGACGAGGCGGTCCAATCACCCCTGCACTTCACAGATAAAAGAAGGCGTACAATGCTTGGTCTTTCAGCGGTAGGTCGGGTCACTTATTATGCTCAGGAGGTGGAGTGGGCGGGATTTATCCAATGCGCTTCGGTCCAGAAGTGGAAAAATTAGGCATGATGCGATTTGGAGCTACTTTTCATGAAATTTGATCAGTAGACCCATGCCAAGAACGCTGCTGCGTGCGAATTCATTTTACTCAAATCCGTTTTAAACGAGCCGGCTGATTTGTAAACGGACCGGCCGGTTTGCAAACGGGCTGGCCAGTTTGTAAACGGGCCGGCCGGTTTGCAAACGGGCCAGGATACTAGAAAACCCAAACGGGCCAGACTTTTGCAAACGGGCCACATCGCTGGCCCGTTTGCATGGACCGGCCCATTTGCAAACGGGCCAATTTGCTGGCCCGTTTGCATACGGGCAGGCTATTTGCCCCGTTTACAAATGGGCCGGCCCGTATGCAAACGGGCCGATTTTCCATACGGGCCGTAACATACATATTGAAGCATCATCTGAATGGTTTCCTGGACTGGAGCATTAGTAAATAAGCTACAAACAGAATTTCAACGTGTGTATATCAGGGATGAAGAAGTGATTATCTGATTCAACTTTTTGGCAACTTGGGAGCAGGGATCTGGGATATTATTGGTCGAAGTGGGTATCCCTGTTTATGAATCTTAATATTTCTGTCAGGGTTATGCGACTCGTGAATCAGAGTCGGAGTTTAACTCAAATTCAGACTCATTCAACTCTGAGTTGAGTTGAGTTAAGTCGAAAAAATTAGACAAGTGAATTGAGCTGAGTTGAGTCGGTTCACAACACATCAATGAGTTGAGTTGAGTTGAGTTGTGAAGACATCGAGTCAAATGAGTTGACGAAAAGTTGGCTCAACAGGTTAACATGATGTCAAGTAAAAGTGTTGAATTTGCCTAACTTTTGAAAACCTCCTTCTCCTTTGAATACATTTTCCCTCCAGTGTTTCAATTGCTTAAATCAAAGTTTCATTTTGTTCAATATATCAATAATCATATGGTTTAATTGCTTAATTTAAAGGCCCACCCTGTCTGAAGAAATCCCTAGGCACAAATAATATATATATATATATATATATATATATATATATATATATCATATTTGTATCCCTTATATAAAATATACTCGAAAAATTTAACAGGTTCCCATCACTGGCCTTGTCTTAAACATTAGAAGTGGTGGAATGCACTACAAAATACATTTCAGATCTCTCAAAAACTTCTTATCTTCAATGTTCAACATTACTTGTTTACTTCAACCAGTCCAACAAAACGCGTCATCGTCGCTAATTTTTGTTGTCGTCAGTGGTCGTCGTCTGAGAAAGTGTGCGCCATTGCTGTCTTTGAAGAACAAATGCAGCCGAGTATAGGTTCAAGCTTAACTAGCCTCAAGGTAAAAAGTGTAAATATCAAGTGATAGTTCATAAAGCCATGCAAATATTTATATACCTCCATGTTATATTGTTTCTTTTGTCCTAAATGCGCCGTCTGCCGCTGCTCTTTTCATTTTGCCTATTAAAAGCAGATACTGCTATTAGCATAATAAATTGGACCCTTGATTGGACAGAAATGTTGAGACGCCTTTATCGCAAGAATCAGAGGAATTATTTTATGTTACTGTTTTTGTCTGATCTGAGACCCTTGCTTGGCGTGTTTTATTTGGAAAGCTATACATTAGCAATTTTCTATGACATCGTGCTCCAATTTTGAAGAGCGATAGGTATGTACTGTATTGAAGGTTCTCAAGCTGAAAATTGGATTGGGTTCAGAATATGATTGTATTAAAATCCAACACGTTGATAGAATTTCCATTTCCACTGCTCTTTGTCATATATGGTTTACCTTTTCTTAGGGTTTGCTTTAGTTCTTAGAATTAGCAATTGCAACTAGGTACTCTGATAGTTATTGCTTAAATTTTGATTAAACTCATGGCATATTAATGTTCATTTATAAAGATTACCTAGCATCGTTTTTTAACAGAAAAAATCCCTTTACCATCCCTACAAATCAAAATACAGTTTATATCATGTTCTTTTAGCTTGAATCTTTTTTGCAGTATGGAGGCTCAATTTTTTTGCCTGTGTTGGTGTAACCTTAGCGCTTTTAGGGTCTTTTCCATTCCATTTACTTAGTTTTATATGCAATGCTCCTTTTAGAAATAGTTGCAACATGTGATAGCTTTTTTGGGAATGACAGTCTGGAAGAATAAAAAGTTATTCATGGTTGATGGCTAATTGTTAACCAATGTTTGAATGCCAATTAATGAATTTTCCCTCTATTAATCTTCCGTTTCATGTCAGACTTTCTGAACAGCTTGTTTTTTGCTGGTTTATGGATTTACTTCTTAATTTTTTAATATTATTTATGTATTTATCATGTATTTATTTTGAAAACGAGTCGAAGTTTGAGTTGAGTTGAGTCGTGAGTTGAATCGGAGTTGAGTCGGATGAATTTATCCTTGAGTCGGAGTTGAGTCGACTCACTGAACTCTTGATCATGAGTTGAGTTGGAGTTGAGTGAAACACTTTCAGCACTTGAGTTGAGCTGAGTCGACTCAAGATATTTCTGAAACGCACAACTCGGATTTCCGTATAGATACCCTTGGTCCGATTTCTCCTGTTGTCTTTTAGAAGTGAATACCATCAACCTCAGCAGTCGCTACATTCATAAGCTTATTTAGTGAAGTCTTAACACGCGCCCCGCTGGGATCCCTGGCATGACGCGCCCCGCTGGGGGGCGTATTTCACCCCCCCCTTCGTATCTCATTTCCCAGGAAAGCTAAAGAAAAATTACGGAAAGCGTTTGAAGGCTCTTGACAAGACGAAGAGAAATTGTAAGCAGTATTTTCATGTCAGGTCAATATTGAGGTCAGCATAGGTCAAATAAGGTTCCATAGGCTTGCAACAGGGCCGTATACGTTTCCTCTCTTTATTTCTACTCAGCGGAGCTATAACAAATATTTATGCACCATTGAATTCCTATCATCGTGGGGAATTGTGTGATGTATAATTTGACCTTGCTATGTCAAATTTTGAACGTGACCTGACATCGAGCTAGGTCAAGGCCACAGGGCGACCTGGTATGGTCATTTTGCATATCAATCGACTCCCCGTGACAATATAAGCACAATGCAAGCAAAATAGGAGCTTTATCTCAGTTTAGTAAGAAGTTATTGGCAAAACAATCTCGGTATGCTCCTGTGACCTAACATGACCTTTATGAAGTCAGATGGTCAAAAACTCAATTTTATGGCCAAGATCGTGGTAAAAATACATGATTTGATGATTTCAGCTTTATCTATCCAGTATCTACTGAAAACGAGCACTTTCTATTTTTCAACATAGATAGGATGACCAAAATATTTACCTCACCTTTGGTCAACAATATCAAAATTCCGAGACAGCAGATTTGTAAACCTTAATGACCTCATCATATTGTGAAAGTTTCAAAGTGATCGGTTGGCTGACATTCCTTAGGCGCCGCTTCAAACTCGTGATTTTAGGTTTTGAGGTCGGGTCGCTTGATCTTGGAGAGGTCCTTGGCCTGACATGACCTGAGCTAAAAATTTGGTCAGATGCATAAAATTGATTAGGAATAAGGTACTGTAAGTTTCGTTGTTCTGCGTCTCTTCGTGTTTGCGTTATCTGGGGAAAACCAGGAGGGGGGGCAATTTTGCCCACCACCCAGCGGAGCGCGTGTCAAATGAAGATGCAGGATCCATATTGATCCGTTTAAACTTAGTCCTATCCTCCAATATTGACCGTATCTTAGTTAGATAATCAGACTTATCAAGAATAACAAAGATACTACTTGTGTCGGCCTTCCGTACGACTATGTTTTCGTTAGCTTTAAGCCCACGCGCAGCTTCTCGTAGAGCAGGGGTGAGGATGCCTGTCTTGACACGATGTCTACGCTGTGTTGCTTCAGCCTTGAGCAAAGCATATCTTATCTCTCACTAAAACCAACACAGCAGACAGATGTTGGAAGAAATTGTAAGCACATCTGTCTGCTGTGTTAGTTTAAGTGATAATAACTGTCAACCACTTTTATACAATACCTTATCTGTGATCATTTTTACAACTTCTGTCAAAATTTTAGGGTTGGATCTCCTCAGGTCAGGTCACCAGTGTAGGTCCAAGTGATCTCACCTAAAAAAGTTTAAAATGTCATAAGTTATAATAGGGTAAACCTATCCGATTGAAACTAAAGTCACATAATGGGCCCACTGATTTCTCCAAAATATATTCCGGTATCTGTTATGTCAATGACCTAAGGTCAGGTACGAGTCATGATCTCTCCATTGGAAATACATGGGAAAATAGTTCAAGCTGAATGACTAAGTAATGGATGGTTGATCGCTTATTTTAACGCCATTAGCTTTGCCTTGCGGTTCTAATAATATGCATGTTTACCTAATTTGAATTTGACCTGACGTCAAGTCAGGTTCATTGATGTTCTGTTTACCCTACCGGTTAACGATGCCTACCCGTCGGACTTACACGTCAACCAGACTTGGGTATTAACACCGCTTTCTAAAAGCCCGGGAAAACTTGGAAAACAGACTTTCCTCACGCTCCCGTTGTCAGTCTAGACTGGTCTCGCAAAAATGTAAGTTTTCTTACCTAATTGGCCTTTCATTTTTGCCATATTGGCGGACGTGCTACCCGGTTCAATATCTCCAACTGTCAAATCCTCAAATTTCATTCGACCTTAAGTTCTCGTATCCTCGCCTCCGGGCCTTCAAATGCATATTACCCTTGTGTTCTCCTGTAATTCCTTTCGTACCTTCGAAGTTCATTAATATTTTCATATTCCTCTTCTGGGCCTCCAAGTTACCCTTATCCCTGCGTCCTCATGCCCTGGCCGAGGGCATGAAGGCATGCCCTGACCTTAAAACTCTTAAAATCTCACCTCCTCGTATCCTCACCTGTTGACCCTCAAATCCCCGTTAACTCTGTGTCCGCATGCCATCACCTTCATATCTTCAAATTCAACCAATATTCCCATATCCTTGCCCTGACCCGCTGCCTGGCGCCTTGGAATTGACGGATGCCGATCATAATTGCAGTTTCATAGACAGTGGCTTTGAAGAGCTTATTGGGCTAACGAGGCCACGGTCAGCCTCACCCCTTCTACCCAAGAGAAGGAAACGCTTTCTTTCGGTCGGATAGTCCGCCGTCCAGGGCCTTGGAGTTGATAGGTGTCAATCACAATCATCACTTCGTTGAGAAGGCCGTAACTTGTTTTCTGGTCCCATAGACCTGCATTAAAGCCTAGTTCGTCAAATAATTCATTGCTTCGTTCCCCATATGCTTTGCCTGGGAACTCATTCCTTTGCGTCTACTTATGTATTCATTTATCTATTTATTCACTTATTAGCAGCGTACACTTCCATCCATGAGGTGTCTTTTCAAGCACCGTCGTAATGAACATGAAGTAATGCAAACTATGGAAGGAGACGGTAAGGATGAGGATTGATGAGGGTAAAGGAAAGTGGAATACTATGGACTATGGAATACTATGGCTATGGATATAATCAATCGATGAAAAGTATATTCAGAAGCCACCCTACGGCTCGCAATGGCCTTCAAATCCATGGACGTAGCTCTGGTATTCCGATGGTCGAGACAGCTAATGGACGATTTTTGCTTATTTGCTCTCATCTTCGTTTCAACTAAATCGCTTGGTCGTAATTTAACTTCTTATACCCAAAACTTTTACCACGAATGCGCGCTTAGATAGGAGCGTTGTTTCTCGTTTTAAATGCTGCATGTGAAGTCCGCTTAACTGTTGTCTAAATACATATTTTACTGGTATTTTTTGTTTACGGATTGAGTCCCCTTGTATTTCCCTTCCGCATTGGGTCTAACTTGATAAACATTCATGATATTCGACTTGATAAAGATGTACCATGTGTTGCGACGGAGCATCAGGATTGGTTCAGAGTAACCCACTGGATCGGTCGAAGCGCCATATCAATGACCAGATAATCGTATCAATGATATAATCTCAGGGATGGATCTGTTTTCCTGTACCATTCGAGAATGGAAAAAAGGATATCGCCTGAAACACCTCCCACCAGCACACCCAAACTACGTAGGGGCAGCCACTAGAAATCGCTGAGGTTCAGGCGGTGAAAAAAGGATAAATGTACCCCTCTCCCTTTTTATTTTTACTAGGAAACTCCAACCTGTAAACACGAGCTCAACAATGCTACGCCCTATCTGACCACTATTCTTAAGAGCTGCACCACTGGCACAGTAACCTGGAGTCAGAACCAGGGCCGGTAATAAAAACATTCACATACCCCGCACAAATACTGCTGCAGACTCGCACAAGGTTCCCATTGCTGCAGGATAGAAGTGAATAAGCATTTACGTCACATAAACTGTATTTCCTCAAGTCTACTTTCGAACCTTTCCTGCAAAATAGATCCAAATGGTGTTAACTGTGATGAACTTGCAGCTCTCCATTCGGCCGTCGTCTCGGAATTTTTATGGCGGTCCGGGTCGCGGCGCTCAGTGCCGCCGTAGTAATGTCAGTCGTATAATAAGAATAAAAACCGAACACATTCCGCTGAATGCTCAAATATTCTACCACATTTCTCTCCCTCTATATCAACTAAATCACCTGGTTACGTTCTGAATGTATTCTCATCTGAAAAGCTATGACAATATGTGCACGCTTAAATAGTAGCCTCCGGCCTGTCCGGCTTGAAAATGGCGTGCCCATCATACACCCTCACAATTTTCTCCTCACGATATCAAAATCTACAGGTTACGCTTTTCGTTTCGTTGATACACCCCCCTTTTGTCGGTGGATTATCAACTATCATTCGATTTCATATCATCCGTGAATTTTAACAATTGACACCATAGAATCCTCATACAGCACCCAAAAGTTTACATGTTCCGAGACACCTGGCAAACTAGCATCCCCAGTACCCCACATATCTAATAAATCGGCAGTATCCTGCCGTCCATTACGAGTTTTGCCCGAGGTCTACACTGGAAATAACGCATTTTTGGGTAGTGAAAGCAGCCGGGAAGGACTGGAGTCAAAACCCTTTCCATATAACCGGGACCGACCTGAGTGAGAGATTGGATGTTATAGTTGAGGCCCGTGCTTGGCTGATGTTGGATGCGAAACATCACAGTCGACAGGGTAGCTGACAATGGAGAGATGCGGCGAGAGGCTGAACGGCTCGGAGAGAAGAGCTTGCACCAAGATGGCGAACTACGCCGGTAAAGAGTTGGGGCAAAAGGAGAGACGCTTGCGCCTGTTGACACTGGGTAGAGAAATTTCGCACTAGAAAGAGAGTGAGCTGAGAGACTTTCAAGCACGGATCTTCTCTTGCATATTTTGCTGCGGCGACCGCCTGAGGCTTGGCCTGACGCCTTCTCATGAGCATAGACGCACTCTCTCTCCTCTCTAGTGTGGAAGTTATGAGCGCTGCTTTCCCCAGTGTCAACAGGCGCAAGCGTCTCTCCTTTTGCCCCAACTCTTTACCGGCGTAGTTCGCCATCTTGGTGCAAGCCCTTCTCTCCGAGCCGTTCAGCCTCTCGCCGCATCTCTCCATTGTCAGCTCCCCTGTCGACTGTGATGTTTCGCATCCAACATCAGCCAAGCACGGACCTCAACTATAACATCCAATCTCTCATTCAGGTCTGTCCCGGTTATATGGAAAGGGTTTTGACTCCAGTCCTTCCCGGCTGCTTTCACTACCAAAAATGTGTTATTTCCAGGGTAGACCTCAGGAAAAACTGGTAATGGACGGCAGGATACTGCCGATTTATTAGATATGTGGGGTACTGGGGATGCTAGTTTGGCAGGTAGATTCGGAACCTGTCAAATTTTGGGCGCATATGAGGGTTCTTTGTTGTCAATCGTTGAAATTCACGGATGATATAAGTTTTCAATGATTGTCTTGATAGTTCACTGACAAGGGGGGTGTATCAGTAACAACCGAACACGCAGTCTGTTGATTTTGGCAACGTGAGGAGGACATAATGAGGGCATGTGCTGGGCACGTCATTTTCAGGCCGGATAAGTCCGAGGCCGCTATTGAAGCGTGCACATATTGTCATAGCTTTGTAGATGAAACTACATTCATAACGTGACCAGGTGATTTGGCTTGTACAGAGGGGAGAGACATGCGACGTCTTTGAAGTATATACCCACTCCACGACTTCGGCCTTCAGTGAACATCCGAACAGCACATCCAAGTTTGACGAGGCCAGCATTATGCATCATGAATCTTAGCCCCTGTCTCCGGCTTCTGTTCGAGTCTGCCTACATCCGATCAGTCGGCCGCAGAGAGACGATACTCACATCACCCAATGACTCCAATGTGAACCGGAACGTGACTTCCAGACAGATGGCTTCCCATTATCCGACGTTGCTGCCACTGGACAGGCGCCAAATTATAATCTGGACTGACAACTGTTGAAAACTTCTATTGTTGTCTCTTTTGCACTGTGGCAGCACGGTCTCTCTATCTGTGTTCCCATTATTGGGAACCGTCTACTTATAATGAAAAGTAGTTTTGTAACGTCCCTGTGCTTTGTGGGGCGTTCAACTTTAGCTTCTAAATTAACCCTTCATTGTGGGAGTTGCTCGTTCGGATGGTGGGGTCGGGGTCTCCGTGACAAGTCCACTGATGACTTAAAGGGAATGTGGCACCTTGGTCGAATCCTGGAATTTAGTGTAATTAGGGTAACTTTTAGCCGAAAATCAAGGAGGCGTCCATTATTTCTCTGAAAAATGTACAATAAGCTCAATATTTTTATCTTTAACATGCTCCTCCAGGGAAAGAAGTATGTAGATATCTGTCTGTGGATGATGTCATGATCTGGCAACCACTACCATATTCAATGTGCTTCTAGGGCTTCGATTAGCTGATACTCATCGTGACGTCAGCATATGTCGTCACACCAACAGCCATAACAATTGTGCCCTGCTGCTAAGGGTACATACATGAGGAATACATTTCAGGTAGGTTTTAGCTTTTTCTACGGAAATCTCGAGTTCCAAGACAAATGAAATATTGAGTACCGGGTTTTCCGACTTGCTTTACAGCTTTGCTATCTCAGTTAAAATCACGTTATGAAGGTGCCATGTTCCCCTTAAATGAGACTCCGACTCCAACAGCCGTACTGGGAACAATTTGGACAAAATCTATAAAAAACTGTAGTTAATTTTGCCCGAACATAATACCAAAATATCTTTATTTTATACTTTTGACCCTGCACTTGAACTAGATTTATTATTGGCTGTATTCATATCACTGTTTCCTTACTCAGAGGTATGTTGCCCATGATTGCGTGATTTTTAACTTGAACATTTTTTAGCTAGTTGTCTACGTCATTGTTGTTTGTGCAGTATTGTCACCAAGCATTTCACATGTAGGTACTAACTGATGCAGGCCTGCAATACAGGTCGAAAGCTTCCAACGTTTTTACACTCCAATGGAGAAATGTCCGAAATATCGATACGAACCAGCGCGAAGCTATTGGCAAAATAACCATTGTATGCTCATGTGCCGTCACATCACCTTTGAGAGGTCCAATGGTCAAAAACTTGGCTTTATGGTTAAGGTCGTGGTAAGCATATACGCCATGAGGCCTTTCAAGTTTATTTATACAGCATTTACTGAAAACGAGCCATTTCTTTTTTCACCATAGACTTACAATGGGGTGACGAAAAATTGACCCCATCTTAGGTCAACAATATGAAAGCTCTGAAACAGCAGCTTTGTAGGCCACAATGACCTTATGATATTGTAACAGTTTTAAACTGATCGGTTGACAGCAGAGTTGTGCGTTTCAGAAATTTCTTGAGTCGACTCAACTCAACTCAAGTGCTGAGAGCAATTGACTCAACTCCGACTCAACTCATGACCAAGAGTTTAGTGAGTCGACTCAACTCTGACTCACAGCTATATTCATTCGACTCAACTCTGACTCAACTCACGACTCAACTCAACTCAAACTTCGACTCATTTGCAAAATGAAATAAATACATGATAAATATATAAATATAAAAATAAGAAATAAATCAACCAACCAGCAAAAATCAAGCTGTTCAGAAAGTCTGACATAAAACAGAAGATTAATGGAAGCAAAATTAATTAATTGGCATTCAAACATTGGTTAACAATTACCCAGCAACCATGAATAACTTTTTAATTCTTCCAGACTGTCACTGCCAAAAAGCTACCACATGCTGCAATTACTTTTAAAAGGAGCATTGCATATAAAACTAAGTAAATGGAATGGAAAAGACCCTAAAAGCGCTAAGGTTACACCAACACTGGCAAAAAAGAGCCTCCATACTGCCAAAAAACATTCAAGCTAAAAGAACATGATATTAACTGTAGTTTGATTTGTAGGGTTGGTATAGGTATTGCTTTCTCTGTTAAAAAATGAGGCTAGGAAATTTTTATAAATTAAAATTAATATCCCAAGAGTTTTATCAAAATTTAAGCAGTAATTACCTAGTTGCAATTGCTAATTATAAGAATTACAGGAAACCCCAGGAAAAGTATACCATATATGACAAAGGACAATAGCAATGAAAATTCTATCAACGTTGATGTGTTGGATTTAAATATATTCATATCTTAAACCCAATCAAATTTTCAGCTTCAGTCAGAACCTGTAATAAAATACATACCTATCGCTCTTCAAGCAAAATTGCTGGAGAACGATTTCATAGAAAATTGCTAATGTATTATAGCTATCCAAATAAACACAGATGCCAAGTAAGGGTCTCTGATCATACAAAAACAGTAGCAGGAAATAATTCTTCTGATTCTTGCAATAAAGACATCTCAACATTTTTGTCGAATCAAAGGTCCAATTTTTCAATGCTAATAGCAGTATTTGCTAATGATAGGTAAGATGAAAAGGGTGGCGGCAGACGGCGCATTTAGGACAAAATAATAAATGTAGCATGTAGGCATATAAATATTTGCATTACTTCATGAACTATCACGTGATAATTACTCTTTTGCCTTGAGGTTAGTTAAGCTTGAGCCCATACTCTGCTGAATTCGTTTTTCAAAGACAGCAATGGCGCACACTATTCTCAGAAAACCACCACTGACGATAACAATCAGCGGCGACGACGCGTGTTGTTGGAGTGTTTAAAGTAAAGAAGTAATATTAAATTTTGAAGATGAGAAGTTTTTGAGAGTTTTGAAATGTATTTTGTAGTGCGTTCTACAACTTCAAAGCCAGTGATAGGGCCCTGTTTAATTTTTTTGAGTGTATGTATTATTCGTGCCTAGGGATTCCTTCAGACCGGATGGGCCTTTAGAATAAGCAATTGAACCATATGATTATTGTTTTATTGAAACAAATTGAAACTTTGATTTAAACAATTGAAACACTTGGGAAAAATGTTTTAAAAGAGGTTAAAGGAGGTTTGCAAAAGGTAGGCAAATTCAGACACTTTTACGCGACAACATGTTTACCTGTTGAGCCAACTTTTTTCGTCAACTCATTTGACTCGCTGTCTTCACAACTTAACTCAACTCAACTCATTGATGGGTTGTGAACCGACTCAACTCAACTCAACTCACTTGTCTAATTTTTTTGGACTCAACTCAACTCAACTCAGAGTCGAATGAGTCGGAATTTGAGTTAAACTCCGACTCTGACTCGCGAGTCGCACAACTGGTTGACAGATGTTCCTTTGGCGCCGCTTCAAACTCCTGATGTTGGGTTTTGACGTCGGATTGTTTGACCTTGAATAGCTCCTTGACCTGACATGGCTTGACCTAAAAAATTTGGTTATATGCGTGAAATTAATCAGGGATAAGGTACTGTAAGTAACATTATTCTGCGTCTTTCCGTTTCTGTGTTATGTGGGGAAAACCAGGAGGGGGCGAATTTCACCCCCTCCCAGCGGGATGCGTATTAAAATCGTATCGAGGAATGGCAGATGTTGGTCTTACGTTGTTTCCTCCTAGAATTGTATGGATAGTTAGAACCGAATAGGCAGAAATATAGACGATAAATATTTGTGATTTCCTGATGATGGGACAGATGTGTGCTTGAAACCGATATTAAGCAAAGAATACAGCTGAAGGCTTTGTATTGTACTAATATTTCTAATCATTATAAATATGGAAGTCATGAGCCAATTGGCGAGAAGAAAGTCGCTTATTTTCGTATGGATTTTTGATCTCACACGATAAGAAGGTTCCCAGATCTGTCACCTTTTTCCTACATATTTATTTTATTTCTCGCAGAAGAGGGCGACAAATGGCTAACACTGAAACAGAGCATTGCGATAAGCTTTTACCTCTTGACCCAATTGTAACAGTTGGGTCATAGATGACCCAAAAGCATTTGCCACGTATTTTTCTTTATGGAATGATCAGACGCTATCAGCTGATATAAAGTGGATATAAGCTATATTTACGACGCATTTACCTTGCCAACGTTAAGTGCTTTATCGCTTAGAAAGAAGCCCTTCAAAACATGCACGAGGGACATATTATGTCTAATAACATGTTATATGCCTTTTTGGAATTGAATAACTCAGAGTCATAAATGATCCATCCGGAAAATTTGTTTACGTGGTTGACAGATAAGAAGCGAACAAATAACAACACTATTGGGAATTGTTTTGGACATTTAACCCGAGATCTGAGTTCCCGATTTACATTTCTCGGTTTCGTATTGACTGCTAATGATATGCTCGATATCCTTGAAGCGGGGTGCATCCAGAGGGCCCAGTTCGGTCACGTCCCCATCACCAAGGCTGCCACATTTTGATCCTCTTTTAGCCAATTTTGAAATATTTTCTAAATAACACTATGACTGTCACCATTTTTTCTGAGCTGCCCCTCCCCCTCCTTTCTTTCCCTATTTCTAAGCGTTTGGTCTAGATCCGCTCCTGCCCTTGATGACAATGATGGAATCTCTGAGTTGTCTTTCTTGAATTTAGAGGGTGACTCTGTTCTCTGGTCTCTTCAGGCTTGGCCGCCGGTTCAGTAGAAGCCGCAGACCTCCTGTCGAGTATTTGGTCGCCACTCTCCAGACGGCGGAGATCCTGTAGTCAACACTGCTCCTCTCCTTCCCAGTAAGACCTTTAACCCTCGCCCCGTTGGGGGGGTGTTTGAACACCCCCTCGGGTTTTCCGGTGGTACGAAAATCGGCGGCGTGAAGTGCCGTCGCACTTGGCACACCTTATCCTTGATCAAATCAGTAGCTTTCCCCAAATTTTTAAGGTTGGGTCATCTCATGTCAGGCTACCAGTGCAGGTCAAGTAATCTCTTTTCCAAAAATGTTTAAGGTGACATAAGTCAAAAAGGGATTAATCTATCGAATTGAAACCTATACCACATAGTGGGCCCACCAAGTGTTACAACATGCACTCCGAGATTTTTTCATATTGGTGACCTAAGGTCAGGTACTGATCATGACCAGTACTTTGAAATGCATGTGGAAAACAGGAATTGGGCTGTATCTGTGTAGAAACAGCTGAGAATACTTTAACATTCTCTAAATCGTAGTACCCTGGGCACCTTCTTAGGTCCATGCTGCAATTTTGACCTGTGACCTCTGAGAGGTCATCTGGGCTACTTCAGCTGATTTTCAGACTTGGGTCGATGACTTTGCAGGAAATGATGGCAAAGCTTTTATTTGGATACCATTACGTTCAGATTGTTATTGCGAGTCGATGGATATGCATATTGACTATGCTAGATCAGAAAGTGACTTTGACCTGATCTCAGGTCAGGTCATTTTTGTGTTTTAACCTATTATAGTCATATTATATATCATTCGATTTGCCGTAACGAGAGGAAGTGGATGATGCCTAAAAATTAATCCAACAACTCTGTCAGACGCCAGAGCCCGAAACTCTTCCCTAACATGCCAACTTCTTTGGCCTGTCATGACCTAAAAATTGACCTGAGCCAAAAAGTAACCGATGCAGTTTCTTCCTTTAGGAATTTGTATGAACCAGCTTCTGCGTTTTTTTGCTATCTCCCATATCAGCCGAGTTCGAGGGGGAGGGGTGTTTAAACCCCCTACCCATCATGGCAAAGGTGGATCGGAGGCCCACCGGGGCGAGTGTTAAGACACCCACTCTCCTAAAAAGGCCAAAAATGGTGTCCAAGAGGGCTACCTCGGTATACATGATAGGCCCGCCCAGGTGGCATAGGCCACCGAAATGGGGCTTGCCCTTACTGAAATCCTAGATCCGTCACTGTCATAGGATCGCACCAGCACGTCTGCACAAGGCAACATAAGCTGAAGAGCGGTGGCAAAAACGGTCTCAGGGGGGTAGCACACCGCAGGGTCTGTGCTGGAAGTGCTCAACTCAGTACCTTTCACCTGGTGAATACATCCTCCAGTGCTGATGACCTAAAACACGGGAAAATGTGCATACGTCGTGCCTCACGAAGCTCTTTTTGTAGTGCACAAAGGCTGAACATCTTCGGATCAATCGGCCAAAGCTGCTGATCAGTTCGTTTGCTTTGTTTACCCTTATTCTGCCGTTTGGGTCACTTATGACCTGGGTACCGAGCGCGCTTCCTTTGGAATCGACTTGAAACGATTTTCACGTTATTCTTTTGGAATCGATTTGAAATGATTTTCACGTTCTTCTTTTGGAATCGATTTGAAACGATTTTCACGTTCTTCTTTTGATATCGATTTGAAGCAGTTTTCATGTTGTTCTTTTGGAATCGATTTGAAGCAATTTTCACGTTAATCTTTTGGAATCGATGTGAAACGATTTTCACGTTGCTGTTTTGGAATTGATTCAAAATAGCTTTCTGGTTATCTTCGACAATACGGACTTCCACAACAGAAGAAAATTTCTGAAGAAATGACTTGCGGTATATATGGGTTTGGGAAATGGGTGGCTTAGTGAATAGCATCAAAGTTTTCTGAACCATCGGTCCCAGATTCAAGACCCGGTGGAGCATCTGAACAAGTATATCTGATCCCGAAAGCCCTCCCATCAAGGGTGAGAGTTGGCGACGCCGTTTAACCTTGATAGTTGGTGCGCCGTTAAACTCCAGAAATTATCATTTTTATGGGTTAAGCGTTAGCCGGAATCCTGAAATAATGACCTCTTATACTGTATGCAGGCTAATTAAGTCACACCCTAGCAGTATAGCTCATCAGGCAATGGCTGTTACCGATGCGATAAGACATGCAGAGCTCTTTGTGGCCGCCCGTCAAGTGCTGAACCTTTATGGTCTGTTTACGATGTCAGACAAATGAACTCAACTAAACAAAATGAGCTCGAGTGTCCGCAATTGAAGTCCCACCAATAAACACGTAGCCAATCGATACATCACACCGTTCCCACTAGTCATTTGATGGCATTAGGTATTTGACCGAGGTCCTCCGAGGTCAACATTGCATTTTGAATATCCAGGCTAGTTAACTACATATTTTCACATACAACCACAATTATCACGATTTGCCCTCAAAATATATGCACTTAAGTGAAATACACCTGGAGGGTGTTCGAAGTGAAATATACGTGAAGGATATTAGAAATAACAATTACAGCATTTATTTATATTGTTTGGAGCAAATCCGTTGATGCTATGGATCACTGCCACGGGCCGGGAGTACGTGCGTGTATACATACATGCCTCTATGCAGCTGTACCGCCGGTGTTGAGATTCGCCGCGGGGCTGACGCAGCCGGCAGGCGATATTGATACTGGGTCTGCACTCGGCCGGGGGCTGCAGCAGCGATCAGGTCTAATAACCAACACCGCTCCTCAATTAGCTCAATTGCAGCGGCAGACCCTCGATAAAAGAGGACAGAGCCGCAGCTATCAGCGGCGCCCCAGTCGCGAGCGGCGCCCGTCGCGCTGTCTCTGCCCTGCTCCAACAGGCCCAACTGCAACCAGGCAGAGCCACTTGCTGCTCTGCATGGATTTTTCCACAGCTCAAATGCCGATAAAAAACTGCAGAAACATCCAACGATCATAGGAGCCTTGTTTTCCTTTAAAAATGTCAGGGCAAATGACCAAAGGCCCAGGATGATAAAAGTTAAGTAATAAGCGACAGGTACGAGACAAAACCCTAAAATGTCTTAAAACTAGCCCTAAAAACAAAGAAAAACTTGGACGCAAAAAGAAAAGCGGAGGATAGATCAAAAGCCAAGACCCACCCAAAAGCCTCCCGAAAGATACTTAAGAAAAGAGACTTAAAAATATACTTGAAAGCCTACAACCGATCAGTGCGGAGACACTGCTGAAGAGGATCCAGCAAAGAAAACCCCAAAATGACCTTAAGTTGGTGCAAAATCTCAGATGGAACATGACCACCTAAAAATGAACTAAAAGGCTTCTCAAAAGAACCAAACTGGATGTGTAAACTAAAATTCCATGCATAAATTACTGTAGTGTGTGTGGACGAAAACTTCATGCATAAACTAGAATAACAATGAAGGACACAAAAAGTTCGGGTCCTTCAGGTGTAGGGCAGTGAATGAGTGAGAGCGAGACCCCTGAGCTAAACTTTTGTTGCATGAAGCCTCGGTCGTGTCGCAGTTTAACCCTCTCCCCGGTGGGGGTGTTTGAACACCCCCCCCACCCCCTCGGGTTTTTCCGGCGGTACGAAAAAACGGCGGCGCGAAGCGCCGCCGTACTTGGGACACCTTATCCTTGATCGATTCCGCAACTTTCTAAAAATTTAAGGCTGGGCCATCTAAGGTCAGGTAACCAGTGCAGGTCAAGTGACCTCACCTCAAAAAATGTTTTAAGGTGGCATAAGTGAGAAATGCGTGAATCTAACGGATTGAAATTTATACCGCATAATGGGCCCACCAAGAGCTACAACATATATTCCGGGATATTTCATATCACTGACCTAAGGTCAAGTACGGACCATGACCTCTCCATTGGAAATACATGGGAAAAACATTATTGGGCTGCATTTGTGTAGATAGAGCTGACAGGGGTCGAAAAAGTTGCCATTTTTCCATTAGAAATGGTGACAGCTGGAGTTTCACCGGGTGACAAAAGTCGCAAGTCGATCCGCAAAAATGGCACCTCTAGCCACTGGCGGATCCAAGGGGTGCAAAAGGGGCTGCGGCCCTACCAAAGTGGTAATTAGTACCTTCTACCCCCCCCATTCTCTCTTAGTGCTTAATTTAAGCGATTTTTTCTCGATTTAGCCCGCCCCAAAACGTTGGGCTTGGCCCCTCCAAAAGCTTGTCCTGGATCCACCAATGCCGCTAGCTCTTATGAACTGCAACATTTGGATGGCTGATATTTACCGCCTGCGCTACAATCTTCGTTCGACTAACTCGTATTCGGTGAATGTGGTGAATCATTTGAACCATAATAATCCCCGCGCCTAAAAGTTCAAGCCTCGCCCATCTCTTAGCATTGGCTGGTGCCACGAATTGTGCCATAGTGCCATTGTCACCATTGCCCCCAGGCTATGTCACCAGCTGTATTCACTTAATCCTCCGCTGTCGAACACCTCACGACCATGTTGTCCACCACCGCTCTGCGCCGCCGTCTGCCGCATTATGCGCTGTAGTGAAATTGTAAAAGAAGAGGTAGAAATAATGCTTAAACTGGATATAAGTGCTGCAGTGAAGGCAGAATTTGCTGCTGCGCTAACTGGTATGTTGAATCGGGGAGCCATCAAGTGAGAGGGCTCTGGTAACTTGTAGGTACCTAGGTACCTATCTCCCTTAGGTCATGGAGTGTCTCTTATTTAGGGCCCTGGGTTGAAATCCTGAAGGGATTCAGGGTTGGACCTCCCATTTGTGGATCCAGTAAAAACTTTTGGAGGGGTCCAAATATATGTTTGGGGGGTGGCTAAATCGGAAGAAAAGCATGAAAATAAAGGGGTATTTTAAAAGAAAATTACCAAAGTTTGGTTTTTTGGGGGGATGGGCAAAAGAAGCTATTTGAGGCTTTGGTGGGTTACCATCCCTTTGCCCCCTTGGATTTGCCTGTGGACCCCCTGGATTAGGGTCTCCAGGAGAGCTAAATCCAGGGGACCATCTCCCATAGACTTTGTATAGTGCCTTCTAGTGCTGTGCAATTGTTAATCCACCCAGCATCCCATTGTATTGAGAAGAGATCTCCAGCTGTGCCTTGGGCAGTCCTTACTTGAAGAAGAAAATATCATCATTGGAGTGTGTTGGGCATCATTATCTAAATTTTATAATTATGAAATATTCCACTTCTAGTCTGCAAAAAAGTTGGGGGTTGCCACCATGACAAGAATAAGAACTTGTAGTTTGAGTTGTTTAGGAGGTAGCCTGGGAGGATGGCTATGACCAGTAGGGGCAGGACCAGTAGGTAAGCATATTGTGGCAGATTTCAACATCTCATTTGGGTGGGTCGCTGCGCATGCTGATCAGTTTTAGTACCTGCTTAGCTCATATAATGATAAATCATGTTAAGTTTTGATGTTCTTATATGGATTTAGACCTACCGTCTTGAGAATTTTTTACCATGTTTTTGACCGTCTGCAGGGCACCACTAACTCGCTCTGAGTGGTGAGTACCACCACTAACTAATGGAAGCACCAAGAAGATAAAATAATTTAAATGTGAGAGAAAAATGTTTGTGGTCTTTCCGTGGCAAAGGTACATGGAAATATCTGTGCCATAAGGGTAAAGTTCTGCCTGATGAGCTAAAGTTCTGTCCAAAACGCCTCCTTAAGAAGCCCGCCACATCTTTCAGACTGGGGTCAGCAAAATAAACAGCAGGGCAGAAATGTACTTGGGGGCAAAACTTGTAGTGCCAGGGCAAGTAGTGGTGAAAAACAAGAAACATGTTTTGACCTGATAGAAAGGCGAAGTATGTTGGTGGTTCTGGACATTTGAGGACCGAGTTTGTGATAATTGTGGCATTTCATTTGCAGGTAAACAGCACATGTGTATTGTTCCATGTAGGAAAAAGGAATGAGTGCTCACTGCTTCAGTTTTAACACAGCATGTGCGTCTTCCATATCCCATGGGTAGATGATGGTGGTGAATAAAAAGGATACAGAAGTCTGGTATGAAGAAGTGTTTTGGGAGATTAAACTATTTTTTTCTAGCAATGATTGGAAATGTTTTGGAAGTTGTGCTGTGAGTAATCCTGAAGACTCTATGTAATTTATATTGATATTGGTATAAATATTATTCTAAGCATTTAGAAGGAGAAATTCTATTTTTATTGGCCTAGGGAAGGTACCTAAAAATGTTTTACATATGTGATTGAATGGGATTGTAGCGCATTCATCAGATCATAAGTTAAAACAGACTCACTGTAATTGGCGGATACATGGCCTAAAATATTTTCATTCAGTATGACTATACAGGGGCGCAGCCAGGGGGGCACAGGGGGCACGTGCCCCCCCCCATCGATGCCGGGGTGCCCTTTTGATTGCTAGGTGGTGTACCCTCTTTGGGCCGTGCCGCTCGAAATTTAGTGCCCTACGCCGTTGAGCCTAGATGGAACTAGACTGCATTTGGCGATTTAAGTTATTGTTTGAAAATTAAGTGCCTTTTTGGTCAGTTAAGGAATTCTGTCGCCTTTTCAAGCACCCGGGAAGAGCATAGGCACGTAATCCGTTTCCAGATAATGCCTCATCGTCGCCAATAATCGTACGGGCGGAGCTAATCTCATGCCCCTTGAGCTCATCGGGTGCCCCCTGAGCTCTGGTCTTGGCCCCCGGACCTGATCATGTGCCCTCTGAGCTGATCTGATGCCCTCGTAGTCAATCTGGTGCCCATCTGAGAAACTAATTGTGCCTTCTGAGCCTATATAATGCTCTCTGAGTTAGTCTGATGCCTCCGAGCTTGCCTGGTGCCCTATTAGGTGTTTAAGTGCCCCTTGAGCTGATCCGGGCCCCTGAACTTATTTAAGGCCTCCCGTAGTTTATCTATTGTCCAGGGCCGCAGCCAGGGGGCACAGGGGCACGTGCCCCCATCGGTGCCGGGTGCTCTTTTGATTGCCAGGTGGTGTACACCCTTTGGGCCGTGCCGCTCGAAATTTAATGCCCTACGCCGTTGAACCCAGATGGAACTAGAACGCATTTGGCGATTTCAACTACTGTATGACAATTAAGTGCCTTTTTGGTCAGCTAAAGCATTCTGTCGCCTTTCCAAGCACCCGGGAAGAGTATAGGCACGTAATCCGTTTCCAGATAATGTCTCATCGTTGCCAGTAATCGTACGGGTGGAGCTCATCTGGTGCCCCCTGGAGCTGATCATGTGCCTTCTGAGCTGATCTGATGCCCTCGTAGGCAATCTGGTGCCCCCCCCTGATAAAATAATTGTGCCTTCTGAGCCTATATAATGCTCTCTAAGTTAGCCTGATGCCTCCGAGCTTACCTGGTGCCCCTTGAGCTGATCCGGGCCCCGTGAACTTATTTAATGCCTCCCGGAGTTTATCTACTGTCCAGGGGCACGTGCCCCCATCGGTGCCGGGTGCCCTTTTGATTGCCAGGTGGTGTACACCCTTTGGGCCGTGCAGCTCAAAATTTAGTGCCCTACGTCGTTGAACCTAGATCGAAATAGACTGTATTTAGCGATTTCAACTACTGTTTGACATTTAAGTGCCTTTTTGGACAGCTAGGGCATTCTGTCGCCTTTCCAAGCACCCGGGAAGAGCAAAGGCACGTAATCCGTTTCCAGATAATGCCTCATCGTCGCCAATAATCGTACGGGCGGAGCTAATCTGGTGCCCTTAGAGCTCATCGGGTGCCCCTGAGCTCTGGTCTTGGCCCCCGGAGCTGATTACTTGCCATCTTAGCCGATCTGGTGCCCCTGAGTCAATCGAGTGTCCCACTGAACAAATAATTGTGCCTCCTGAACCTATATAATGCCCTCTGAGTTAGTCTAATACCTCCGAGCTTGCTTGGTGCCTTAGTAGCTGATTTAGCGCCCCTTGAGCTGATTCGGGACCCCCGAGCTGATCTCATGCCTCCCCAAGTTGATTCTGTCTCCTAAGTCAATATGGTGCCTCTTCAGCTGACTAGGTGCCCCCTCAGCTGATTATTGATGTCTCTTTAGATGGCCTGGTGCCCCCCTGAGCTGGTTTGGTGGGCCCTGAGCCCACCTTGTGTCCCCTGAGCTGTTATGTTGCTCCCTGAGCTGATTTAGACTCCTGCCATAGTCTGGAGCGCTGGGAGCTGATCTGGCCCCCGAGCGGATCGATCTGATGCCACTTGAGCTGCACTAATGCCCCTGAGTCGATCTGGTGCCTCCTGAGCCCATCTGATGCCCTCTGAGCTAGTCTGGTGCCCCCTGAGCTAATCTGGTGCCCTTTAAGCTGATCTGGGCGTCCTTACGTGATTTAATGAGCAACTCTAAAGCCCTGAGCTGGGCTCACAGAGGCTGATGAGGGCCCCTGAGATGGTATGGGGCTCTTGAGCTAATTAAGTGCCTCCTGACTTGACCTGGTATTCCCGAGCTGGTCGGGGACCACTGATCTGATTGTTTATCCCCGAAGCTGATCTGGTGCCCTATGGGCTTCTGGTGTCCCCTGAACAGCTCTGGGGCTTTTGAACTGATTGGGCCCCGAGCTGGTGAGGGATCCCTGAGCTGATTTAGTGCCCCTGACTTGAACTTGCCCCCTGCGCTGATCAATCTGGTGCACCCTGCGCAGATATACTGCCTCCTGAACTTAACTAATGCCCCTTGAGTCCATCTGGTGCCTGCGGAGTCATCAGTGTGTCTCCTGAGCCCATCTTATTCCCTCTGAGCTAGTCTGGTGCCCCATAGCTAATATGGTGCCCTTTAAGCTGACCTGGGCCTCCTGGGTTGATTACGTGATTTCCTGAGCAGCTCCCAGACCCTGAGCTGAGCTGGGCCCACAATGGGCTGGTGAGGGCCCCTGAGATGGTATGGGGCTCCTGAGCTGATTAAGTGCCTCCTGACTTGATCTGGTATTCCCGAGCTGATCTGGGCCCCCAGCTGGTCGGGGACCACTGATCTGATTGCTTGTCCCCGAGGCTGATCTGGTGCCCTATGGGCCGATCTGGTGTTCTCTGAGCAGCTCTGTGGCTTTTGAACTGCTTGGGCCCCGAGCTGGTGAGGAATTCCTGAGCTGATTTAGTGGCCCTGACTTGATCTTGCCCCCTGGCCTGACTTGAGGCCCCTGAACTGATCTGGGGCCCCAAGAGCTGATCTGGGGCCCAAGAGCGGGTCTAGGTTCTGAGGGTACCCTGAGCTGGTCTGGGCGCTGAGCTTGTGAGAGCCGCTTAAGTTGGCTTGAGGCCCCCTGAGGTGATCTGGCGCCTTAAACTGTTCTGGGGCTTCTTGAACTGGTTTAAGGCCCTATGAGCCTATCTGTGGCCCATTGAGCTAGTCTGATGACCTCATTTCTGGGACCGATGAGCTAGTCCAGTCCCTCCATGAAGCATGAGCTGCTCTGTGGCCCTGATCTACATCAGGGGCCCCTGAGATGGTCTTAAATAGACAGATAATAAGAACACAAGGCCAACTCCCATCATCTCGGGGCGGGGTCACTGAGCTAGTCTAGTCCCTGGAGGCACAACTGGGGGATGGGAGAAGCTGCTCTGGAGGCCTCTGATCCACACTTGGGGGCCCCAGAGCTGGTCTTGAATAGATGGGGAATAAAAACGCAATGGAAACTCCCCTTGTAAACGGAGCTAACGAGGAATGAGGAATCTCTAAAACGGCTTGTGATACCTAGGCACCCCAGATTATATAAATTGCTTATTATACTGGTGGATTCTGGGAAGGGATGATAAAAAGGCATGTGCCCCTGACCTTTAGAGCACAGTCCCCTAAGTCAGGATTTCTACTAATTAATTTAAATGAAGAACTAGTTTTCACAATTTTCAGCCCTGTCACACCATCCCCATCCAAACCACCCGCCTGTTCACCTTTTCTTTACTCTTAACTGGGACCGATCCTTGAGAACATGGAACTTAATAAACGTGTTCAAAAGGAATCTCAAAAATTTTTCCGGCGGCAAAAATGTGTTCTTTCAAAGACACTATGTCACTCCTCGTCCCACGGCGATTGTGGGAGGCAAGGTACTTAATCCGCGTTCAGCCAGGGCTCACTCGTCACGACAAAACCAGTGGGCATAACAAATGAATTTTCGACTCCAATATGCCTTAACCTGCACACTGTAACAGATATCACATGCTCCGCTGATATCTCTGATATTAAGTACTTGCATGAGTTGGCTGATTTGTCCTTAAATCTATCCAAAACAGTCGTGTTTGGGCTACTTCCATTACATTTTGGTGATATTTTTCCTTTTGTTGGTTTTAATCACGTTTTCCTTCTCCTTCAATGATTTATTTGCATTTTAATTGGACCAAAAATACAAAAAAATGGTATAAACAAAGATATAGTAAGTTTTTTAGGTTACCTTAAAAATTGCCCTTTTTCCCCGGGGTGCCCCTCAAAGTTGGTGTGCCCCCCAATACCAAAGCTCTGGCTGCGCCCCTGTGACTATACATGCAAAAAAATCATCTGATGTGGCTCCTGCCTTGTCTGCCCAGCACTGTAGCACCTACAGTCTGTAGGTGCAATTATTTTTGGCTGAAGCAGTAGATTTTTTGCTTGGAAATTCAGATGGATTTTCATGCTTGGAATGGCCTTTAGAACGGTGGGAGAGGGGGTGAGGGAAGTCAATTTAACTTCATTAAGTAAAGGTGTTTTTGTGGCAGCTCCAAGAAAGCTGTCTAGATAAAGATCTGAAGGAAATATTCACGGCTGGATTGGAAGTAAACTCACCCATATGTCTGGCTCAATTGAGGCATTGTGCAGGACGCAAAACTGTATACATTTTTAGCACGCTTTCACTCTTGCACATTTTTGGAATGGTCGGGTACAAATTTTTTTTTTTTTTTTTTTTTTTTTTTTTTTTTTTTTATATTTTTTTTTTTTTTTTTTTTCTTTTCCCTCTTCCCCTTCAATCTAAAATTTTTTTTTTTTTTTTTTTTTTTTTTTTTTTTTGGTGGGTTGGGGCGGGGGGCGGGGGGGCCCTCCCCCCCCCCTTCTTTCCCCCCTTTCCCTATAATTTTTTTTTCCCCCCCCCCCTGGCGGGCCCCCCCCTTTTTTTTGGGGGGCCCCCCATTCCGCCCCCCCCCCCCCTTTTTTTTTTTTTTGTCCTCTCTTTCGGGGGGCGGTTCCTGCCCCCCCCTTTTTCCCCCCCGGGAGTTTGGGGGGGCCCCCCAGCCTTCGTCCCCCACCCGGGGCCCCGGCCCCCGGCTTTTGGGGCCCGACCCCCAATTTTTGGGGCCCCCAAATAGGCCCGGACCACTGCTTGACACCAAGATCAGAGGGCCCCGGAGAGTGATGCTCGGGGAGATGTGCCTGTGTTGAGCATATGTTGCTCGTTGAGGGGATGCTCCTGGGATTGATAGATATATACATTTTAGAGGCCTCAAACGTCGGTCTCGGGACCCCCAAGCATCGCCCTTGACTCGGGGACCCTAATAATCGGTCTCTTGAACCCCCGAACATAGTTCTCGGAGGCTCGCAAGCACCTCCGTGTCCCCCTGAGCCTGGTCTTGGAAGCCCTCGAGCTATTTTTGTTTATTATTGTGGTGGTAGCATACATAAGCGTCGCCTCCGGCAAAAAGTGAGGGGCCAGCCAAACTTCAACCTGCTGCTGACAGCAAACTTTCCACGTTAGTACAAAAAACTTCTCGCATTTGGGCTCCTCGTTGCCTTCCGAAGCGGCTTGCTATACAAATTTCCGATTTACTCCCATTTTGACTGAGATCAGGAAATTGTGGGTCAAAAAGTGTGGGAGGGAGGGTGATTGATTATGGTAAACAATGTTCTGGTTCCGTGGATAAAATAATTCGATGGCCACGCGGAGCTGGAAGGGCACCCCTGGCTTCCTATTAGATGGGTAGTGTGCAAAAAATATTGCGTCAAGCCAATATCAAACTGTCAACGATTAGTTTTAAACATCGATACAAGCTGCTTTTTCTTTGGGTTTATGACTACCGCTAGGGGTCGGTTTAGCCTCAAATCTGGCTTTTGTGGTGTTGATTTGGGTTTTTTCTGGGAATAAATTTTTCCCCTCTTTGGCCCTTTTTCTGACTCGGTTTGACCTTTTTCACCGAAAAAAAAACCTGGCAGCCCTAGACAGCCTCTATAATCTCTAGACATGGAAAAACACAAAAATTTAAAAACCTTTTTTAACACTTACGCGTCTAATTCTTATTAAACCCCCTCAAAATAGGGACTTGATCCCCTGAAGACACTATAATGGCCAACACAAGAAATGCCCCCCCCCACTGACTTTTCCTTAAAAATGCCCTGCCCGCTAGTGCCGTGCATTGTGGACAGTGGGCTTATTACATTGGAGTGAGTCTAGCTACTGGACTTATATCTCCGTTTGTCAGAGACTGTACTTTCTACGTGACCTGATGGGACCCCATGTCCCACGGCCGGAGACCGTACTGAAGCTGGCTAGAGCCCTGTTCCAGCTGTCAGCACAGTTTTGTCAGCACCAATCAGCGGGCCGCGTTGCGCGTTGCGACAGAGGATTGTAGCCTCTTCCCGGGAACTTGGTTCTAGAGGTTTTACGGGCTGACGGCCTGCTGTTGTGCTGATGAAAAATAGCAAGTGCACGAAGTGGCAGCCTAATATTCTTCAATGGTATAAAGGTTGAATTTCCCTTTGCTTAGCACAAACCAGAGGCGATTATGGCGCTGATATTTCTTTTCTGGAGGAGAGGTTAGAGGTCCTGCTGACAAAACTGTGCTGACAGCTGGAACAGGGCTTAGGGCGCGTTTTAGTGCGGCTGACCGAACCAACTTAGCGAGGTCATCCTAGCAAAAGCCTCACAAGAGTGAGAAGTGGCATTTGTTTTCTAGTGTAGCTGACCGAGCTGAGCCCAGCAGAACTAAAGAAGAGGTTCCACAAGGTCCGTAACATAAAAGGCACCAGGGGTTTCCATTGTTTTAGGCCAGTAGACTGCTGAATAGTGGACGACTGCGCAACATATGCAATCACTTTAAGCCCGAGGTTTCAAACCGTGTGATGAAGTAACACACACGTGAGATAATGCTACCTTCAGAGCAAGTCTGTGCGGAAGCGACCGCAATATGACAATGTTTTTTAGTCAATACAGAACTGAAGTGTTGTTTTGATATAGCCGTTATAATTCCGTTGATTTTTTTAAACATCGCTCAGCAATAGTCAGCGCAATGGTCTCGTATAATAGAAAGGAATTGTTCGCTCTATGCCGTAACGACTGACAAAGTAAATTTATACAACAGTTTTTTTATAAATTTTTCTCCAACTTGTTCCCAGTACGGCTGCTGGAGTCGGAGTCTCACTAAAGTCCTCAAGGGACTTGTCACGGAGACCCCGACCCCACCACCCGAACGAGCAGCTCCCACAATGAAGGGATAATTTAGAAGCCAAAGTTTAACGTCCCACAAAGCATAGGGACGGCCGCCCTGCTCAGGTCACCCTCTCACCAGTCGGTTGCCAGCCGACCTACGTCGGGCAAACTATTGAGCGCCGGAGCGTCTCAGGGGAACCGATCCCAAGCCTGGACATGCACTGCCACTGCATGCTTCTGAGCAGCGGGCCGGAGCCCAACGCTCTACCAACTGAGCTACCGGGGCGGCAAATTAGTTATAAGCTCTATTGGGCTCTATTAGTTATAAGCTCTAATATAGTTATAAGCTCTATTGGGATCCTCTCGCTAAGCACGAAAGAATAACCTATCCTATTATCTAGTGAGATTTAAACACGAAACGGTGATTGAGTTCTCAAGTTAGGCCAATACTATTATAGCTGATAATGCTTGCAATTCATACTGCAGTGGCAACCCAAACACGATGACGTCAAAACAAGCGTTCTATCACCATTGTGACGGAAGTTAACAAATCTAAACCAATATATCCCAGTGCATTTCTAATCGAGAGCTTCGGATCATGGTCAGACCCAGGGGCGTAGCCAAGGGGGGCGGCAGGGACAGCCGCCCCTCCCTGAGGGCCCGAAGGGCCCCCCTGAGGACACGAGCCGCGCGAAGCGCGGCTTGCCCGCACTATGCCTTGTGGCCAAATTGGCATTTTTACCAGACAGGGCTCTCGTAAGGCCTCTTCAGCGCTCTATTCTGTAACAAGCCGGGCCCTTTTTACCCATCTGGGCCCTTTGGGCGCTGTTGCAGGGGCCCTTTTGGGGCGCCGCCCCTCCCTGAGCGAAATCCTGGCTACGCCCCTGGTCAGACCTCAGGTCATCGTATTAGAAATACCGTTATGACACATTGTTGTACTCGGTGGCCTTATTATGTGAGATGAATGTCAGATCGATAGAGTAAGTCCTTTCTCACCGCAGCACTTATACATATTTTTTGGCGGTCACTTGGCCTGGGCTGGTGACCTGACCTGACATTGCCGGGACCTAAGATTGTGTCAGAAGCTACAACAATGACCACGTAGCGCATGCACTGGTGGACGCAGAGTGGGGAGCCAGGGGCCATTGCCCCCTCAGATTGTGAAATGTTGACCGATTTTCTAAATATGTTTTTACGATTTCTCCAGAGTTGCCTACCCCCTCAAACGGCGTTCCTGCGTCCACTCCTGAGCACGTATGCCAAGTAGGTCGGCGTTGTGCGCTTCCGTCTCACGGCTAGTCTAGACGAAGAATCTTAACCCGCGCCCCACCGAGAGTCCGGCGCCACCTTCGCTCCACCGGGGACCATCGATGGCCCTCCTCTAACTCCGAAAAGATAGGGGTTAACGTAAATCTGCAAAGTGCATTAAAAAGCTCGCGTGAATTCAGTTAGAAATTACTTGGCATGTTTAAGCGCTCAGGCCAATGGCTTGACCTCCAGAGGTCAAGTTGGGTCAATATAGGCTATTTTCACTCAAATATGCAACGCTTAAGCAAACTGGGCATAACTCTTATACCATTAGAGCTATTGAGATCTGGGAAAGTACATTTGATAGAAAAATGTCAGACCATTTTCTGCTATGTGAAACGTAATGACCTCCCGCCAGTGGTTTTACCTCCAGAGGTCACCTCGTGACCTAATATGACCTGAGGTTACGAAAGGTCAGAAAGTGACTTTGCTGTGTATCAAATGAAAGCCAGTGACGAGACGTACACGATAATGTTTAATTCAACGCTCTAGCTTAATTAGGTCAAAAATTATTGTCAACATACTGTTTTTAACCCCTGGTGACCTTGGATGACCTCGGAGAGGTCAAAGGGAAAATATGGTGCCTGGGATCCGTAAAAGTGTGTCCAAGAACGCTTTTCTGAGCAAGCCGAGCATTCACAACTGTTTTTGTGACTTTTAGATCATAAGACAGCTTTTCCCATGCTTTTTCAATGGGGAGGTCACCTCGTGGCCTGACCTCAGGTCACGAAATCGAAAAATCCCTGATATACATCTTGTAGTCCCTGGAGGGGCCATGAAATGTAGGAACTTTCAAATTGATCGATTAAAACATGTAGCTCTTATAGAGCTCAAAATTTGAAGTGAGTTGACCTTGGTTGACCTCGCCTGCTGACCTGACCTTGAGTGACCCGGGGTAAAAAATGTCAGGGATGGTGGGAAAATGATGGGGTGAAAGGTAGAGCCCTCAACCGCAGTGCTGCGCCCCGTCGTTTTTCTGCTTTTCCCTAAACCCTAAGGTTTTAAACCCAAAACCCCTAAGGTTTTTCCCGAAAAACCTTAGGGGAGGTTTAAAAACCTTAGGGGCCACCTTATCGATGGCCCCCGGTGGAGCGAGCGTTAAAGGGGTTGATAACAGCCCCTCATTCCAGCACGGATTACGATATGTTTTAATCGGATACCCATTATTTTTTTACGGTTTCAGGGAAAGAACACATGCACATTTCATATGTTCACATCTCAAGAAAATCAAAGACCTTGCTCTTTACAATTTTCAAAATTATGTTTTTTATTTCAAATTGTTATCAATTTTGAAAATTTTTAGAAAATATGTTGGTCAATCATAGGTGTTCACCAAGAAGAATCCTCCCCCTAAAACCGTTAACCGATTTCAAACATCTCCGCCAGTTTTTTAGGTACAAAGCTTCGAATTTTTCAGTCACGTGTGCGAATTTCAGTTCAGTGACGTCAAAATTTGACGTCACTGTTGCCATGAAAATAAAACCCGGAGGTCTATTTCGACCACATATTTGGATTCTAGACTATGAAGAACCCGTGTACACTTCATTTCATAGAGATCTGAAGGAGGTGCCGTGTAAAATCACACTTTTACTGGTTGAGTTGGCATGGATGAGCCATATATATGTGTGTGTGTGGTTATAAAGGGGCTTTGCATGGATATTCTAGTTAATTTCTGGTCACCTTAAAAAGAATATGGCACCTTTATAGCGTGATTTTAACTGAGATAGCCAAGTTGTATACCATGCTGGAAACCCCGGTACTCAATTTATCATTTGCCTTGAAACTCAAAATTTCCGTGGAGAAAAGCTAAAACCCTCCCTGGAATGTACCCCAAATCTACCCCAGCCAGGCGGCCACAGTTGTCAGTTGTTGGTGTGACGACAGCGCTGACGTCACGGTGAGTAATCAGCCAATTAAACCCCTTGAAACCTATTGAATATGGTAGTAGCTGCCAGATCATGACGTGATCCACAGGCAGAGGCTAATTTTTCACCCTAGAGGAGCATTTTAAAAATAACAATATTGCGCTCATTGTACATTTTTCAGAGAAATCATGAATGTTTTCATTATTTTCGGCTAAAAATGCACCTTATCACACTACATTTCGGGGTTCGACCAATCCTGGAATTTAGTGTAATTAGACGTACTTTTAGCCAAAAATAATGAAACCACTCATGATTTCTTTCAAAAATGTAAAATAAGCGCAATGTTTTGATTTTTAAAATACTCCTAGAAAAACAAATAAATATCTGCTTGTGGATGATGTCATGATCTGGCAGCCACTACCATACTCTAAACGCTTCGATTGGCTGATGCTCATCGTGACGTCAGCATATGTCGTCACACCAAGAGCCATGACAACTTTGGCCTGCTGCTAAGGGTACATGAGGGGTAACTGTGAGGCAAAGTGAAGGGTAAGTGGCAAATGATGTTGCAGAACTAGGTATTGGTATGCTGAAGGATTTAACCAGCAGATAAAAATGTGAATAACAGGTTGAATAACTTCTGCAGGTGGAAAATCGCCAGAAGAAAACATCACTAGCTCTCCAAGGAAGTTTTAAAGCATGTCTAAGAGAGTGCACTTCCCGAAGTAGTGACAACGTCATTCGCCCGCACTTCCTCACCACTGAGGCGCGTGACCTGCTGGGGTGACCACAGCATGAAGACAGCTATGATACTCTGAAAATATGTTTGCAGCCATGACATGTATTTGCACACTCACACTCACATACATACAAGAATGGTTAAAAGACAAGACAGGAGAAACGTCCTCATTCAAGTCCAGCGGCAAGCGCCGCACGATCCTCCTGATATCAAATATGAGCACAGGTAGAGTAAAGAAAAGCCTCAGAAGAGTGAAAATGGGAGAGTGCCGGGAAGAAGGTAAAGGATGTGTTGAGAGAGATGTGGAACCGATGTTTCACAATCAGCACATGCAAATGCAATAAAGCTTCCTGCCCAGAACTGTTTTTGACGTATTTTACTACCCAAAGCATTTCCAGTTGTCAGTTCAAGAATTCGCCGGTTGAGGCCTCATAAACGAGAATTGCCCTTTATACCATAACCTACAGAGACCTTGTTCCCTTGGCTTACGACGTTCTATGGCCTCCAGCATGGCTGTGTGAACATTTTGCAATAGCAAGGTTGAAAAAAAAACATGTTTGGAATTATCATGATCATTACATATGTTGGCCCCCACTGTAGCCATTCTTGACCAAAACTCGATATCTTCAGGTCCCATGAGGCAGACCTAGATATTGTCTGATTTCGATAGAAATGGCACCGATCGACTCCACTTGGATCATAGAACGGGAAAAGTCACGAAACCTGACAAAAATAAAAAAATAATTGGCAAATGAAATTGCCTATATGCGTGCTGTGAAACTCCATTCTCTGATGTTATTTGAAGTGGCGTTTGCAAACAAGGAATGGTTAGAGGGAGATATGCGAAAAAGTTATCGTGGTTTTTTGCTATTTGAAAAATCTTGATTACCAAACTGTCAATTATTTTTGTATCTTCGGCAATATTTTTGGAGGCCACTCAGCTATTATTGAGATATGTTAACGGTACTGGTAAAAGGCTGGAACCTGCTCTTCATCTCTTAGATTTCAAAAGGTATTTTAACTTTTTAAAATAATTGTTTTTGTAATACGAATGTTTGTTCTCCTGTATTTGTATTTGAATTAATTTTACATAGCCCATAACAACTACGAAATGAATCAGATTGCCCTAAAAGTGGAGCATAAAATATTTACTACTACGAACTGAATCAGATTGCCCTAAAAGTGGAGCATAAAATATTTACTCAAGTCTTCAATCGTTTCGTACCTTGGGTCTTCAGTCGTTTTCTACAAAATTCCCAGGATGACCAAACTTTTGCGTGAGATACATCAAGTGACCCAGGTATGTGAATTCCTGGGCTCCTAATTGATCATTTGTGATTTCTTTAATGTATCATTTTTCTGTTTCAAAAGAATTTTGGAATGTTGTTTTTTCAAAGTAATTTTTTTTCTTCGGTGATAGTTTGAGGTTCTACGCGACTGTTTAGGACAGATAAGACCTAGTCCTTGGAAAAATTGATGGTCATAGCTGAGGCTACATCATTTGATCGATAGTGAGATTAGCGATAATTCGTCAAGAAATGTTGATTTTGAGAGAGATTTTAAGGCATTTGGAGGCCAAATTCGCAAAAAGCGAGCGCGACATGTCCTTGTATAATATTTCGCCACCACCACTGCCGCAGCTTGACGCAGCTGAAACTTGCAGGGCAGGTAGAGGATACATCGTGTCATAGTCTCAGGGTCTCAGGGTTGGGCAAGCCACGCAATTCTTTGTATGCTTATCGACAATTGACATGGTTTCAAAATGTATGAAATATATATGGTAGGGGAGACCGGGGTTGGTTGCATCACGGGTTGAATGCATCAGGGGCTGTAACTAAAAAAATATTCACTATATAACAGTTTAAGCGGGCCCACTAGAACCGCGCACGCGCTATGTCTTTCCGGAGAAGAAGCCAGCGAAGGCGGTCGGCCGATACCAGGTGAGGAGGCAAAAACTCATTTTTTTAGGGTGAAAGTATTTTTTTAGTCTGTTACATTACGTTTTAAATGAAAAACAAGATAACATGCACGCTAGTCATAATTCTGGCAGGTTAACCCTTGCCCCGGTGGCGGGTACGAGCCACCTTCGCCCTGGTGGGGGGCTAAAAAGACCCCCCACGATCTCAAAAACTAAGAGAGCTAGAAAAAAGCGCAAAAGGGCAATCGAAAGCTCTTCGAAAATGATATCGAAAATACTTGGGTCATTTTTCTTGTCAGGCCAATATCAAGGTCACCAGAGGTCAAAACAGGTCAAAATCGCTAATATGAGGTGTACTAAGAAAACCTCATATATCTCAAAAACTATGATAGCTAGAAACATTTTTCTAACACCATTCGGAAGTTCTTGAGATGCGCTTTCATTACAGTGGCATTCATTTTCGTGTCAGGTCAAAGCCTAGGGAGCTACAGGTCACTAAATATTGGGCATATTCTTGGGAATGTCCATAGCCACCCATGCATAAGGGCGTTTACTTTTTCGCTAATAGCTTCCAAACCAAACAAGGTACAGCCATAGTTTATGCGCCATTGCAATCCTCTCGTCAATATGAATCAAATGATATATGATATTGCTATGCCAGGTCAAATTTAAGAATTTGACCTGACCCAGGTCAACGGTCTGACCCAACTTGACCTGGTATAGTCATGATGTATATCATTTGACTTCCAGTGTCTATACAAACACTTTGGTGACAAAATAAAAGCTCTATCTTAGTTTATTCAAAATTTATAGAGAAAAACACCAAAAAATGCTTATTTGACCTAAGGTGACCTTTTAAAGGTCACAAGTCAAAAATTTTGGCATCAGCTTCAGAAATTGGCTAAGAGCAAGTCGCAAACGATGTTTGAAGTTGATTCCATCCATACTTACTGAGAAAAGCTCATTTCGTGATTTTCCCCATGTATTGACAATGGAGAGGTCATGCTCTGCACATGACCTTAGGTCACCAATATAAAAAATCCAGGAACAAATGTTGTAGCTCCTGGTAGGCCCAATATGTGGTATGAGTTTCAACTTGATCGATTAACCCTTATTTTAGTTATGCGGTCCTAAGTATTTTTTGAGGTGAGGTCACCTTCACCTGGCCTGGTGACCTGACCTGATATGACCTTGAGCCAAAATTTTCAGGAAAGATGTAAAAATGATGAAGGAACAGCTAGACAAAGTTTGGCGGCGCTGCGCGCCGCCGTTTTTTGGTCACTCCGGAAATACCCGAGGGGGTCTAAAAAGCCCCCCACCCGGGCGAAGGTTAAAGCGTGTTTCTCCAGTCTTCAATTGAGGCAAAGACTTTTGGCGGGACCTCTTGGCTTGTGCAATATTTGGCGCCATGATTGATTCAGGGCAGGGACGGGGCAAGACGAATCATTTTTCGCGGGGCAGGTTGAAACATTGTTGCAACCTACCCCGGCGCTTAGTTTTGTTTATGGGAAAATTGAATGCTCATAAGGATGTATTATTGCAATAATTATTGGCATGGGCGTCGAAAGCGGGGGAAGAGCGCGTCACTTTCGAGAAGCAGGTGCTATATCTGTCACCAATGTGACTCTGACCCTGAGTAGGTAAGCTCGGAAGGGTATCCGATGGGAAACGTGCCTACCAAGGAAACGTGCCTCCGCTGAATGGGAAACGTGCCTACCAATAAGCGAATCTGACGTTGTATTGTGTTTCTGTGCACTAATTCCTCACGATGCAAGCTGCCCCGGGGACTGATGCAACTTACCCCGGCATTGGGGCAGTTTGCATTAGGTGCAGAGCTGATTTCAAAAGCGTATTGTGGTAAAATGCATTTGTTTTTGGGAAAAGATTAACCGTCGTTTGGTGGGGAAAATAACTATATTTTGAATGGTGGTATCCGATTTTCGATAGATATTGTGGATTATTAGCTACGGAGGGAAAAGTGAAAAATGATTCAACCAGCCCGGTCTCCCCTACATATTTTGCTCTCCAAATTTAATTGTATCGATCGCTGGATGAAACTGTTCGCAAATTCGCATTTTCCATGCCTTAAGCTTTCTAATGAGCCCTGGTTTGTCCCATCTTGTACGTTTTCTTAGCCTATAGAAAAAGCACTGAAAATGAGCATTGCTGTTTGTCTTTGACGTGCTATGTGGCGGGAGATTCAAAGGCAGCGCATTGTCGCATCGACATCAAATGCCTCAATTTTTTTTTGTTTGACCTTTTCTGAGACTCTCATCATTTTGCTCCAAGTTGCAAACATCAAAATCAGTTTCAAAAATAGTCAGAAATTCGAATAATGTCCTCATTTTGGCCTCCCTTGGAACACTGAAATGTCATGGAGGGAAGGTATGTACAAGGCGATTCCCTCTGAAATTCTGAGGTCAGGATCATGCAATGTCACTGACCCAGGAAGTGACAATAGGACAAATTCACAATAATAGACGAAAACTGAATCCGGAACCTATGTTGGCAGTTTATTTCGGGAACGTTCGATCCATTATTGAGTTTGATTGGGTCATTTGGGGAGGTGCTGCCAAGACACACTCAGACAGTCTTGACAAATTTAAACACAAGCTTCTTGTCTGGCTTGCATCGGTTTCAACCGGCAATTCAGCGTTACTTGCGTATCAGGATCTTCTGGCATTGTTCATAATTACCAATTTGGTAAACAGAAGAATCCAATACTATATCCTATTCGTACACAAAATGTTATCAGGCAAGACAGACTCGGCCCTCCTGTTCGGGTTCTTGCCACTACATGTCCCGTTCAGAAACACGCGGGCAATGTCGCGCAGCCTGCTACATGTGCCCTTCGGCCGCGGGGATACGGTAAAATGAGGGGTTTTCCGCCGTTCGGCTACTCATTTCAATTCTTATGTGCCAGCGTGCCCCGAGTCTGACCCTTTTAGTTGCTCTTTTGAGAACTTTAGATCACAGACTCGTCGGTACGTTATGCAGCTGTCCTCACACTGAGCAATGACTGCAGTTTTTAATGTGCTTTTTGCACACATTTTAAAAGTTCTAGTGTTTTCCTGCACTTTATTTCAGAGCCGCAAGACGAAATCCATGGAGCGAAGCGCATTGAGATTTCTCAAGCGGCTCTATTCTGGCCGCTCAGACGGGTCTCGTCGTGGTCTGTTGTTGTTGTTGTTGTTGTTGGCGTCTGTCCGTCCTGAGAATTGATGTCAGAGCTCTGGAATTTTGTAGGGTGATAGCCCTTCTGCTCCAGACACCCAAACTGAAGCCCCGAGTTGAAATCCAAAATAGTTGATAAATTTTGGCTCAAACTTTTTCTGTTTTTTATTTTTCTAATTTTTACTTCTTAAGCTACGAACTTGAAATTTATGTCCTTTTCAATGAATAACAAGGGCCAGCTAGGGGAAAAAATTGAGCTGATCCGACAATATTTATTGTGCGAAAACGCGGCATTTCTCACGCGGGCAAAAAACCTGCTAAAAGTTGATGGCCGACTTGTGCGCTCGAAATGTCAGAAGGCACGCCTCAGTTAGCTGAAAGGCAGTTACCTAGGGGTAGCTAGGCACATTTTGTTGTGCTTAGGCATAGTTTTAAGTGCAAAACGTAAAATTTTGACCTACTTTTTACAGTTCTTCCGGAGGACTGAATTTTGGCTCATTTCATTCCAACGTTAATGTCTCACAATCTAATTGACTGATTTGAGTTTTCATTTCAAAAAATGAAAGAACATTGTTTCCGCATGATAATATTTGGAGATGGAAATTGTGAATGTAAAATTCTGTGTTTTATAGGCATAAATAGAAATTGAGTCAAACAACTTTTTACTTACATCTTCCTGGTTCCAAGCTCGTGTCACTCACAAACTCAGAACTGACATGGCTGAATAGGAAAGTTACTTGTGGTCATTTCGCTCACTTATACTACCCACCTATCTCTAATGGCTTTCGAGTAATTAGTCAAAAATGTATTACAAGATGCTAAATTTCTCGGACCACCTTTGCTTCTCACCATGGTTGCAAGTCCTTAAAATGGATGGAAGTTGATGAAATTTGGCATGAAGCTAGCTTAGGATCCTAGCTCGACGATACAAGTAATTTCAGCCCAAAAGAATGCTTGGTTCGTCTTCTAGAAGCACCTTTATATCGTGCCTTTTCGGGACAAGCACAGCACCCGGCGCCAGCGGCCCGGCATATTCGGCGGAGCTGTACCAGCCAGTGACCTCCTGACGGGTCACAGGTGTTCAGCTAGTGAGAGGGTGAGTAGTGTGGAACGGTGGTCTAGTGGTTAGAGGCCATGTTTCTAGATCAGGTAGGAACGGTTCGAATCCGGGGGGAAGACGTAATCTTTATTGGTTATTTCAAGGAAAAGAATGATAAAACTGACTTACAGGCTTATGAAGAGATACATTAAGAACGAAATATGGTTAGCTTTCAGCACATTGTCATGCGGCTCTCCTGCGCCGGTGGGGCGTTAGCCCAGGTCGCAGACCGGAGTTTTTCCGGTCTTGTCGTCTGTTGTTGTCTGTTCTGAGCGCTGGTATCAGAGACTTAAAACTTTTGTGGATAGAAGGCACTTCCAAATGAATAAGCGCCACGGTTGTTAATTTTCAAAATTTACAAAATTTTGCCCAGAATTTTGCATTATGTAATTTTTAACTTTTATTTTTCTATTTTTTGCTAATTCACTAGAGTACTCAAATTTGTACCCTTTTACATCAGGGAAATTTGTAGTTCACACAAAAAGTTGGAAAGAAAAAGTGTCAAATTTAGTGCTCTAAATTAGCTTTTAAACTTTCCCCCCTAAATTTGGCAGAAAACTCATGGTCAAAACTATAGGCTTGAAATATCTGAAGCTACGGCAGTTCAGGTTCTAAGTCAAATACTAACTTATAGGCCTGTTTGTGCAGTACTGCACAAACACAAAAACTAAAGGAAAACGGAATTTTGAGGGTCCTTTTTGGCCAGTTCCGTGAAGGTCTGCATTTCCCAAAATATCATTCAAACCCTTATATCTTTCGATCTAATTAATAAAATTTAGTTTCCATTTCAGATAATAAAAGAGAACAGCCTCCCTCATCATCTATTTATAGATAAAAACTTTCAGACTAAAACTTTTTATTTTATAGGCAAAAATAAAATATAAGTTTTGAAATTTTTATTCTCAGCCCCCTGGTTTCCAGAACATGTTAGCTACGGTATTGAACTTAACACGGCTGGATAGCAAACTTCGTTGCCGTTATTTTTCTCACTCATACCCCCCCCACTTATCTCTTACGGCATCCGAGCTACAAGTCGTAAAATACATTTCAACGTGGTAATTTTATCAGTTCATTTTTGCTTCACACCGGGGTTTAGGGTGGTTAGAGTCATTGGAGGGAAATGAAATTTTGCATGCAGCTAGGTAAGAGACATATGTCGACATTCCATCTGGTTAGATATCACTAAAACACCAAGTTACCTTTACTAACATGCCGTTTGTCCACGGATCGTTGTAGCGCATTGCCAGGCGTCACCTCCGCGTCCACGCCGCCGTAACTGCCGGCGATCGGAGTTAGTTAGTTAGTTAGTTAAGGGCTTTTTATAAGGCGTTCTGTGCAAAGCACCTTTGCCCGCCTCTAAAGTGTGGGGGAGAATTTTCCGGGAGGAGTGTTTACTTTAATGTCGCAGAACAAAGGGACGAATCTTATTTCAAGGAATGGGTCGCGAAGTGTAGCAACACTTGCGAGGGAAGGGGATTGCTACGGCAGAGATGCCGAGCCTGGGGCACAGGTAGGATTTAAAAGGGTACGTGAAGAGTCTTGCCAGCGTAAAGATTAGTTTTTTGAATTTTGTTCCTTGTTATCGAATAACCGCTTGCTTACGTTACTCGAGTTCCTCCATTGAAAAAGAATAATTTTGGGTTATTAGAAATACCCGCAAGCACCATGACGTGATGCCGCGGGTCTTTATCCTGCAACCAGGAGGTGAGGTTACAGCACCCTCTCTGGCTGGGTAGCCGCCGCATAGAGGAAGAGAGAAGGGTAATAGAACAGGTAGAGTGTTAGGGAGGGGTGTGAGTTGGTTAGTTGTTAGTCTTAGACGTGGTTAGTATAGTTAGTAGTCCTTAAGTTAGGGTTAGTTGGTTAGCAAATATGAACGGATGGTTAGGTAGGGTTAGTTGGTTAGTTGAACCTTTTTTTTTGGTTTTGTTTTTAGTTGCCGGCTCTGTTTATTTATGTGGTTATGGTCTGGTAAAAACGTACCCAATACTACCCATAATCCATCACAAGTAATTAGAGTACCGTAAAAGTCCGACTTTACAATAACAGTATTTTGTTTCGGTTTTTGGACCATGGCTGGATCCAGGAAATAAGTAGGGTAGGTGCCCCCGCCCCCTCCCCCTCCTCCAACCCCCCTCCCCCATCCCCCTCCACCAATCCCCCAATTGACCATCGGCGCCCTCTGAAATTGTAAAGACACGCCTCGATGGCGAAGGTGTGTCCACAGGGATCAATACTAGGACCACTATTATTTATTATATACATTAATGATCTGTATCGAGTGTCCATTGAAACTAGATTTTACTTATTTGCAGATGATACTGCTATTATAATCTCGGGGGATGATGTGAGAAGTGTACAGTCAAAAATCCATAAAGTTCTTCCAGAAGTGTCAAAATGGTTTCAGTCCAATCGTTTGTCTCTAAATGCTTCAAAATCTCATTATCAGCTTTATTCTAGCGCTAACATTAGAAATTTTGATGTAAGACTAAATGGAATGCAGCTTAAACGTGAAGAAACTGTAAAGTATCTTGGCGTTTATATTGACGAAAAGCTTAAGTGGAATTCGTACATCCTTCATGTGTCTTCGATTATAAGTAGAAATTTAGGAATCATGAGCAGAGCCAAGTATTCCCTATCATCGCACGAACTCACTCATTTGTATAACGCCTTTATATTGCCCCATCTAAATTATTGTGCAATGGTTTGGGGTAGTAATTACGAATCCACTCTCGATAAGATCATAAAATTACAGAAACGTGCTATTCGAATCATCGACAAAAAACCCTATTATTACCACACAAATGAACTGTTTCTAAAATTAAAAATACTTAAATTCCCTGAACTAGTCTCAGAACAAAAAGTTGTTATATTGTCGAAAGTATTGGATGGTACAATGCCAGATGTGATATCGTCTCTTTTTCAGAAATACAGAACAACTAATACGAGATTGATTAGACACTTTGAAATACCTCCGGCTACAACAAATTATAGGAAATTTGCTCTGGCATGCTCTGCACCTGAAATTTGGAACAAAACTATATGTCCAAACTTTAAATGTATAGCGGAAGTTCCTCTAAACAAACATGTGCTTAAAAAATATATCAGAGAAGTATTCTTTTGCAATTATAGAATTCTTAATAATGAGCCTCGATGACCGGCGCTGATGGTGGTGATGATGTACCAGAGCACAATGTGTGTGGGTGTGGGCGTGCGTGTATGTGAGTGGGATAGTGTGCTTGTAGGTGGGCGAGAGGGAGTACTTGTGGGTGGGAAGGTGGATGTCTGCCGTGCGTGGGTGGGTGACTGCGGTACTCGGTGTGTGTGGGTGTGTACGTGCGCGTGTGTGTGGATGTGTAGGCAGGCGTGCGTGCGTGGATTCGGATGTGTGTGTGTGTGTGTGTGTGTGTGTGTGTGTGTGTGTGTGTGTGTGTGTGTGTGTGTGTGTGTGTGTGTGTGTGTGTGTGTGTGTGTGTGTGTGTGTGTGTGTGTGTGTGTGTGTGCGTGCGTGCGTGCGTGCGTGCGTGCGTGCGTGCGTGCGTGCGTGCGTGCGTGTGTCTGACTCCCTGCTGCGCTTGCTTGCTAATTTGCCTGCTTGCTTGCTTGCTTGCTTGCCTATGCCTGCATGTCTGCCCTAATTTGCTTACTGTCTTCCGAGTTCTCTGGCGAATGTTACTAGGCCTCTATCTTTTCGCCAGAGTCTCGGAGGGGCTAACACGAATCTCCAGTTTTGGGTAGTCCCGTTTGGAAAAAGACTAACAATCTAACCGGTAATGAGCTAAATTATTGTGCACTTAACCTGAATAGACCTGTACTCCTGCTCCCTGTATATTTACAGGGAGCTACTACTGGCAGTTTTTACTAATAGTATGATATTTATTATGCTTTCTTTAAGTTACTTTCTTTTTCCTAGCAGGGCGTGCCGCGACTTGTAATATTTTATGTTCTGGTGGTGTTAACGTAAGGGTACTGTTGTCGTTGGGATCGCGGAGGGGCACGCCTGGCTACCCGTTTAAATGGATGGCGGACCTTTTCTAGCAATAGAATTGCATGTAAAAAAGGTCGATGGCGCTCCCTGAAATGTCACTTCCCATACGCGGATCCAGGATTGCCTATCGGGGGCAAGGTGGAAGAGGAAACTTCCTGGTGGGCGCTATCTGGACCAGGGACGCCACTTTTGGCCGGAAAAACCTATCAAGTAGGCGCTAAAACCTATCAAGTAGGCGCTAAATCTTATCAGTGGGCGCCGATACTTGCATCTCGGGGAAAACGACATTGCAGAGGGTGCCATCGAACTTTCCAGGGGTTCCGTGACAATTTCAGGGGGCGCTAAGATTCTATGGGAGGTACCTGTCCCCTTTCCCCCTTGGATCCGCCTACATCGTTTCGGGGGAGGGAGGGCACGGAGGTGGGGGTCGTTACGGGTGTGGGGCTAAGGAGCTCGAGCATAAGCGGATACAGGACATCAGTACGGGGGTGGGGCAAGGAGCTCGAGCATAGGCGGATCCAGGACATCAGTACGGGGGTCGGGGCTAGGGAGCTCGAGCATAGGCGGATCCAGGGCATCAGCACGGGGGTGGGGTTAAGGAGTTCAAGGATAAGAGGATCCAGGACATCAGTACGAGGGTGGGGCTAAGGAGCTCGAGCATAGGCGGATCCAGGACATCAGTACGGGGGTAGGGGCTAAGGAGTCCGAGCATAGGCGGATCCAGGACAGTACGGAGGTGGGGCTACGGATTTCGAGCATAGGTGGATCCAGGACATAAGTAAGGGGGTGGGGCTAAGGAACTCGAGCATAGGCGGATCCAGGACATAAGTAAGGGGGTGGGGCTAAGGAGCTCGAACATAGGCGGATCCAGGACATCAGTACAGGGATGGGGCTGAGGAGTTCGAGCATAGACGGATCCAGGACATCAGTTCGGGGGTGGGGCTAAGTAGCTCGAGTATAGGCGGATCCAGGACATCAGTACGGGGGTGGGGCTGATGAGATCGAGCATAGGTGGATCCAGAACATCAGTGCGGATGTGGGGCTGAGGAGTTCGAGCATAGGCGGATCCAGGACATCAGTATAGGGGTGGGGCTAAGGAGCTAGAGCATAGGCGGATCCAGGACATCAGTACGGGGGTGGGGCTAAGGGGCTCGAGTATAGGCAGATCAAGAATTTCCAATAAGGGAAAAAACCTTCCCGGGGGAAGAGGTGTAATCCGGAACAGGGGGCCTCACTTTTGACCGGCAAAACCTATCAGGTGGACCCAAAATCCTTGCGATGGGCGCAGGTTTTCGCAGCTTAGGGGGATGGGAAGTGACATTTCAGGCCATCGAATATTTAAGGGATCGCCGTGGCCATTTCAGGGGGCGCCGAGGGTCGATCAAGGGAGTCACGTGCCCACTGTGCCCCCCTTCCACCTATTAGCTCTATCCCCGCTGAATTCACCTATTAGCTCGAGCATCCCCATCATTGCTTTGAAACATCCTCCGCCTATGCCGTAGCTGTAGGCATTTTCTCATGGGAGATTAAGCCCCGTAGCCTCGCCCCTTGTATCCGCCACCGTGTTTAGACATATAAATGATATATAAATATCGTTGCACTCTGTTCCATATTATCGAACAATACCAATGAGCGACAATCGTTCACGCAGATTTCGAATCTGGTCTTCAGGTCAATGAAAGGTCAATGCACATGCGCAGTGAAACTGATGGGAACAGAGGCCATCTCGGCAACCTACGGGTCGATTTTCTTGAAATTTTGTGAACAAGAGAATACCTTGGAATGTAAACCAAAAATGTCATATTGAAGCTGCATTGCTCTGCGCATGCGCAGTAGAAATTACGAAAATAGGCCTTAAAGTTGAGGATGTTTCAGAGGAGGACATGAACAGAGGAGAGCCAACATGCTTAAATTTAGCATGAATGTTCTGTCACCCTTGGTAACTACAAAGGTCAGTGCGCATGCGCATTAGATTTTATGGTCATGGAGGCTATCTCGGGAGCCAATAGACCGATTTTGCTCAAATTTTGCGAGTAAAAGCAGAATAGCATCTGTTAACCCGCGCCCCACTGGGGGTCCGGCGCCACCTTCGCCCCACCGGGGGCCATCGATGGCCCCCCTCTAACTCCGAAAATATGGGCGTTAGCGCAAATCTGCAAAGTGCAATAGAAAGCTCGCGTGAATTCAGTAACAAATTACTTCGCATGTTTTAGTGCTCAGGTCAATGGTTTGACCTCCAGAGGTCAAATTAGGTCAAGATCGGCTATTTTCACTCAAATATGCAATGATTAAGCAAACTGGTCATAACTCTTATGTCATTAGAGATATTGATCCCTGGTAAAGTTCATTTGATAGGAAATTGCCAGTACTTTTTCCGCTATGTGGAACGTAAAGACCTCCCGCCAGTGGTTTGACCTCCAGAAGTCACCTCGTGACCTAATATGACCTGAGGTCACGAAAGGTCACAAAGTGACCTTGCCGTATATCAAATGAAAGCCAGTGACAAGACAAACATGATGGTGTTTGTTTCACCGCTCTAGCTTAATTAGGTCAAAAGTTATTGTCAAAATACTGTTTTTGACCTCTGGTGACCTTGGATGACCTTGGAAAAGTCAAAGGGTATATATGACCCCTGGGATCCATGAAAGGGTGTCCAAAAACGCTGTTCTGAGCAGTCTGAGTATTTGCAATTATTTTTGTGGCTTTTATATCATAAAACAGGTTTCCCCCATGCTTTTCTAATGGGAGAGGTCGCCTCGTGACCTGACCTCAGGACACGAAATCGAAAAATCCCGGATATACACCTTGTAGACCCTGGAGGGGTCATGAAGTGTAGGAAGTTTCAAATCCATCGACTTTGAAATGTGGCTCTTACAGAGCTCTAAAGTTGAAGTGAGGTGACCTTGGTTGACCTCGTCTGGTGACCTGACCTTGGGTGACCCGGGGTAAAAAATTTCAGGGATGATGGGAAAATGATGCAGTGAGAGGTAGAGCCCTCAACCACGGTGCTGCGCCTCGTCGTTTTTCTGCTATCCCGGAAAAACCTTAGGGGGCCCATCGATGGCCCCCGATGGGGCGAGGGTTAATCCCAATTGGCGGCATTATGACGCTGCACTGTGCTGCACATGTGCAAAATACTGCGCATGTCTTTAGTATTCCTAGCATAGCTCCTTAGTATTCCTATTGGAATTCTAAGGAATAAAAGACTATAAGGGATAATTTAGACCAGGAGACAAACACACGGCATACCAACATGCTTCAATCAATTATAACGGTATCTTCGCTCTCATTCACTGCTGACGTTACTGCGCGTGCGCGCTGGTGCATAGGGTAACCGAATCTAACTCGGTAGCAAATAGGCTGAATTGGCTGAAAATCTGCAGGTAAAGGTGAAATATTGTCGGCAAACCCATCATATTTTATATTGTATTTCCTTTCTTCTGGGTATGCCCAGTCTTTACTTAAAAAACAAACTTTATACGTGTGTTTATTTATGTGATGACATGAACAGAGGGCAAAAGTGACGCAGTGTGCAGAGACATGCTAATGTAGGAAAACATGGGCTTACACAGGGGATTGAATGGAGCCAAAATTGAGAAAACAAAACCTAAAACTCCAACACTGCGTTGTTATAAGTATCAAACTGCTGAAAACACTCGCCTGTCAATCGAACTGTTTGGCTAACGTACATTGTCACCGGCTTCTCCTGCGCCGGAGCGGCACCTGCCGAGGCCGCAGGCCGAGGTCAGAGCCGTATGATGAAATCCATGGAGCGAAGCGCATTGAGATTTCTCAAGCGGCTGTATTCTGGCCGCTCAGACGGGTCTCGTCGTGGTCTTTTGTTGTTGTTGTTGTCAGAATCGCATGACGAAATCCATGGAGCGAAGCACATTGAGATTTCTCAAGCGGCTCTATTCTGGCCGCTCAGACGGGTCTCGTCGTGGTCTGTTGTTGTAGTCAGAAGCCGGTAACGAACGAAGTAAGAAACGGCTTCTATTCTGACAGTTTTTCCGGTCTCGTCGTTTTTGTCTGTTGTTGTTGTCAGAGACGGCGGATTCCATTTTCGAGAAGTGGTGCAAGACTTTCTGGAGGGGGCGCCTTCCCCCAGGGGGCGCCCTCATCCCTTTGCTATCCAAGGGCGTTCTGCAGAAACTCTTTGGACTCGGCATGCGAGGCCACTTGGGGTGGTTTATTTCTAATATTCCAAAAAATACGTATTTTAGATTTCGCGAAAACTCAGTCGTATCGGATTCGTATCAGCAACAGAGTGGCATAGCCCAGGATTCTGTGATTTTCATAGCCTTGTTTGCAGTTATGACCAATGATATTACAGACACTTCCCGCAAACATACGGCATGTGCTTTTCGTTGAAGACTTCACAATATGGGTGACAGCGTCCACTACAGCAGCTGCGCAGAGGCGGCTGCAGCTTGACCTTGACACATTGCAGCAATGGATCATATGCAATGGACTGAAATTTTCAAGTTCAAAGACAAAGTTCTATAATAGACATTGAGACCGAATACTCGATATTGTAACTTCGCGGAAATCCGATCGACGTTGGAGCAGAAACCAGATTTATCGGGCTCACACTCGATAAACTTTCGTATGTGCCACAACTGAATAATTTCCGCAAAAAATGTTTCGATACGCTGAAAATACACGAGAATGAGATACGGTGCGGATAGAGAAATGTTTCTCATGCTATACACGTTATACGCTTATCGCCTATATATATACGTTATACGCACGTTATACGCTCATCATTATACGCTACGTCATAAGCTTCTTATGCTATATAGATCACTTATTCGTTCGAAGTCCGAGTACGGCTTTTTGTGTATGAGGCCGCTCCTTAGTCCGCGAAAAAGATTAGCGATATGTCCATCATCATGCTATCAGAATAGTAACAGGGGCGTTCCAAGCTTCACCCATAATGAGCATGATAGTGGAAATTAATGAAATACCGCTACAAATACGCAGTAAGATACTCGCTTTGCATTAAGCCATTTAAGGGAATGTGGCACCTTTGGAACTTGATTTTAACTGATATAGCCAAGTTGTAAGGCAAGTCGGAAAACCAGGTGCTCTATATATCATTTGTCTTGGAACTCGATATTTCCGTAGAAAAAAGCTAAAACCTACCCGAAATGTACTTCTCATGTAGCTCTCGCCAGGCGGCCATTGTTGTGAGCTGCTGGTGTGACGACATATGCTGACATCACGATGAGCATCAGCCAATCGAAGCTCTTGAAGTGTTTCGGAGTATGGTAGTGGCTGCTAGATCTTGACATCATCCACAGGCAGATATTTTTTTTTTCTAGAGGAGTATTTAAAAAATCAAAATATTGAGCTTGTTGTACATTTTTCAAAGAAATCATGAGTAGTTTCATTATTTTCGGCTAAAAGTACGCCTAATTACACAAAATTCCAGGATTTTACCAAGGTGCCACGTTCCCTTTAAAATCAGTCACCAGCATGCCCCACATGCCAAACATTTTTTGGCGACGACTACCTCTGTCAGATAGACAGTGGCTCGCGTGTTGCAACCCGTCACCCGGGAGTGAGAGTCTGTGCCTGGCTGGCACAGGTTGGTATCGACAGCAGCCTCGTAGAACCACATGAAGCAGCGGTTATTGAACCATAGCTCATCTCGACAGTTGACACGAACACAGACCTACTCCAACAAAGCAAAAATTTGCCTCCTGAACCAACGCGCCAGTAATTTATTAACTTGCTTGTGGAGCCGTTCGAAAACCACGTCTGTTTGTATACAGATGGTTGCAAAAGAAAGTGACAATGGCACAGGGCGTGCATTTGTTGGTGACGATGTTGAGAAGTTTTCTAGTTTGCCTTACAAAGGATCCATTTTTACTTCAGAGCTGTACGCCATTTTTTGCTGTTTGGACCAGGTGTCTCGCCTGATGGCAAGGAAGTTTTTTTGTTCTTTACATATTTATTTGCTTCACATAATAATGCTCAACACCAGACTACCACCTCCATCACAAACTCCATCATCACGTCCGCAACACCTCCATCACGACCTCCATCCCTACCTCCAACATCACCTCCATTACCACATCCTTCACCACCTCCATAGTCATTTCCATAGTCACATTCATCATCACGTCCATCATAACGCCCATCATCACATCCATCATCACCTCCATCATCACTTCATTCACTGCGCCACCTTTGAATTAATCCTAGGATGACGAGGAAGTTAGCGATTTTTACCGATTCGCTGTCTTATCTACCGACATTGAAGCCATTTTATTTCTATAATGCGTCATCACCTTGGCGGGCCATGCTGAAGATGACCGAATCTTCTCTGTGCACGAGTGGTCCAGTAGGAAGACACAGGCAGTTTGGAGGGCTACCATCTCAGCCTGAAAACTCAAGGAGAACGAGCCTACTGGTTGCCTGAGCTCATGCTGGGCTCCGTCTGGTGACTCGATGAAGAACCAGCTCCCCGCTCATGATCCCTCCGTGCACTGACCCGTCGGTCCACATCCATGTGGCACATCGAGTCAGGGAAGCAAGGTTGAGGAGAGCTACTCGCTTCTTCCGGACAGGTGGCGCTCCCGATGTCAGTGGGCCCACGTCTAGTTGAAATGTGACTCACTCTCCTGCTACCCACGGTGGAAAACGTCGAGGAAGATGAGACTCGATGGGGAGGGAGATGCGTGCTTGATCTCACATCTCTCTGTCCACCTGCCGCCAACTGGTCACCGAGGAGAGTCGAGAGGGCGCTGTCGCCTCCGCACGTCTTCACAGAGGGTCTTCAGGCGGCAGCACATGGACTTTCACCAGCATTCGGGTCGCGAGTACCCTCCTTCTGGCCGCTACGGGGGGAGTCTTGCCTCGGCTGGGGATGGGGCGTGTACATCCTGTGATGACACGCGCCGACGCTCTCATTTTGCGTTCCAGCAGCTTGACATGAAATGGCGGTGTGGCGTGGAGCCACGCTGCGACCGCTTGCTCCATCGCTCCTCTCACGTAGCCAGTAGCGATGGTTCGGAGGTGCTGTTCGTGCAACCCCCAGTTGCAGCCGGACAGTTGACGTAGGTAGGAGATGCGGGGGTGGACCTTCTCCCACAGTCTCTTACAGCGTGGACCGAAGTTGAGGAGCCGATCGATGGTGATGCCAAGTAGCTGTAGGGTGTCTCCAGCAGTGACAGACTTCCCGTCGACCTGAAAACTGAAAGGATCGGCGTCTCTGGCCCACTGGGACATCACCAGTCATTGGATCTTGGCTCCTGATACTACAATTTTGTTCTGTCGGGCCCACTTCACGAGGGTGCCAGCAGCAGCTTGCGCCCGGTCCTTGGCGACTTGGATGTTGTTGCCCGTGCAGAGAGCCGCCGTATCATCGGCGTACATGTAGGGGGAGCATCCGGGAACCGTGCGGAGTGCGTCTACCAGCCGAGCTGCCCATAGCAAAAATAAAATTGGCGATAAGACACTTCCTTACGGCAGGCCAGTTCGGAAAATGCGCCCACTGGAAAACACGCCATTTAGTTCCACCTTGACTCTTCGGTCCCGGAGCCACTGCCAAATCCAGGCCATCGTGCAATTTGGCAGCCCCATCTCCAGTAGGCGAACGCGTAGGAGGTGGTGGTCCACTACGTCGTACGCGTGCGCAAAATCAAACGCGACGAGGACGTATTTCCACGCGGTATGTCCATCGGGAGGGCGGCTGTGTCTCGATTTAGGCATGCACAGTGCACGCTCACCTCTTCTCTTAAATGATGCGTCCTGAACTTGACCTGAAGACGATGGAATGTACAAGAGGATGGTCAGTGACAAAATATACTTGTTTTATCAATCTGAATGGTCTTTTCACTTCGATCTGAACACTGCACATCATCATTAAACGCGCAAATCACAGTCAATAAACGAAAAAAGTTATCAATTTATCAAGAGAGTACTTGGACCCGTTGAAACTGTTTTATTTTTATTTTAGTGGGTCTCATTTATCACAAATCACACATGCCTATTCCTGCCATGATCTATTTTAGCATTCAATTACATGGCTACCAAAATTGTCTTAACACCTCTCGAAATTCCACGGACAAGAGCAATTCTCCTGCAATCATTTTCAATGTCCTCTCACCATTATCTTACGAATGGTGGCCACGTGGAAAGGCAAAATGATGCTTATCATATTTGATATTAAAATAAACTTAACCCCTCTTCACAAATAGAAAAATCCTCAGATATGTACCTTTATGTTCAGCTGTTGTATGTTCCCAAGTGTCTTGCATTTCTCCATGGCCTTGTGGCAGTTACAGTTTTTTTAAGAGGTGCCGAAAAAAGTATGGACTGAACTGTTTAGCAATTCATCGTTTCAAATATCACGCCAAATAGGCATCTTGCTTGCCTGGTACAAACTGTTATGGCTGGGGGAGGGAGCGACAGAACGTTGTTAAAAATACGATCCACAAAAATGACGGCTGCCGAAAACCGAATACCATAGGCGCCCTTTGGGTGAAACGTTGATGGTAAAGTGCTCGCTCTGAGACTCTGTTTTCCCCCACTTACCAAAATTCTAGATCCGCCCATACGCGGATCCAGGGGGCAAAGGGGAGGGGCAGATGCAGCCTCCCCTATCGGTCCTCGGCGCCCCCTGAAATGGTCACGGCGCACCCTGAAAGGTCGATGGCACTCGCCTGAAATGGTGCTTCCCACCCTCCCCCAGGATGCGAAAATCGGTGCTCACCGATAGGATTTTACGCCCACCTGATAGGTTTTTTCCGGTCAAAAGTGGCGCTCCCTGCTCCGGATGGCGCCCCAGGGGAAGGTGCCCCCCCTCCGATTGGCAATCCTGGATCTGCCTATGGATCCGTCACTGTTCAAGAGCAAACAATTCACAGGAAAAGCAGGAAAATATCAAGTGTTAGCGGGGATTGGTGCGGCCAAGGTAATTGACGATGCTAACAAATTTTGTTGTTATGTGGATAAAATTATTTGGTGGCCACGCGGGATTGGAAGGGCACTCCTGGCTCCCTATGAAATGGGCAGTGTGCTAAAAGATTATTTCGTCAAGTCAATATCAAATTATCAACATTTAGTTTTATACTGGGCACTGTTCACTGCAGTGATACAAGAGTGCTGTCCTTTTTCTGTGGGTTTATGACAACCGGTAGGGATCGTTTTAGCCTCAAATATGACTTTTGTGGTATTTATTTGGCCATTTGGCGCCCCAGTAGCTCAGTTGGTAGAGCGTCGGGCTCCGGCCCGCTGCTGAGAAGCATGCAGTGGCAGTGCATGTCCAGGCTTTGGATCGGTTCCCCTGAGACGCTCCGGCGCTCAATCGTTTGCCCGACGTACAGGGCAAAATGACTAAAGGGCAACTGACTGATGAGAGGGTGACCTGAGCGAGGCGGCCATCCCTGTGCTTTGTGGGAGGTTAAACTTTGGCTTCTAAATCAACCCTTCATTGTTGGCGTTGCTCGTCCGGGTGGTAGGGTCGGGGTCTCCGTGACAAGTCTCCTGAGGACTTTAGTGAGACTCAGACTCCAACAGCCGTACTCGGAAGAACCTGGACGAAATTAAAAAAAAATTAGCGCAAATAAAATTTGACCCCTTTGGCCTTTTCCAAACCCGGTTTGGCATTTTCCCGTCGAAAAAACTCGTAGTCCTGGTCAGCATCTCTAATCTTTGGAACATGGAATAACAAAAATTGGGAGACATTTATTTAATACTAGCCCATCTAAATTGTATTAACGCCACCTCCAAATGAGGGTTTGATCCCCCGAAGACACTATAATGGCCAGCACAAGAAAGTCTCCCCCCACTGAGTGTTCTATAAAAAATGCTCTGCTTTGTTCTCCAGGGGGTGCCATTCCTATCCATGGGTGATTATTCTTTCCAGAGGGGGCGCCTTTTCTCTCCGGCAGGGGGAGGGAGGGGGGCGCCTTTTGCTATCTGGAAGTGCCTGTGCGAACCGGGGGGGCGCATATGATATCCAGGGACGCCGTTCTTCTGTCTTCTTCGGAGGCGCCTCTGCTGTCCGGGAGGCGCGTGCGCTATCCAGGGGCGCCTATGCTATCCAGAGGCCCAGATCCTTTACTCAGGGGGCGGGGGCGCCTTTTACTGTCCAGGGGTGCCTGTGCTAACCAGGGGTGCATATGCTATCCCGGGGTGCCGTTGCTCTTCTTTAGGGGCGCCTCTGCCGTCCAGTGGTCCCTATGCTATTCAGAGGGTGTCTTCTGTCCATAGGGCGCTTCTGCTATCTGGGGCGCCTTTAGTATCAAAGGGCGTATTTGCTGTTTTGGGGGCGCCTATGCTATCCAGAGGGCGCCCGTGTTGTTCAGGGAGTGCGATTGCTATTCAAGGGAGCTTATGATATCCAGAGGGTTGCCTTTGCTCTATGGGGGAGGGCGCCTCTTGTTGTACAAGAGTACCTGTGCTAACCAGAGGGCGCCTATGCTATCCAGGGGCGTTGTTACTCCTCAATTGTGGGTGCCTTTTTCTGTCCAGAGGCACCTCTGCTGTCTAGAGGCCGCCTTTGCTATCCAGAGGGGGCCTTTACTCAAGGGGGAGGGCGCTTTTTGCTGTCCAGGGCGCAGCTTTGATGTCAGGGGGCGTCATTCATATTTTAAAGTGTATTTTATTTTACACAGAGAGTACTACCTCTTCAGATAGGCGACGTGTCTGATTTTCTCTTGACCGGCCGGGGGCGCCGGCCAAATCCAGGGGTGCCACCCAAATCCGTGGGGGCCTCCCCGGACGAGGTCAAGACCAGGTGGGCGAAAAGATACTTTTGCACACCATCATTTTTCAAGGTGTGCAACTGAACACCCTGTCCCGCGTAATCCGCCGTCCCTGCCGCCGTTGCTCTTTTCTCTCCAGGAGGCACCTCTGCGCTCCAGGGGGCGCCTTTCCTATCCAAGGGCGCCTATACTATCCAGGAGAGTGCCTTTTCTCTGCGGTGGGCGCCTTTTGTTGTCCAGGGGTGCCTGTGCTAACCACGGGGCGCATGTGATATCCAGAGGTGCCGTTTCTCTTCTTCGGAGATGCCTCGGCTATCCAGGAGGCGCCTACGCTATCCAAGAGCGCCTATGCTATCCAGAGGGGTACCTTTGCTCCATGGCTGCGCCTTTTGCTTTCCAGAGCGCAGCTTAAGGGGTGCCATTCATATCTGAAAATGTCTTCCTCACAGAGGATCCTACCTGTTCAGGTAGGCGGTGATCAGGCTTGATTTTCTCTGACCGGCCGGGTGCGCCGGCCAAATCGAGTGCCACCCAAATCCGTATCGGGGGGGAGGGGGCGCCTCTCCGGACATGGTCAAAACCAGGTGTGCAAAAATATACTTTTGCACGCCATCACTTTTTCATGATGTGCAACTGCAGACCCCGTCCCGCGGAATCCGCCGTCCTTTCCGCCCCTGCTCTCAAGAGAGCGCCGTTGCTATTCAAGGGAGCTTATGCTATTCAGAGGGGGTGCTTTGCTCAATGGGGAGGGGGGGCGCCTTTTTGGTGTACAGGAGTGCCTGTGCTAACCAGAGGGCGCCTATGCTATCCAGGGGCGTCGTTATTCCTCTATTGGGGGGCGCCTTTTTCTATCCAGGGGTGCCCCTTGCTGTCTAGGGGGCGCCTTTGCTTTCCAAGGGCGCCTATGCTATCCAGAGGGGCGCCTTTTCTCTGCGGGGGGGCGCCTTTTGCTGTCCAGGGGTGCCTGTGCTAACCAGGGGCGCATTGGATATCTAGGGGCGCCGTTTCTCTTCTTCCGAGGCGCCTCAGCTGTCCAGGAGGCGCCCACGCTTTCCAAGGGCGCCTATGCTATCCAGAGGGGCGCCTTTACTCAAGGGCGGGGGCGCCTTTTGCTTTCCAGGGCGCAGCTTTGATGTCAAGGTGCGCCATTCATGTATGAAAATGTCTTTCACAGAGGATCCTACCTCTTTGGGTAGGTGGTGATTAGGCCTGATTTTCTCTGACCGGCCGGGGGCACCGGCCAAATACGGGGGTGCCACCCAAATCAGTGGGGGAGGGGGGGCGCCTCTCCGGACTAGTCAAAACCAGGTGTGCGAGAAGATACTTTTGCACACAAACATGTTTTCATGGTGTGCAACTGCAGACCCTGTCCCGCGGAATCCGCCGTCCCTGCCGCCGTTGTTCTCCGTGAGGTGTCTTTTTCTCTTCAGGAGGCACCTCTGCCCTCCAGGGGGCGCCTTACCTACCCAAGGGCGCCTATGTTATCCAGGGGGCGCCAATTCTCTGCGGGGGCGCCTTTTGCTGTCCAGGGGGCGCAGGTGATATCCAGTGGCGCCGTTTTTTTCTCCGGAGGCACCTCGTTTTTCTCCGGAGGTGCCTACGCTATCCAAGGGCGCCTATGCTAGCCAGAGGGGCGCCTTTACTCAAGGGGGGGCGAATTTTGCTGCCCAGGGCGCGACTTTGATGTAAGGGGGCGCCATTCATATATGAAAATGTAAATCTTTCACAGAGGATCCTACCTCTTCAGGTAGGCGGTAATTAGGCTTGATTTTCTTTGACCGGCCGGGGGCGCCGGCTGAGGCTGGGGGAGGGGGCGCCTCCCTGGACAAAGACAAAACAAGGGGTGCAAAAAGATACTTTTGCACCACTTGAAAAAAATCGAGTGGTGCAACTGAACCACTTGCACCCTGGAATCCACCGTCCCTGGTTGTTGTCTGTTCTGAGCGCTGGTATCAGAGACTTAAAACTTTTGTGAATAGAAGGCACTTCCAAATGAATAAGCACCACGGTTGTCAATTTTAAAAATTTTTAAAAATTTTGCCTGGAATTTTGTATTATGTCATTTTAACTTTTATTTTTCTATTTTTGCTATACGCGGATCCAGGATTGCCTATTGGGGGCGAGGTGTAAGGGGAAACTTCCTGGTGGGCGCGATCTACACCAGGGACGCCACTTTTGGCCGGAAAAACCTATCAAGTAAGCGCTAAATCCTATCAGTGGGCACCGATACCTGCATCTCGGGGGAAAACGATATTTCAGGGGGTGCCATCGTACTTTCCAGGGGGTTCCGAGACAATTTCAGGGGGCACTAAGATTCTATGGGGGGCACCTGTCCCCTTTCCCCCTGGGATCCTCCTACGTCGTTTGGGGGGGCACGAAGGTGGGGTCGTTACGGGTGTGGGGCTAAGGAGCTCGAGCATAGGCGGATCCAGGACATCAGTACGGGGGTGGGGCTAAGGAGCTCGAGCATGGGCGGATCCAGGACATCGGTACGGGGGTGGGGCTCGGGAGCTTGAGCATAGGCGGATCCAGGACATCAGTACGTGGGTGGGGCTAAGGAGCTCGAACATAGGCGGATCCAGGACAGTACGGAGGTAGGGCTACAGAATTCGAGCATAGGGGGATCCAGGACATCCGTAAGGGGGTGGGGCTAAGGAGCTCGAGCATAGGCGGATCCAGGACATCAGTAGGGGGTGGGGCTAAGGAGCTCGAGCATAGGCGGATCCAGGACATCAGTACGGGGATGGACCTAAGGAGCTCGAGCATAGGCGGATCCAGGACATCAGTTCGGGGTGGGGCTAAGGAGTTCGAGCATAGGGGACCCAGGACATCAGTACAGGGGTGGGGCTAAGGAGATCGAGCATAGGCGGATCCAGGACATCAGCGCAGAGGTGGGGTTAAGGAGCTCGAGCATAGGCGGATCCAGGACATCAGTACAGGGGTGGGGCTAAGGTCGAGCATAGGGGACCAGGACATCATTCGGGGATGGGCGGAGCTGATCAAGGCGGATCAAAACATCAGTATGGGGTGGGCAAGGAGCGAGCAAGGCATCAGGACACAGTACGGGTGGGCCTAAGGAGTTCGAGCATAGGCGGATCCAGGACATCAGTTCGGGGGTGGGGATAAGGAGCTCGAACATAGGCGGATCCAGGACATCAGTACGGGGGTGGGGCTAAGGAGCTCGAGCATAGGCGGATCCAGGACATCAGTACGGGTGGGGCTAAGGATCTCGAGCATAGGCGGATCCAGGACATCAGTACGAGGGTGGGGCTAGGAAGCTCGAGCATAGGCGGATCCATGACAGTACGGAGGTGGGGCTACGGAGTTCGAGCAAAGGCGGATCCAGGACATAAGTAAGGGGGTGGGGCTAAGGAGCTCGAGCATAGGCGGATCCAGGACATTAGTACGGGGATGGGCGTAAGGAGTTCGAGCATAGACGGATCCAGGATATCAGTTCGGGGATGGGGCTACGGAGCTCGAGCAAAGGCGGATCCAGGATTACCGATAGAGCAGGAACCGTCCCGGAGGAAGGGGTTTAATCCTGAACATAGGGCGCCACTTTTGACACGCAAAATCCTTCCGATGGGCGGCGATTTTTGCATCTTAGGGGAGGGGTGGGAAGTGACATTTCAGGGGTGCCATCGAATGTTTGAAGGGCGCGGGCCATTTCAGGGGGCGCCGAGGATCGACCAAAGGGGGGCACGTGCCCCCTTTCCCCTGCCTCCCTGAATTCACCTATTAGCTCCAGGCTCCCCGCCATTGCCTCAAAACATCCTCTGCCTATGCTATAGCTGTAGGCATTTTCACATGGGGGGGGACAAGCCCACTAGCCTCGCCCCTTGTATCCGCTATCGTATTTAGACATATAAATTATATATAAATCTCGTTGCACTCTATTCCATATTATCGAACAATATCAATAAGAGGAAATCGGTCATGCAGATTTTGAATCTGGTCTTCAGGTCAATGAAAGGTCTCTGCGCATGCGCAGTGAAACTAATGGAAACAGAGGCTATCCCGGTAACCTACGGGTCGATTTTCTTGAAATTTTGTGAACAAGAAAACGACACAAAATGCAAACCAGAAATAATGTCATATTGAAGCTGTACTGCCCTGCGCATGCGCAGTAGAAATCTTAAACATAAGCCTTAAAGGTGAGGATATTTCAGAAGACGAAATGTACAGAGGAGAGCCAACATGCTTAGATTTAGTATGAAAGTTTTGACACCCTTGCTTACTACAAAGGTTAGTGCGCATGCGCATTAGAACTTATGGTCAGGGAGGCTATCTCGGGAGCCAATAGACCGATTGAGCTCAAACTTTGCGAGTAATAGCAGAATAAACTCTGCTAATCCCAATTTACGGCATTATGACCCTGCATTGTTCTGCGCATGCGCAGTAGGAATTCTAAGGAATATTAGGCTATAAGGGATAGTTTACACCAGGAGACAAACACACGACATACCAACATGCTTCAGTCAATTATAACGGTATCTTCGCTCTCATTCACTGCAGACTTTACTGCGCATGCGGACTGGGACTTAGGGTAACCGAAGCTAACTCGGTAACAAATAGGCTGAATTGTGTGAACAGGGGTCGAAAAACCTACCATTTTGGCACTCAAAATGGTGACAACCCAAGGCAGGCAAGGTGACAACAACTATCCGACATATTTCCTCCAAAAAATGCCCGAAAAAATCACAGAAACTGGCACCTATAACTTGATCTAGCAATGTTTTTCAACCACTAGAATGGTCCAGGAGTGTCCATTGGTATCCTACTAAGGCAAAACGTGCCACATTTGGCAGCCTGGGCTGGTGACACGTTTATGCTTTGACATTTACAATGGTGACACACTGAGCACTTTTTTGGCCCCTGTGTGTGAAGTTCTCCGGGTATAGGTGAAATATGGTCGGGAAACCCATAATATTTTATATTGTATCTCCTTTCGTTTGGGCATTCCCAGTCTTTACTTAACAAACCAAACTTTATCCGTGTGTTTATTTATGTGATGACATGAACAGTGGGCAAACGTGGCACAGTGTGCAGAGACAAGTTAGTTTAGGAAAACATGGGCTTACATATGGGATTGAATAGAGTCATAATGAGAACACAAAGACCTCAAGTCCCAACATCGCGTTAGTATATGTATCAAACTGCTGAAAACACTCGCCTGTCAATCGAACTGTTTGCCTAACGTACATTGTCACCGGCTTCTTCTGCGCCGGAGCGGCACCTGCCGAGGCCGCAGGCCGAGGTCTGTCTGTTGTTGTCTGTCCCGCCTGAGAATTGATGTCAGAGCTCTGAAATTTTGTAGGGTGATAACCCTCCTGCTCCAGACATTCAAACTGAGGCCCCGATTCGAAATAGAAAATAGTTTTTGGAAATTTTGGCCTAAACTTTTTCTGTTTTATATTTTTCTTATTTTTACTCCTTAAGCTACGAGCTTGAAATTTATGCCCTTTTTAATAGGTAACAAGGGCCAGCTAGGGGACAAAAATTGAGCTGATTCGATAATATTCATTGCGCGAAAACGCTTTATTTCTCACGCAAGCACAAAACCTACTTAAAGTTGATGGCCGACTTGGACGGTCGAAATATCAGAAGGCAAGCTTCAGTTAGCTGAAAGACAGTTACCTAGGGGTAGCTAGGTCAATTTTCTTGTGCTTAGGCATAGCTTTGAGTGCAAGACGTAAAATTTTGACCTACTTTTTACGGTTCTTCCGGAAGACTAAATTTTGGTTCATTTCATTTCAACCTTAATATCTCACAATCTAATTAACCGATTTGAGGTTTCATTTCAAATAATGAAAGAACATTGCTTGCACCTGATAATATTTGGAGATGAAAATTGTGAAGGTGAAATTCTTTGGTTTATAGGCATAAATAGAAATTGAGTCAAACAACTTTTTACTTGCATCTTCCTGGTTCCAAGCTCATGTCACTCACAAACTCAGAATTGACATGACTGAATAGGAAAATTACTTGCGTTCATTTCGCTCACTTATACTACCCACCTATCTCTAATGGCTTTCGAGTAATAAGTCAAAAATGTATTACAAGACTCTAAATTTCTCGTACCACCTTTGCTTCTCACCATGGTTTCAAGTCCTTAAAATGGATGGAAGTGGATGAAATTTGGCATGAAGCTAGCTTAGGATCCTAGCTCGACGATACAAGTAATTTCAGCCGAAAAGAATGCTCGGTTCGTCTTCTAGAAGCACCTTTATATCGTGCCTTTTTCGGGACAAGCACAGCACCCGGCGCCAGCGGCCCGGCATATTCGGTGGAGTTGTACCAGCCAGTGACCTCCTGACGGGTCACACGTGTTCAGCTAGTGGAAGGTTAAGGTTTGTGGCACGGTGGTCTAGTGGCTAGAGGACATATCTCTTGATCAGGTAAGCCAGGTTCGAATCTGGGGGTGGCCACGTACTCTTTATTGGTTATTTCAAAGAAAAGAATGATAAAACTGACTTGCAGGCTTATGAAGAGATACATCAAGAACGAAATATGGTTTGCTTTCAGCACATTGTCATGTGGCCCTCCTGTGCCGGTGGGGCGTTAGCCCAGGTCGCAGACCGGGGTTTTCTGCTGTTTTAATTAATTGTGTATATAATCATGTATCTTATCCCGGCACTGTCTTTTCTAGAATGACGAGCTGTCATTGGTTACGCACACCTGTTGCTCATCAAACCACAAAAACAATAATTAACAGTAAACAATAATGTATACTATAACTGGCACCATAACAGCCTTTATGCGGAAAATAAGAGTTTTAGATTTACCAAAGACCTTTGAGATTGACTTGTGGCCTTGACCTTGATATTAAGTAGCCTTAACGATGAAGTCATGACATAACTTCATACTAACGTCATACTGAGCAATGTCATCTGACCAAAGTATCTGGGGCAATGAAAAATCATTGCATGACCCTGACCTAGGACTTTTGACCTTGACCTTCATACGAGGCGGCCTTACCACATCATCCCGATTATAGGGCGTCATTACGTCACCACTCCGTCTACAGTGCAGGCGAAATGGCACGACCGTGCGATTGTGACGATCTCAAAGAATGAAAGAAAGACGGTTTGAATTTGAAAGTCTATAATTAAAAAAGCTATCTACAGATTTTCGAAATGCTTTCACCAATCGAAGCACTCATAAATTATGTAAGATTAAGTCAATCATCGCTTTCCCGCTGGGAACAGTTTCCGGGCATCTTGGGAAAATAGATGAGGGCACCTTCGGGCCCTTCCACTGCGCGTGTTAGTCTCCCATCATTGACTTTTGGCAAGCGTGTTCTTACTGCCCCACGTCCAGACCATTAGAAATCTATTTTTTCTTGTTTCTCGTGTCTTGACGCTTTAAAGTGGAATATTTTTTCTAACTGGTCTGGCGGCGGACTGAATGGCTGGGTCGCAGGTTCGTATTGTGAACTGATTGCCGAATTAAGTTATCGGTAAGGATTCGACGGGGCGGAATCTGGAATCTTCTGGCGAGCATCGCTCCGGGACGAGCGACCTTTCGTTAAAGCTGTTTAGTCAAAGCTATTTATTGTTGGTGTCAGGGATCACCACAACCCCTAGTACTCCCTCTTGAAACAAGAAGCACGACCTTTCTTCGAAAACAGGGCGTGCTTTTGATTTATAGGCCTTATATCGTCGAGCTTGGGCATGACGCTCTATCAGGTCAATCAGAGCAGATGAAAACATTTTCCACTGTCGTTCACGGGTTGTGTCATTTTCCACAATATTATTTCTGCCAGTCGACACAAAATCTGATAGTTAACTTGATGAAAAGCTTGCAGGATAATTAATTATTCATGGTGAGGAAGGTACAATTTGTGTCAGCTCCCTCCTTTGTTGTCTTACTTCTTTGGACTGATTGCTCACATCCCTCCCAACACTTTGCGAGTTAGCGACATGATAAAACCTTAACAGTTGGTGCGTCGCTAGACCCCAGCAATTTTTAGTATTACTTCTTTTAATTTACGAAATGACATTAGTGGAGGCGTGTAAGCTTACGTAGAATGTTGGGACTTCTCCACTAAAGAAAATAATACTTAGTTTCTAATGGGATTCGAACTTAACGCTGACAAAGGCTTGCAAAATATAGCCGAAAGCTCCGATTCCTTTACGTTTTTTCAGTTGAGAAAACCGAACACTATGTAATCTTGTTTAATCCCACCCCCCCGGTTTGATAGGTATGGTAGTACAGGTAGTGCAGGTGTGCCCTGCCTTGCCCGTGCAACCCCACTAATATGACTCCATTAGGAAAATATAGGATATGTTAGTACAAAATTAAAGGGTTGCACCACTCCTCGCTCCATTCTGATTTCAATTAAGGCTTACGGACTCTACCGAGTATATATGTTTTAGATTTTGCGTTTGTTCCCGCTGTTTTCCCTATAATATACGATTAGTTTACTTTGTTATTAGCCACAAATATTGTAATCAAAATCCAATAGCCATCATTAAGTCTGAGCCGTCTTGATATGAATGAGTGTTTCCGACCCACGTGGTCCAGCACACTCCCTTACAATCTCAGTTTGTGTGTCGACCTAAGCTTGCTCTGCCTCAAGCCACTTTCCGGTTAGGTATGATTTCTCAGTCTTAGGTTCTGTCAGAGCAGAGAGATCCCTTTCATCCGATAAAGGCAGAGCCAACAGTAGATTAAGTGGTTCTTCCACATCTCTGGTTATTCACTGGTTAATGGATTCAATCACACGAAACCACTTTCTCTGATCAGCCTAGGCTTGCCGGATACGGAAGCTCTGAATGCACCCTCTACTGGGAAGTGTTTGAATACGTCTTCTGCCACATCATGTCACATCATGTGGAATCAAAGCCGTGTCACCCCATGTCAAGTCACGTTATGCCGCATCGCCCCACACTCAATCCCATCCCGCCTCGTCAATGCGTCATACCACGTCACACCACATCACAGCCACATCACATCACAGGAATGCAGTGGTAACGCGTTGGGTAGAGGTAGAACAATCTTCCAACTTGCCAACAATGTTGGTAACAAAAAAAAGATTAGGTCGGTAAAACATAGGCAAAATCGTGGGCAGTTGGGTCTCAGTCTGTCAATACGTAAGATTTAGAAGGACTAAGGGGCCCTGAGTCTTAGGACGTAGGAAGAGACTTAGGAGCCCTGAGGGGCCTGTGAGGGATCTACTAGTGGAACCAAACCTCAAAGTTTTTGGTCTCACAATTTTGGTTTGGTGCTCCGTTGGTGACACGCACTTTTCCCGACCTCTGTCGTTGGATCTCCACATCGATAGTCGGGGTTGCAATCCTGGGTGGGAATACCGAATAAGGACTTGCGGATCCCCGGTATACCCCAGTGACGGATCCAAGGGGGGCCCAGGGGGCCCGGGCCCCCTTAGCTCCGAAGCGCCCCTGTAAAGCTCAGCTCATATCGGGCGCCGAAGGCGCCCGATATGAGCGGCGCGCCTGTACCCATTTCGTACGCCAAGGTGGTAGATACCACTTATTCCACTTGAATGAACACATACTCCTTAAAACCATGGCAAAGCGCCCCTGCCCAAACACTAGACGCCTTTACTGGTCTTTTGCGCCCCAGTAAAATGTTGAAGATAAAATTTAGAAAGCTAACAAAAACGCCCCGGCAAAGAAAAGACGCCACTAGATAGCAAGATTGCGCCATGGGGAACTAATGCACCCCTGAGTAGCCTAGGCGCCCACTGGATGAAGCGCCCCTGGGTAGCCTTGGAGATGCACCCTTGTCGGATGTCATATGCACCCTTGGATAGCAAAGGCGCCCCTGGACAGCAAAGACAACCCTAAGTGCTGTGGACAGCAAAGGCGCCCCTGGGTAGCAAAGGCGCCCCTAGGAAGGCACCCCTTCGATAGAAAAACCGCCTTTAGATAGCCTAGCCGCCCCCCTGGATGAAGCGCCATACAGATACTATATGCGCCCTTGGCTAGGAAAGGCGCCCCTGGGCAGTAAAGGCAAATCTTGGTAACATAAGTGCCCTGGGCAGCATAAGCGCCCCTTAGATAGAAATGGGCGCTTTAGGAAAATAAAATGCTCACCTTGGGTAGAAAAGGCGCCCTTTGATAGCCTAGGCGCCCACTGGAAAAATCGCCTACGGATGTCATATGCACCCTTGGATAGCAAAGGCGCCCCTGGACAGCAAATACAACCCTGGATAACACAAGTGCCGTGGACAGCAAAGGCGCCCCTGGGTAGCAAAAACGCCCCTAGGAAGGCACCCCTTCGATAGAAAAGCCGCCTTTGGATAGCCTAGACGCCCCCTGGATAAACTAGGAGCCCGAGAAGGAAAACGAGCGCCCCACTGGGAAGTACAGGCGCCCTCTGTATAACATAGATGTCCCTTATCCACCTTCAGCTGCCCTGCATTGGAGCAGCGCCCAAGAGCAAAGGCGCCCCTGGAAAAAAGTCGCCTCCTGGTATCAAAGGCGCTCCTAGATAACATATGCGCCCCTTAGATAGGAATAGGCGCTCCAGGAAAGCAAAATGCGCCCCTTGGTTAAGAAAGGTGCCCTTGGATAGCAAAGGCGTCCCTGGACAGCAAAGGCAAATCTGGGAAACATAGGTGCCCTGGACAGAATAGGAGCCCCTTAGATAGAAATAGGCACTTCAGGAAAATAAATGCAGCCCTTGGATAGGAAAAGTGCCCTTCGAAAGTCCAGGCGCCCACTGGATAAAGCGCCGACGGATATCATATGCACTTTTAGATAGCAAAGGCGCCACTGGACAGCAAAGACAACCCTGGATAACACAAGTGCTTTGGACAGCAAAGGCGCCCCTAGGAAGGCACCCCTTCGAAAGCAAAGGCGCCTTTGGATAGCCTATGCGCTCCCTAGATAAACTAGGTGCCTGAGAAGAAAAATGAGCGCCCCATTGGAAAGTAAAGGCTCCCCCTGTATAACATAGATGTCCCTTATCCATCTTCAGCTACCCTGGATTAGAGCAGCGCCCCTCAAGAGCAAAGGCGCCGCTGGACAAAAAGGCGTCTCCGTATATCAAGGGCACTCCTAGATAATATATGCACTCCTTACATAGAAATAGGCACTTCAGGGAAGTGAAAGGCGGCCTTTGGTTAGGACGGCGCCCTTGGACAGCCTAGGCGCCCTCTGCATAAAGCTCCCTACAGATATCATATGCGCCCTTGGATAGCAAAGGCGCCCCTGGACAGCAAAGTTAACCCTTCTTGAAATAGATGATCTGGACAGCATAGGCGGCCATGGATAAACTAGGCGCCTGAGAAAGAAAACAAGCGCCTCACCTGAGAGTACAGGCGCCCCCAGGATATCATAGGTGTCCCTTTCCATCTTCAGCTGCCCTACTGTCTATGGTTTGGCACACCTGTCTGACAGTCGCGCGCTCTGTTACAGGGCTCGAGCGCTCAATTTGAGCATTGACTGCCTTTAACCACATTTCATTAACCTATAACTGAAGGCTTAGTGCTCCATCGCTGCAACCGGGTGCCTTTTTCAGTATGTGCGCCCCGTTTCCGAGAACGCTGCCCTCACCAACCAGCAGTCCTCCCCGCTCAGCAGATGAGCGCATCTTTCTGATAACTAGGCACTTTTTTCAGTGTTCGAGCACCTTATTTTAGAATTCTTATTCTCCATCTACTTTGGGCTCCTACTGGATTGCAGAGGCGCCCCCTCAAGTGCAAAGGCGCACCTGGATAGAAAAATGCGCCCCATGTTTGCAAAGGCGCTCCAAGATAGCATATGTTCCCCTTAGATGGAAATAAGCACTCCAGGAAAGTAAAATGTTCCCTTTGGGTAGCAAAGGTGCCCCTTAACAGCGAAGGCAGCCCTAGATAACAAAGGTTCTCTGGACAGCATAGGTGCCCTTGGATAAACTGGTGCCCGGAAGAGAAAAATAGCGCCTCACCGGAGACAAAATGCACCCCAGGATAACGTAGGGGCATGTATTTCAATCATGTCTGTGATTGAAAAATACCCCTCGACAGCATATGCACCCCTGGATAGAAAGACACCCCTGGGCAGTAACGGCGCCCCTGGAAAGCAATAGTGCGCCCCTATGGAGAAAAAACCGCCTCCTGAATAACCTAGGCACCGCCCCCGAAATATCAGATGCCCGTGGATAGAACAGACTGCCTTGAATAAAACAGCGGCCCTGGATAGTAAAGGCGCCCTTTGATAGCATAAGCGTTCCTTAGCAACAATATGGGCGCTACATGAGCTCAAGGTTCACGTGCACCTAAGCCCAATAATAGAGCAATCAATCGATGCCGAAGCACTCCTTAAAGCACGGACGCCAAATTTCCTAGGAAGTAAAGGCGCCTCTGGGTAGCAAAGGCGACCCTCGACAGTGGTGTAGGTATTCCTGAATAACAGCAGCGTCCCTTGATAAGAATAGCCCCAAGATGGCACAGGTCCCCTGTTGATAGGAAAAGCGCCCCTGAATATCAGAAGCACCCTCTGAATGAGGTGCCCATGGAGAGCATAAGGGCGCCCTGTGCATAGCAAAATGCCGCCCCCCTGGATAGCCTAAGCGCCCCTTGCATAGGGTAGGCGCCACTGGGTAGTATAGGTTACCTTGAATAAAAATACGCCCCTCAATACCATGGTGAACGTGGATAAGAAAAAGCTCCCCTTGGGCACTGGGTATCAAAGGCACCCCCGGAACAGCAAATATGCCCCTGGATTGCTAGGTTGCGTCCATTGGGGAGCGAAGGCGCCCCTGGGTGGCACAGGTGCCTCATCGAAGCAAAGGCCCCCCCAGAGAGCATAGGTGTCCCTGATGAGCACAGGTACTCCTGGACAGCCCCTAAATGGCGTTGCATAATGTTACGATTCTTATTATGACGTATGCTATTATATCAGAGTAAAGGTTATTCAGTGTTTAGATCAAGGTTACAGGTCAATTTTAAAGGTCACTGGCTTTGATGATCAAGGCTTGATCAAAGGTCATTGGTAAGCTTGGGCACAGCAATAGTTATAGCGTAAATTAGGCATAATATGTTGGTTTGTGCTGTAATAGGTCAATGACCTTGAAGGACCTCGGCCCCAAAAATTGCAGACATTGTTTAGAGCCTTCCCTTTTGGCCTCAGCCCTGTTCTAGAGTATTCGAGCCCCGTTCCGGCCCGTTGGGGGGGTGCTTGAACACCCCCTCGAGGTCTCCCAGTGGCACGAAAAAACGTCGGCGCGAAGCGACACAGTACTTGTCACACCTTATCATTGATCAATTCCGCAACTTTCCCTCAAAATTTAAGGTTGCGTCATCTCAGGTCAGGTCACCAGTGCAGGTCAAGTGACCTCACCCCAAAAATGTTTAAGTTGGCGTAAGTAAGAAAAGGGTGAATCTATCGAATTCAAACTTGTACTATAAAATGGGCCCAAAAAGTACTAATACATTTATTGCGGGATTTTTCCCATCGATGGCCTAGGGACAGGTACGAATCATGACCTCTCCATTGAAAATGCATGGGGTAAAACGGAAATTTGCCGAAAAATTGCTCTATGTCTGCAGATGCGGCTTGGAATATCTTCGGATTCCCCAAATCATGGTATCCTAGGCCTCTTTATCGGTTCATGTTGCAAGTTTAGACATGTTACCTCTGAGAGTTCATCTGGGGCTTCCTAAGCAGGTTTTAAGACTTAGGTTAATTGCTTTGCAGGAAATATTGATAAAACCCGTATTTTGATACCATTTTTATTGCTATTGTGAGTTGATTCATATGCATACTGACTATGCTAGGCTAGATGACGACCTTAACCTAGCCTTAGGTCAGGTCATTTTTATGTTTTGACCTAGTATAGTCATATTATGCATTATTTGATGATTCGCCGTAACGAGAGGAAGCGAAGTGTGCCTAAAAATGATTCTAGCTCAACTCTGGCAGATGCTAGAGTATATACACAGAGACATGTTGTAAGTTTTGTCTCGGGGAGGGACCCCAGCGCTGATCGCGGGAAAAATCCCCAATGGCCCCCAGGGGCCCTCAGGGAGTCAGGAAATCTGGCGTGGGTGGAATCCGGTAGGAGGGATTTTGGGTCTCCAAAATCAGCTGAGGGGCCCGTTTCAGTTCAGGGGGCCCAGATAAGGGCCTCCGACGAGCTCATTTGACCTCAGTGCCAACACAGGATTCTCAAGACTAGCGTGGGGTGCCTACCTATTTAAACGGTTTCTAAATAAGCTCAGGAACCCAAAACTAACCCAGGGGTCCAATTTTCAACTCATGGGGCCCAGACATCTGAGGGGAACCTGCAGAAGTTCAGAAGGCCCATAAAACTAATAGGGCCAGATTAGCTGGGTGCCTCGACGAACTAGTGCCCAGATACGCACAACGGGCCCCAAACAAGCTGAAGGGATCTATATCAGTTAAACGAAAACAATACCAACCCAGGGGACCCTGACCAGCTTAAGGGACACTAATCCAGCTTGGGGCTCAGAGCTCAGAGCTCCAGCTTTTAGCTCAGAGGGCCCAGGACCGGTTGAGGGGGCCCTATATCAATAAAAGGGCCCAAAAAGCTGGCTTCAGCGGCGACATATAGGTTTCAAGTTCAGTGTGAGAGCCTGGTTAACTAAAGCGGTCCCAGATCAGCTGAGGGGACTCGATATAAACTCATCGAAGTCAACGAAAACTCAGGGGCCCAGGCCCGCAGAGGTTCTGCGGCCTATGAGGCTCAGGTTAGCGTTAATCGGGTATTTCAGTATTGAGCCGTTAGCCAGGACAACTGTGATAAGTGGAGTTGGTGGATACGACACCTCAGTTTTTACCATGACCGAATATAACTGTATAATTTGCTCATCGTGCTTCAGTTAGTGTCAGTGGGTGCTTTCAGCATTATCTACCACGGTACCAGTCGTTAGCTGGCCCGAAATATGCTTGATGGTAAACGTGAACATGTCCTCACTGAGAGGAAGCTTTCATGAAAATAAGCATTTACAAATCCTTTTTAAACGCGTTCTTCATTGACACTGGCCGCCTTTTGGGTGTTAAATTGGCCGGTGGCGGATCCAAGGGGGGAGGGGAAAAAGGCATTCCCCAAACGAAAAGCTCGGGGCAAAACTGCGTTTTCGCCCCCCAAAGCGATCGACCTCCTTTTTTCCCTTACTCCTTAGTTTATAAGCAAGATTTTGGTGTTCCAACTCTCAACTTCAAACAGAACATAGGTTGATAAGATGTTCCCTGGCCTGTCCCCTCGAATCCGGAAATGTAAAAAACACTGAAGATTATATATTCGGGCACAGCCCTTCATCAGAATCATGGAGCAAATATCAATAATTCTCAGTTATAGTATAGCCAGACCTCCATAGTATAGCAAGTCATAGTATAGCCAGCCTTGGATAGGAAGAAGTATCTCGAGCCCATATTTTTCACCCCGTGAATTTTTTTTGGCTTTTCGCCTCAAATACCCAAAATTCTACGGGCAAGTGATATTGGTAGCGCAGCTTTTTACTGCGTGACGTTTTTTTTTTGCTTTTCGACTTTGGTTTGCTCCTCCCAAACCGACCGTCTAGATCCGCCACTGCAATTGGCGCCCCTCAGGTTCGGCGCCCCCAGGTTCGGCGCCCTCCGAGCCTGGCCCCCCTTAACGAAATCCTAGATCCGTCACTGGTATACCCTTCCGGTAGGGTGAGTCAGCGACGTCATATGATCTCAGTGGCTGGTGCATCGTGGTGCCCGTCGCTGTCTCTACGTTTGATTATAAGCTGAGAAATCGGCGTCGACCACCGCATCGCGCAATGCTGCATCACTTGACACTGCATCGCGTGATCAGTGCCAGAGCGCATCGCGTCACAGCGCACCGCGTCGCGTCACAGGTGGCGCGGTGGCCGGCGGCGGCGGGAGGCGTCAGCGCCGCGGCCGGCGGCCTGCTGCGCGCCAGTTGCCGCAGCGGGCCGTGCCGTGGACGTGCCGTGGACGTGCTGCGCCCTGTGGCCGCGATGCTGCCGCCGCCGCTGGCGATGCTGCTGATGGCTGCCGGCTGCTGCCTTAAAGGTGAGCTCGTGCCAGCCGACCCGGCTCCGGAACAGGCTGCTCGGCCGCCACCTGTCCTTTACGTTGGCCTACTCCACGGCGCTGTGTGCTGAAGTGCCATTTGACTCCTATTTAATCAGCGGTCTGTATGACTCGGATCCACTTGGATTTAAGCTGGTAGCAGCTGCACACTGCACTGGCACTATTTACACTTGCTCTTGTGCCAGTCTGTTACTGCTGATGTTGTTAGTGCTGCTGGTACTATATATATAGTATCGCTAGACCGTTGGAAGTTGGAAGATTGTTCTACCTCTACCCAACGCGTTACCACTGCATTCCTGTGATGTGATGTGGCTGTGATGTGGTGTGACGTGGTATGACGCATTGACGAGACGGGATGGAATATATATATATATATATATATATATATATATATATATATATATATATATATATATATATACCATTGATTGTAATTCCATTGATATTCCATTGATTTTAATCACTTCATAATCATCATGGCAACACTTTAAAAAGCCACCTTAATAGTGAGGAAGTGTGTGTAGTACATGAACAACCACTGCAGGTAGTGCCCCCAGCTCCGGACTCAGATAGGCATCACTCACACCCGACCCTACTCCGACCAGAGGTATCTCAGAGGGAGGCAGACTCTCCCTCCGATCCATTCAGTAGACAGCTGGCCAGTTCAATGTCAGACTAGCCAGAAAAGCGTAACGTGTCATCTTCTAGGGCCCTCATATCTTTGGCTCACGCATGTATACATTCAGATATGGTTTTCGATGGCGATTTTAACGCCGGTATGTCCCACTTGTCTTGTATGTCTCACTTGCCTTGTATGTCTCACTTGCCTCGGCCCCATATTCCTCACAGCGGGGTAATGAATTTTGACTGCAACCTGAAAAATTCCTCAGAACGTCACGGCCTCGAGCAGATAATCAACGAATTACGAATTATGGACACGAATTAATGAAAATGCATCTAATTTCAAAGATTTGATCTTTCTCATGATCCCACAAGCATCGGGTTTTTCCAGTGATGCTTTGTCCTCTTTTGCGTCATTAGACCATCTTCCTGCTTATGTAAAGTTAGGTTTGAGGCATAGGCTCGGAAGAAATGGGACCCATCCCTGTTCAGTTTGGGAGTATACAAAAGCGGAGGACCAGAAGCTGACCTCAACCCTGCTGACTAACACGGCAACCAACCTCTTTACGAAGGCTCCCCTGGGAACTGCCGAAGACGCTGGGTGTGGTTGACTTTCTAGAGTCTATTAAATATGTTTACAAACATGTTCTTTATAAGCCGTTAGTAGAAAAAATTTGAAACATGAATTTAATAAACGCGACAGCCTTTTAAGGAAAGCAAAGCAATTCAACACTAAACAAGCCCGGATAGCATGGCGACAACGGCGCCATAAAGTCACTGCTCGAAATAATATGCTACGGCTGTAGTTGTGCGACAGAAAGTCTAAGTCTTAAGAGAAAACAAACAAACCCCGCTAAATACCTCAAGATTAGAAGGTAAATCTTACATTTTTCAGGACAGCACAAAATTCCAACATTAACTGGGCTGGGTGGAGATTCTGTAGCATCTGACCCAGAAAAGGCAAAGTTGCCTAACCATTTTTTGGAAAAATATCCGAAATAACTAACATATATATATATATATATATATATATATATATATATATATATATATATATATATAATATAGAAATAACCCAAATAGAAATGATTCGGACCTTCCTGGCGATTTGACTGAAACGGAAGTGTTGGCACCATTACTGGACATACATGTACCGGAAAGAGAAGCACTGGGACCACCTGGATGGAAACAAAGATTGTTGGCCTGATGAAATACCTGCAAAGCTATTGAAACTCATCACAGTATTGATTGTAGACCACCCAGTTCAACTGATCCACAAATTCTTCAGAACTGGTGCAAATTCCGAAAGCCTGAAGGAAAGCACACCTCAATACTATTTCTAAAGGAAAGGGATCTCCTCAGGATGCGACTGGTTACCATCTCATCAAGTTTTTACCTTGTAATTCAAAATTTACTGAGAGAACTATTCATCAACATCTTTTCTGACATTTATGCGTTCATAACCTTCCATCTGATAAGCAGAGTGGTTATAGACCAACAGACAGACCAGAGCTACGACTTATTTACTTTTGTGAGAAACTTTAAAAAAGCATGGATGAAGGAAATGAATTCGCTATCGTTTACTCAGACATTTCGCGCTATTCAAATACGATTTGGCATGAGGGCCTGCTGGAAAAGTGTTGCATGGAATTTGGAATTGGCGGTAACGTTTTCGGTTTGATCAAATCGTACTCGAGTTAAAAATGTCCAATTGGGCGATTGGCTTTCTGAGCCAAAAACCATTAAGGGCTTATCACATATGACGTCAGCCACCAAAGGGGGAGGGGGCTGGCAATTTCTTACGAAGGGAGAGGGGGTCTGGCATTTTCTGACTTTCTGGTCTGGCTTTTTCTGACGATTTTTACCGGGTGGACTCATGGGCTGCCAAGAAACTGTTCTTATTGAGTGAGAACTGCGCAAGCACAGGGCAATTGAAGAGCGGGTAAATCAAAGTGTAGGAACCAAATATGATGTAACTATTGCATCGTGCCAGTTTTAGCAGCATTCTCGAAGTTATGCTACGTTCATATAATGTTAAACCACACACGCCTGCAGCCGGTGGCTGTTGGACTGTTTTTGGCTGTTTTTGGCTGTTTTTGGCTGTTTTTGGCTGTTTTTGGCTGTTCCCTCAAACAAAATAGCAAGGAGCCGTACGCTCTCGTTGCAGCTTCTTCATGCGCATTTTTATTATTTCCACGATTCAAGCCTCGGGCTTTTGCGCCACTCCTTAATACTTAATGCTCGGAATGTGAAGGTCTGTGTGTGAATTATAGTTGAGGTTATAGATGCAAATGCCTAAAGTTTCAATAAAATATTTGTTCAGTGACCCTTTTGGGGGCTGTAGGATACGCATAATTTTTGGTCATGTTATTTAATTCTTAAATTCAGCCAAACCAATTAGCATTTAATGGGACATACTAACTTGTTATCTACACTTACAGTCACTTGGGCTCCAAATAGACCCGAACGATAAAACATAAGCATCCGGAGATGGAAGTAGTTAAAACTACCTACTAAGTGTGAAATTTGTTGAAATTATATTAGCAAACCGATTGAAAGTGAAACACTTTTTTTTCTAATTGGAGACGTTTCCGTTCGAAGCGCTTTCAATTTATTATTTATTACCTGAAATTGGCGTGTAGTTGTTGTTTTATGAAATGAAATAAGCAAGGTGCAAGTGCTGCACGTGCAGACGTCACAAAACCGTTCTCTATTGAGGGTCTTCCGTTCCGGAGATGCAAGTATGCAATTTTTCCTCGATTGTGCTGTAGGGCTTTTTTACGAATTGAACTGAGCAGGGTGGGAGTTCGTCACGTGCAGACGTCACAAGACCGATCTCTGTCGAGGGTCTTCCATTCCGGGGATACAAATTCTTATTATTTTCCCTTACAAAATGCTCGAGCAATCACCTTCGGTCCCGCGAGGCCCTAAAGGCGTCGCCTCAACGTAGCATTTACACCTTCGTCAGCAAATCAGTGAGAGTTGACATGTGGGTTTTCGCAGTCTACCGTTAAAAAAGAAAATGAGAACAGCAAAAGGATCATCATTAACGTATAAGATAACATGTCTAATTTCCACGTGGCAGGGCTCCTCATTCTGCTCAATTTCCTTTTTTAAACGCTCTTTTATGGACTTGCTGACGAAGGTGTAAGCAATGCAGCGGAAGCGCTCCGAGCACAAGTCTGCTCTAAGTGGAAGAAGTCCCTCACTTTCAATCAACTGATACTCCACTGACTATGGCTTTCAGCACCTTATCAATAATTGTACCACCAATAACTTGTAACCACAATGTCCACTGCTGCAGCCATTGTCCCATATCGTAACTATATTCGTCTTATTGCTGCTTCTGTTTAGTACCTGTACAAAACCAAAACAGTTTTGACACCATTAAGGCCACTCTGTAGAATAACTAATGAAATTGTGAGCTCTGTGGGTACAAGCTTCTGGAAAAGCAATTACCCAGGTAACATGAGCAGCCTCGGCAGCAAGGAAGGCCGTTGGTACGCACTATCACCTCCAGACAAACACATGGCGCGGCTCAGACGAATGTGGCAGTGCGGAACGCACCGTTGCAAGAAGCAAGTTCATTTTATTTGAATGAGACATTCACGTAATTGTACAGTGCCTTCAGGCAGTGGCGGATCCAGGACAACTGTACGGGTAGCGGCAGGGAGCTCGAGCCTCACCTGCTATTGCCTCGGAACAGCCTTCGCCTCTGCATTAACTACAGACCCTCTGACATCTCGGGTGGAGGGGGCTTGAGTTCCGTAGCCCCCTCCCCTTATATCCACCTCTGCCCTCGGGACATTTTATTTCTTGACAAAGTTTGATAACTGATCCATTGCGCACCTAACCCCGTTTTCTTGTGTCATTTGGTGTCTCTTTTGCACTGCCATGGCATGTTCGCCTTCTAGATAATGTGCATATGAACGGTGGATGTCTAGAGTCGTCCAGGACCCCAGGAATTCGATGCCCAATTTTTGCCACAACTCCTGCATCACCTGTAGAATCTTACGTATTCAGGAGCTACCAGGCATTTCGCTGGAGCCGCACACACCTTCCGAGACTTATTGCCCTGCGATTGGGGAAGCTGTCTCTGTCTTCAACCCTTCAGCTAGGGCTGCCAGTCATACTGCGCATCATCTGTTCGAAGTCTTTACAATCATTGTCATCTTCGTCAGCGTCATCGTCTATCCTCCCTAGTCCCCCGCGTTGACCGAGTTTATCTGTTTGAGCCGTTGCTCACAAGATTACGAAACCCGAACCGAACAGGGCAGTCATCCTGCCTCGATTACGAAAACCGGTCCGAACAGGGCAGTCATCCTGCCTCGATTACGAAACCCGGACCGAACAGGGCAGTCATCCTGCCTCGATTACAAAACCCGGACCGAACAGAGCAGTCATCCTGCCTCGATTACAAAACCTGGACCGAAAGGGCAGTCATCCTGCCTCGATTACGAAAACCGGACCGAACAGAGCAGTCATCCTGCCTCGATTACGAAACCCGGACCGAACAGGGCAGTCATCCTGCCTCGATTACGAAACCCGGACCGAACAGGGCAGTCATCCTGCCTCGATTACGAAACCCGGACCGAACAGGGCAGTCATCCTGCCTCAATTACGAAACCTGGACCGAAAAGGGCAGTCATCCTGCCTCGACTACGAAACCCAGACCGAACAGGGCAGTCATCCTGCCTCGATTACGGGCCCCGGACCGAAAAGGGCAGTCATCCTGCCTCAATTACGAAACCCGGACCGAACAGGGCAGTCATCCTGCCTCGATTACGAAACCTGGACCGAAAAGGGCAGTCATCCTGCCTCGACTACGAAACCCAGACCAAACAGGGCAGTCATCCTGCCTCGATTACGGGCCCCGGACCGAAAAGGGCAGTCATCCTGACTCGATTACAAAACCTGGACCGAAAAGAGCAGTCATCCTGCCTCGATTACGAAGCCTGGACCGAAAAGGGCAGTCATCCTGCTTCGGTTACAAAACCTGGACCGAAGAGGGCAGTCATCCTACCCAGGGGCTCTGTCTTAATTTTTACCGCCCAATCACCCCCCAGGTGATGCACGGCCTCGCAAGATCAGGTCCTGACATATTTCACTCCCCCCACTTTCCTGGTGGCATTCCTTACCAGAGTTTTTTTTTCAAATATTAAAGTCTCATCTGTGCAGCACATTATTCATCGCGACTCTAGAGCATCGATGTTCTTATAAAATAGCTGTTGGAGTGATTGGTCTGATTTATATTCCGTATGCTTTTGATCTTGCAAAAATCCAAATGCAATTAACAGTTCACAAATTTCTTGGTGGTTAGCTCTTTGAGGCAATGCATAGTTGATTTTATCATACGGTGCTTCCACCTTATGAAACGAAACGCACTTGTCTGATAGATCAAATATTTTGAAATAAAAACTATTGTCGTTTTACAGTAGGTACCTTGCCTAGCAGATAAGTTATGCAGCCAAATTTTCGCCAATAAATTTGAAACCCTGCAGATATCTCGAGAAGCAAAGTCACTATAAATAATTTGTTTCGTAGTTTCTTCACCGTGGAGTGTGGTGAGCAAGGTGTTCAATCATAAGCTTTACCTTTGTCAAAATTGTCTCCCTTGAAATAATCTTCCGAGATAGGCAGGAGCTGAAATGCCCCCCCCCACTCAGCTGGTCGCGTAGCAGCAGGGTCTAACGTGGTGCGGACTTTGGAGGGAAAGCGGAACCTTACGGGGGAAATTAAAACACTGTTTGTGTTATTCTAAATGAAACCCTTTAAACATTAGTCAAGAAATAGAGGTAGACAAATAGTGCATTTCTTCTCCCCTCCGTCCTGCTGAGCAAAGGTTAACGTACAAAAGTGGTAGCAGTCTTTAGGGAGGGATTGGAAGAATACACACACCGGATATCAGCTCGTTCGAATGAAGTACACGTTCAATATGACCTGTTCTTGTCAAAAAGCGTGAGGGCATGACCCGGTTTATTGCTCATTATACGCGAACAAGCGCAGGCCAAAGCCCATTCACGAATTAAGTCATTTATTAAATCCTCGAATATTCCTTAAAAACTATACACGCCCACCTCACCATTTACTTACATATTTTCCTAAAGGCAATAGTAAGCAGCCCCCTATGGCTTGAAAAGCGTACTCTAAAGCACAGAAAATAGGTGAACATATAAGATACAACCAAAATGCAGCTGATTATACTTCAGAAAGATGGCATGTGCCTATTAATATCACTTGCCGCACATTCGTCTCATTATTATTTTCTGGTTTGACCTTTCTGTGTCAAAGGTCAAATTGAGGGCATCAAAAAATGGACTAGCATGGAATACCAGGCTATTTTGCCCGAATACGGTTTAACACGTGCATTGACGGGGGGGGTAACCGCCCCTCCCTCGGGTTTTTCGATGAAAGCATAAAAACGTACTTGGCATACTTTTTCTGATCATTTTTACGTTTTTCAAAATTTATAGGTAAGGTCATCTCAGTTCAGGTCACCAGTACAGGTCAGATGGCCTAACCTCAAAAAAAGCTTAGGATAGCATAAGTCAGAACAGGGTGACCTTACCCGATTGAAACTCATCACATAATGGGCCCACCGAGTGCTCTAAAAAATGTTCTGGAAATTTTGATATCGATAGTCTAAGGTCAGGTACGAGCCATGACCTCTCCATTGGAGATACATGGAAAATTTGTTTTAAATTAATAACTTAGTACCTAATGGATAGAGATAGAGCGTTTATTGTTAATCCATTATATTTATTTCCTTTTTGCAGTTCTAATGATATGCATTATAAACTAATTTGATCTTGACCTGACCTCCGGTCAGGTCAAATACCATATTTAACCTAGCAAGGTCATATTATACATCATTTGATTTGGCTTGCTACTTGGATTCTAATGGTTTACTGTTTTTGCTCTATCTTTACTTGATCAGATGTAATGACCGAAAACCTTCATTTCCATGTTATCCCTATGACGGCATGTCTTAACCTCTAGTGACCTTAAATGTGACCTGACAAAAGAATGGTTCAAATATTTTTGATAGAGAGGTGGATGGGCTACCTAACGCCGCTTACCATTGTTCGCTATCTGGGTAGATCTACCGTTCTCGAGATCTTGGGGGGGGCGGATACCAGCCCCTTCCCGTGAAAGCGAAGGTGGCTCAGACCCCCGTCAATGCGCGTGTTGATAGATCTAGTTGTACCTTTCCCCGATGTTTCTACGTAAATCTACAGGCGTTTCACGTGTGCTTTATTCAGAAGACTGGATGACCCTTTGTGATATGTAAACTGACCCCTCGGGTAATTCCAGGTTACAAGTGCAGGAATTTGCTCTATATTTGGCATACGCCTGAAAAAAATTCAATAGAATTTGAAATTGTGGCACACATCATGTCTGATGTGATGTGGAATAGCCCATTAGCGACCTAACCTCCCGACTCGTGCAATAAAACGAACTGCCTTCCCACTCCCGATCAACCTCTGCGCACAACCCACCTGTCTCGTGGTAACTCCGATGGGTGGCGGGGAGGCCAATGTGAGGGAAAAGTCGTGGAGCTGACAAGAAAAAATCAGAAGCAAATTGATCCGTACACGAATAGTGGGCATGCCCACGGATTACAATCCGTACACTCTCACATCTGAGCATCTTTTCCTTTGATGTGGGCTGTGCATTTAAATGAAAAAGAAAGCGATGGAATCAGGAGTGTAGGTTATGTGGCTGCAGACTTGCATATATATTCCAACGCCATGTGAATGGATGACAGCTGAAAAAAACCATCTTTTTCGCTTGTCCATCAGTTCAAGCCCTTAGCTCCTGCGTAAGCACTTACACATCAGCACGTGAGCGAGAAAGTATGCAAAAGCGCACGCGCGCACAAAACGGACAAACCGAGCTTGTGGGACAAATTTCCGAGAGCTCTGAAACACAGAAGGCTGGTCCAGAAAACCATGTGTTTGCTGGATTACGTTTTAGACGCGAGCTCATAGAAGGCCCCGGAGCCGCCCTGGCCCAGTGCAATGCCGCAATGACCTCAAATCTGGAGCTTTAGTTGCCTTGGTCGGGTGGGGTGGTATGGCGCTGTCCGATGGTCTGGGGGGAAGTTGTGGGGGGGAGGGGGGGGGGGGGGGTGCCGCGCAATAGTGGGGGGGGGGGCGCGTCCGGGTCGGGGGGGGGGGCCCCAAGTCGTGGGCGGTGCGGCCGTCCGGGTCGGGGGGGCGGCGCGGTGGGTGCATGCTCCAATAGTCGGGGCGGTGCGGCGCCCGATGGTCGGGGGGCGGCGCGCCGAGGTAGAGGTGACAGCGTCCAACAGTCGGGGGTGGTGCGCGCGTCCGATGGTCGGGGGGGTGCGGTGCGTCCGAGTCGGGGGGGGGGGGCCCGCGTCAAAGTCGGGGGTGGTGCGGCGCTCCGATGGTCTGGTGGGGTGGGGGCGCGTGTGGTCTGGGGGGGGCGGCGCGTCCGTGGTCGGGGGGGTGCGGCGCGCCATGGTCAGGGGGTTCGGCCTTCGATGGTCTGGTGGGGGGGGGTGGTGCTCCGCTGTCAAAGTCGGTGGGGTGGTGCGGCGCGTCCGTGGTCTGGTGGGGGGTGCGCGTCCGATGGTCTGGTGGGGGTGGTGCGGTGCTGTCCGATGGTCTGGTGGGGTGATCTGCCCACAAAATCGGCGATAAAGCCCTCAACCCCAGTCTTAGCTCACGGTCTTTCTATCCGTGTCTGAAATAGTCCATACAGATATGGTGCGAACTAATCGGCTCCATTCAAATATAGCAGGCCATTCCAGTTCCCTGAGAGAAGTAAGAAATATTATGGGAGCAAGGTAATTGCACTTATCGATCATTTGGCTTTCCTTGCTTTGATTTTCCACTTCATGTGAAAAAAACATTGGAAGTTGAATGTAAACACGCAAGAAGCTATTCAGTGACGGGCTCGAGCAAATGGGGCATTGGTGGGATCAGGCTATACCTATTTTCCGCCGTTACCGAACTTGGTACCGCACGAGTATTTATGACTACCGTTCAATGTGCGCACAGAGCTAACTGCAAACTGCCGAAGTCAACACGTTTGGAGTAAGCAAGCATTCTGGTCTCGATGCTGCGCATCCCAGTCATGGCCTGTCGCAGGATATTGCACAACTTTCCCAATATGCGATTCGCAAACATTGATGCTGGGCCTGGGAAAATGTGCCTGGCATTCCTGAGGAATCTCGGTATGTGAGGACAAGTGTGCGCCGAGGCATACTGCGGGATGTCACACCATTAGGGACAAAAAGCGGGTTTATTCATTTCTACCTCCAATAACCCCGCGCAATGTAGATGCAGTTGTATTCCATCCTCATCTCATGTGAATTAATCGTTTATCATCAAGAAAGGGGCATATAGGTAAGCTTTCAAACGTAGTTCTCCCTAATCCTGTTTTGTAGATTCTCCGTAACTGTGGGTCCTATTGTTTGATTTTCAATAAATTAGTATGTATTGAAAATGAGTTGGTGCAGTATTATATTTTTTTAGCTCTGGGAACACTCATAATTCCTTGGCAGTTCTAGGGCCAGACTTACATGGCGAGGTATTGAATATATTTTACCAGTTTGTTTGCATAGATTAACAATCATCAGATGCTGTACGAACATTTTTACATCAATATACATGGTGAAATGTAAGCAAATTAAGTATATGATAGGGCTGGGAATATGGTATGGTTACTTTTTTCCTTCCGGTTGTCCTGCACCAAGTCTTTTCACTCTGCAAGATTACAATTTAATTCCATTATAAACCTCCTCCCCATTTTGCGTTGCTAGAACCGCCTCTTTTAAAACTTAATATGAAAATCTAAATGAACTATCACCTGGAATGTTATTCATAATATACAAACCTTCGACTCGTTCTCAGTTGTACTGCTACAGACGGCCTTATTGTGCGAACAACGCACCGTATACGATAACCTTCGGTTTGCGAATAGATGCTTCCTAAATACCGAGCCATAGCTCCACCCCTGATAAAGAAAGTAACACAAAATTTTTCAAAGAATCTGCCCCTTTCGGTCTTAAGGCCATCCAGAGAGATTTAAAGGCCTGTTGCAAACTTTTTTAGAGATATCCCGGAAAAACATGAAGGGTGGGCAGAATTCGCCCCCTGACAAGCATCGGGTTAGGAGTGCAGAGTATGCACGAATTGAAAGTTTGCAGAACTGAAATGTTCTTTAATGATGACTATCAAGACAATAGTTAACAGCTTTAAATGCCTCATTAAGACAAGGCCAGAAACTATTCTACTTGGGCATTTAATACAATATTTTCTGTTTAGATCTCTTCACTTCAAGTCAATATGGGACACGTAAATATCCATTCCTCTTGTCCCATTTCAGCCAGTCTCACCCCATTTCAGCCAGTCCTGTCCCATTTCTGGTCTCATTTCAGCTAGTCCCGTCCCATTTCACCCAGTCCCGTCCCATTTCAGCCAGTCCCATCCCATATAAGTCAGTCCCGTCCCACCTAAGCCAGTCCCATCCCATTTCAGTAAATCCCGTCCCATCTAAGCCAGTCCCATCCCATCTAAGCCAGTCTCGTCCCATATAAGCCAGTCCCGTCCCATCTAAGCCAGTCCCATCCCACCTAAGCCGGTCCCATCCCATCTAAGCCGGTCCCGTCCCATCTAAGCCAGTCCCGTCCCATCTAAGCCCGTCCCGTCCCACCTAAGCAGTCCCGTCCCATCTAAGCCAGTCTAGTCCCATCTAAGCCAGTCCCGTCCCATCTAAGTCAGTCCCGTCACACCTAAGCCAGTCCCGTCCCATCTAAGTCAGTCCCGTCCCATCTAAGTCAGTTCCGTCCCATCTAAGCCAGTCCCGTCCCACCTAAGCCAGTACCATCCCATCTAAGCCAGTCCCGTCCCATCTAAGCCAGTCCCATCCCACCTAAGCCGGTCCCATCACACCTAAGCCAGTCCCATCCCACCTAAGCCAGTCCCGTCCCACCTAAGCCAGTCCCATCCCACCTAAGCCGGTCCCATCCCATCTAAGCCGGTCCCGTCCCATCTAAGCCAGTCCCGTCCCATCTAAGCCCGTCCCGTCCCACCTAAGCCGGTCCCATCCCACCTAAGCAGTCCCGTCCCATCTAGGCCCGTCCCGTCCCATTTCGTCTCGGCTGCACAGCCTCTGCCCGGAAGTCCACCTGCAGCCCGGAGAGCGCATTGCTGCTCCATTTTCGACCCAGAACAGACCAGCCGACACACTCACCGTCACCATGCCGGTGGCAGCTCTGCCGCCAGCGGGATTGTTTCTGACGAGTGCACCAGATTTGTATTCTGCGGCGCGCTGCGCGGCTCGTTACGCACCACGTTCGCCACTAAACGCGTCCGATTAGTGGTGGACGGCGATGACGCAGGCGAGCACGTCGAGGAGGCACAGGAGTCGGTGCAGGGGAGGGTTGGACAGGGGACTACACTGGGGCCGGTGCTGGGGAGGGGTGGACAGGGGACTGCACTGGGGCTGGTGCTGGGGAGGGGTGGACAGGGGACTACACTGGGGCTGGTGCTGGGGAGGGGTGGACAGGGGACTACATTGGGGCCGGTGCTGGGGAGGAAATAAATCGGGGACAATACTGGAGTGAGCTGTCTTATGCACCTCTGCATAACGTTGTGAAGGGTGCGCCAGGCCAAAGAACATGTATATTAGGCCATGTCGTGATGACCACTTTTCACGGAATATTTGATTACCGAGTGTTTTCTAATGTACTGATGAACGCTGATCACGATTTTCTGGTCGGAAATGTCTAGTTCGAAAAATATTTGCCCGCGCAAGCCGTTTGAAATTCTTTCGGTTTGCCAAAATTTCAATGTTTTCATATCTCACGGACAATGAAATGCAACTAATGTATTGAAATTGCTCCAGAACTTTAGAACGATTAAATCTGAACAATTCAAACCCACTTTTGGCTCTTTGAAATATATATTAACCCTAAAAAACTATTTAGAAAGACGAGGATGTTTGAGCTTAAAAAGGCGATAATAGATGGCGCGCATGACGCAATCGTCAAACACTGTCCCGCTATGTCGCTTATGTCAAGAAGCTATTAGCCAAAGGAGCTGGATATAGGATTTGAACCATTTATGAATTCGATGAATGAACATTTACCTTAACAAGATGATCCCGATTTCTCTCGCTTGCAGTTTTAAACCTTCTTGGTAATGGATGCTTTTATAGCAGGTGCAATTCAGATCAGCCAGCCATATATAGATTATCTAAGCATGCAGTCAATGTAGATCAATTTCAAGTATTAATATGCATGCAAGAGTCAGTCAATTATGTTTAGATTGGTCCTGCTATCACTAGCATGAAGGATACTGTATTTCGGGAAAAATGAAGCTACACCACACCCAGCTTGCCGTCTAGCCATGGAGCTGGGTAATCAGCTCTCTGCATAATGTAGCCTGCCGCATAATCAGCTCTCGACCAGGGGTGATGTTGTCGGTAGGATCATGATGCTGCGGCTTGAAGAGATGGAGGCCAGGGAAGTGGACGAATTTCACGTTTCAATAACTTCAATATTCGAACAGACCGCTGATGAATTTACCGAGACTTACAGAAGGGCATCTGTGCCAGCAAGAAACAAGTACAAATTTCGCTGTGAAATAAGAAAGCGTTGTAAACTGAAGGAAGCGATCAAGGAAGCTCCCGAAAATCGGGGCCACCCGTAAAGCGGGGCCGGAGTGGCCTAGTGGCTTCGTTGCCAGTCTTCTGATCGGATAGCATGGATTAACGTGGGTTCAATCCCCACGGCGGGGAAACCGCCTTCCGTGTCCGATCTGACCCGGTGGAGAGGATCCTTAAACACCGACGCCAATACTCCCTGTAATTGGGCAAGTGTGCCTGTTGGGAGTGGCCCTAATAAAAAAATCATGAATATATTTTTAAGCATTGGCAAGAGCATGATAACATTGTTTGACATTTCAAGCAGGCCGCAAAGGTATCGGCAGACCGAAGGTTCATTGAAGACCAGCGAGAAGCTTTTAGGTTGTGTATTGGTGGCTTGGAAGCAGTCGTGACAGACTATTGGAGGCGGCAGCAGCTGCGACAAGCTACTGCTGCTGTCGCTAATAAGGCCTAACAATCACCCGAACAAGTCTATAAACGACCTCAGTGTAACATTTAGACAAGTTTTCTTTTCGATATTAATTTATACCTACCAAAGCCTGTTCGTGTGCAGCGTCTGTCAGCAGCTGGTGTAAAACTACATATGGGAAGCTCTCTGATGTTTCTACCACCAGCGGCCGCAACGGCACCATGCTTCAAGCATGGTGCTGTTGCGTTCTGACGCAGTTTCAGCTGCTCGGCTTCTGGTAGCCACAACAGCAGCAGCAGTAGCTTGCCGCAGCTGCTGCCGTCTCCAACGGTCCGTCACGACTGCATCCAAGCCACTAATAAACAACCTACGAGCTTCTCACTGATCTTCAAGGAACCTTCGGCCTGCTAATGCCTTTGGTGGTAGAGCTCTGCTTGATATGTCAAACAATGTTACCATGCTCTTGCCAATGCTTAAGAATACCTTCATGATTTGCGGGAGCTTCCTGATCGCTTCCTTCAGGTTAAAATGCTTCCTTATTTCACAGAAAACTTTGTACTCATTTCTTAATGACACAGATGCCCTTCTGTAAGTCTCGGTAACTTCATCATCGGTGTATTCGAATATTGAAGTTATTGAAACGTGGAATTCGTCCACTTCCCTGGCCTCCATCTCTTCAAGCCGCAGCATCATGATGCGACCGACAACGTCACCCCCGGACGAGAGCTGATTATGCGGCTGGTGGCTAGATTATGCGGAGCGCCGATTAGCCAGCTCCATGGCTAGATAGCAAGCTGGGTGTGGTGCAGCTTCATTTTTCCCGAAATACGGTGTCCTCCATGCTAGTGATAGCAGGACTAATCTAAATATAATCGATTGGCTCTTGCATGCATTTTAATACTTGAACCTGATCCGCAGTGGCTACATGCTTAGAAAAAAGGGATCTGATTGACCTGCTTCAAAACATCAATTACCGGGAAGGTTTAAAACTGCAAGCGAGAGAAATCAGGATCATCTTGTTAAGGTAAATATTCATTCATCTTATTCATAAAGGTCAAATCCATATCAGCTCCTTCGGCTAATACTTCGACATAAGCGACATACGGACAGTGTTGTCGGCTGCGTCGCGCGCCATCTATTATGTCTTTAACAAACATCTCCGTCTTTTCAGTATACTTTTTATGGTTAATACATATTTCAAAGAGCCAAAAGTGGTTTGAAAATTTTCAGATTCAATGGTTTAAAAGTTCTGTAGCAATTTCAATACATTGATTGCATTTCATTGTCCGTGAGATATGAAAACAGCAAAATTTTGGCAAACCGAAAGAATTTCAAACGGCTTGCGCGGGCAAATATTTTTCGAATTCGGCATTTCTGACCAGAAAATCGTGATCAGCGGCTATCAATACATTAGAAAACACCCCGTAATCAAAGATTCTGTGAAAAAGTGGTGATCACGACTTGGATATACATTGCATATCCCACTTGGTCCATATCTGAAACTATTCGAGACAACTTGAAGCCAATCAGTTTGCTCACTATCACTCTCACTCTAAGTCCTATCCGGATTCGAAAACACCACTCACACGAAAAAAGTAGGAATACATATCCATATGCAGATCCAACACTCTCCAAAGTATTTAGGAAAATCATTCCAAACCAATCTAAATCACCAACAGCGTGAGGAGCCAAGGAGACATTCAATTCATGTTGCACTCCAGTGCAGTGTCTTGCACGTTTGTAATGCTGGAGATCTAAGGTAGATTATATCGTGGCGTTATAGTTAAGGCTTCTTAATTCTAAGGTCACGATGTCAGTCCAGACTTAATTTGATTGGTCCAAGCAAAAGGCTAATTTCCAGCTTAACCCTTGCCCCGGTGGCGGGTACGAGCCACCTTCGCCCTGGTGGGGGGCTAAAAAAGACCCCCACGATCTCAAAAACTAAGAGAGATAGAAAAAGCGCAAAACGGCAATCTAAAACTCTTAAAAAATGATATCGAAAATACTTAGGTCATTTTTCTCGTCGGGTCAATATCAAGGTCACCAGAGGTCAAAATAGGTCAAAATCGCTAATATGAGGTGTACTAAGAAAACCTCACATATCTCAGAAACTATGATAGCGAGAAACATGTTTTTAACACCACTCGAAAGCTCTTGAGTTGCTCTTTCATTGCAGTGGCAATGGTTTTGGAGCATTGCAGTGGCAATGGTTTTCGGATCAGGTCAAAGCCTAGGGAGCTACAGTTCATTGAATATTGGGCATATTCTTGGGAATGTCCATAGCCACCCATGCATAAGGGCGTTTCCTTTTTCGCCAATAACTTCCAAGCCAAACAAGATACAGCCATAGTTGATGCACCATTGCAATCCTCTCGTCAATACAAATCGAAGGATATATAATATTGCTATGCCAGGTCAAATTTAAGAATTTGACCTGACCCAGGTCAACGGTCTGACCCAACTTGACCTCGAAAATGACATGATAAGTGGATGAGAATGAATTACATAAATATGGAGGATTTCTCCACTAGTGAAAATGAAAAACGTTCGGAGCTTTCGGCTATATTTTATCAGCCTTCGTCAGCGAGTGGTCGGATCGATCGGTGGACATCGGAAGACAAGATACGTTGCAAAAATTATATCACAAGTTCAAAAAGGATTCCAGGAAACGTGCATGATTAAGAAAAGTTACCTACCTGAAGAACATTTTAGTAACAACACAAATTCTCATATTTTGATATTCAACGATTAAAGGTGGCTTACACAGTTCAGCATAATAATGGTAGGTACTTAACACACATTATATGCTAGTATAAAAATGCTAATGGTTAGTAAAGAGCTAAAAAAAAATATAAAATTCATTGTAACATCATAGTTAATAAAACTAGCAACAAGTATCTAATAATAACGGTAGGTACTTCATACATTAAATACTAGTACACGTGTCAATATTAAGTAAAAAGCTACAAAAATATATAAAAGTTAAGAAACACATCCTGCCATCCTATATATCACTAAAAATATAAATATAAAATATATACAAATACAATATATGACAATCCTATAACAATGATAAAAAACTAGCTGATCAAAAACATATGTTACAGTTATCGAAAAACTATTTAGGGCTGCAACTATGTATGATGGGAAGCCACCTGTCGTGAAACCTGCTCCCAGAGTTCCGGTTGATGTTGGCGTCGTTCGGTGATGTCAGTACCGTCTCACGACGGCCAGCAGTGCGGATGTAAGCGGACTCTAGGAGCAGGCGTTGATGGTAGTTGGTGGCGTGGTCCAGGATTTGGGCTTGGTCAAAGTGAGGGGTGCAGGTCCGGTGGGTGCTGAAAGCTGAGGTGTTGGCTTTTGACCGATTGCTTCCTCTCCAGCTTTCCCTGTGTTCTTTTACTCTTGTTTGCAGTTCTCGGTCGGTTTCTCCGATGTAGGTTCTCCCGTAACACCATGCTGCCCAACAAGGTGTTACGGGAGAAAGCATATCCACTTTCCTGAACAAAGCCGAAACAATTATCAGTCGTGCTACTAATCAGCCACAGCCAAAGCCACCTAGATCCATAACGCAACCTCTGCAAGCATTGACCCAAGATAAGTCCAGGGTGATTATTCCAGCAGACAAGGCTAAAGCTCTAGTGGTGATGGACCGCACAGATTACACAGCCGCCTTGCTCCGCTGTTTGAAACCACCGCTGTACGAAGAGTTACCCTCCGATCCTGCCACTGTGTTCGCAAACACCTTCAATGACCATCTAATAACAGCCTTTGCAGGCCCTGCTACTCGCGGTGTAAACCGCATCAGAGTCCTGAAAACGCAGGATGAAAACGCCTACAAGTTATACCGGCGACTGTCCCAAACGCACGGTAGATGCGGACCCTTCTATGGCCTCGTCAAAACACATAAGTACGCCGGTCCTCCGACATCAGAGGAAGAACGAATACTTTGGCTTACCAACCTGAAATTGAGGCCCATCTGCCCAGCACATCGAGCTGTGGATTATGAACTTACAAAACACCTCACATCATGCCTGAAAATCCTACCGAGACCACCAAACTCGATCAACTCGCCTCTACAAGTTTTGGAGTTGCTACAGAATATGAAGCACACCGCGAACACCTGTCGTCTGGTTTCGCTAGATGTGGAGGCGATGTTTCCCTCTATACCCACCGGGCCGGCCATAAACCTCATCCGTGATCTGCTACGTACCAACCAAGATGCTTTAATGGACGTTACCTCCCTAAAACCAGACTCTGTCGCAGACTTGCTGCAGTTATCTATCAATAATTGTCACGCTGTGGTAGAAGATGCAGGCCGAGATCGCTGGTTTAGACAGACCAGCGGCTTAGCAATGGGCAAGAGCTATTCTCCGCTAGTAGCAGACTTCTATATGGGTGCTTGGGAGGAAGACATAGCACAGTTGGCAGCAACCTGTGGTGGAAGAGTCACCAAGTTTTGTCGCTATGCAGACGATTACCTCATCCTGTTCGAAGGAGATGATGACGCTTTGAGGGCATGGGTCCAAGTCCTGAACAATAAGGAGAGCAGCATAAACGTGACATCTGAACTGGAAAAAGACCGACATCTCGCATTTTTGGACATCGATATAAAAAGAGGAGAAGACCGATTCATCACCAAGATGTACCGCAAGGACTGCGCCACAAACCAGGTCGTCCCTTTCCAGTCTTTCACAGAACCTCGGTACCTCACAGCGGCCATTCGAGCAGACACCATCAGAGCCTACAGATACTGCAGCACTGTCAAGGACCGAGAGAAGGAGCTGTTATTCGTCAAAGAAAAGTTCCAGCAGAACGGATACCCACTAAATACAATCAAGTCCACCATCACCAAAACCGCTGAGGACATCAAGCTCAAGGCCCGTGCCCTCCCCGCCCCAGCGGGGTCGAACAACCAGTCTCTTCCAGTCCGGTTTTCGGTACCTTTTACAGGGCCATCGTTTTACCAGTTAAAACGTGCAAGTCGGGCAATCGGCGCACAGCTGGTGTCAAGACCACAACGAACCATCTCCAGCATCCTCTGCAGCAAGGCCAAACATCACCTACCTAAAGAACAGAACTCAAACATCATTTACAGTATACAATGTTCATGCTCAGTGAATGGCAAGCCCGTCACCTACATCGGAGAAACCGACCGAGAACTGCAAACAAGAGTAAAAGAACACAGGGAAAGCTGGAGAGGAAGCAATCGGTCAAAAGCCAACACCTCAGCTTTCAGCACCCACCGGACCTGCACCCCTCACTTTGACCAAGCCCAAATCCTGGACCACGCCACCAACTACCATCAACGCCTGCTCCTAGAGTCCGCTTACATCCGCACTGCTGGCCGTCGTGAGACGGTACTGACATCACCGAACGACGCCAACATGAACCGGAACTCTGGGAGCAGGTTTCACGACAGGTGGCTTCCCATCATACATAGCTGCAGCCCTAAATAGTTTTTCGATAACTGTAACATATGTTTGTGATCAGCTAGTTTTTTATTATTGTTATAGGATTGTCATATATTGTATTTGTATTATATATTTTATATTTATATTTTTAGTGATATATAGGATAGCAGGATGTGTTTCTTAACTTTTATATATTTTTGTAGCTTTTTACTTAATATTGACACGTGTACTAGTATTTAATGTATGAAGTACCTACCGTTATTATTAGATACCTGTTGCTAGTTTTATTAACTATGATGTTGCAATGAATTTTATATTCTCTTTTTTAGCTCTTTACTAACCATTAGCATTTTTATACTAGCATATAATGTGTGTTAAGTACCTACCATTATTATGCTGTACTGTGTAAGCCACCTTTAATCGTTGAATATCAAAATATGAGAATTTGTGTTGTTACTAAAATGTTCTTCTGGTAGGTAACTTTTCTTAATCATGCACGTTTCCTGGAATCCTTTTTGAACTTGTGATATAATTTTTGCAACGTATCTTGTCTTCCGATGTCCACCGATCGATCCGACCACTCGCTGACGAAGGCTGATAAAATATAGCCGAAAGCTCCGAACGTTTTTCATTTTCACTAGTGGAGAAGTCCTCTATATTTATGTAATCCAACTTGACCTGGTATAGTCATGATGTATATCATTTGATTTGCAGTGACTATACGAACACTTTGGTGACAAAATAAAAGTTCCATCTTTGTTTATTCAAAATTTATAGAATAAAACACCACAAAATGCTTATTTGACCTTAAATGACCTGTTTAACGGTCACCAGTCAAAATGTTTGGCATCAACTTCAGAAATGGGCTAAGAGCAAGTCATAACCGATGTTTGAAGTCGATTCCATTCATACTTACTGAGGAAAGCTCATTTCGTGATTTTCCCCATGTATTTCCAATGGGGAGGTCATGCTCTGCACATGATCTTAGGTCACCAATATCAAAAATCCCGGAGCATGTGTTGCAGCTCCTGGTGGGTCCAATATGTGGTATGAGTTTCAACTTGATTGATAAACCCTCCTTTTAGTTATGCAGTCCTAAGCATTTTTTTAGGTGAGGTCACTTCACCTGGCCTGGTGACCTTACCTGTAATGACCTTGAGCTAAAATGTTGAAGAAAGACGTAAAAATGATGAAGGAACAGCTAGACTAAGTTTGGCGGCGCTGCGCGCCGCCGTGTTTTAGTCACTTCGGAAAAACCCGAGGGGGGTCGAAAAAGACCCCCACCCGGGCGAAGGTTTAATCGCTCTTGCAGTATTAGTTATAGCGTACACTAAGGAAAATAGACCACAAAGTGATTTAATTTTAGTTCTGGATGAAAAATGTCAGCAAACAGACGTGAGGCATTCCCTCCATAGCGCCGGCGCACGGGTGGTGCCTTGTTTCTTTCCGCCGTTTTTGTTCTTGCCTTATTCACTCGGCATATTCGGCATACGTCTGAAGCGTGCTTCAGATTTGACCTCTAGGACCTCGTTTTACCTGGAAGATAGTGACCTAGGTTAATACAGCTTTGTTATAAAGTAGAACAGTACTGTCTCAAAAGATTCTTCGTGGGTGTTTTTTATCTTTCTTCAGTTTTGAGACCTCGGGGGGAGCATCTTAGTCCCCCTTTCCTGTAGACGACAGCGCCAGACCCCTCGTTCCAATGCAGGTGTCAAGGTGCTTATTACCTTACCACCATAATTCTCATCCGCTGCATGGCTATCGACGTCCGATATAAGAGGCGCTGATTTCAACATTCGAGCAAACTACAGAGGCCATGCGTGGCAAAATCTCGTTCATGCATAATACTCGCTTAGAATTGGCCTTTCCGGGCAATACCTCGACAATAGCGAAGTTTAAGCCAACTCGGACAATAGGAGTCGGTGTGCAGTATTTTTGAAGGTTTGCTCGTCCAGAGGCTGCCTCCGTCCGGGGGCGCTCCGGTCCAAGTTGCGCCCTCGGCGGCACATCTGACCGAGTTGCAGGTCGTTACCACACCATGCCACTCTCAATCAATGATCTCTCGCCTTTGACTAAGCTGCCGCGCATGCCGCCTGCCAATTGGCGCGCTAACTTTTGTGCAGCATTCAGAGGGCGTCGGGGATCGGGCCGCCGCGCCAAACGTGGTGCGCCGTTTCACATCCAGACGCGGCTGGGATCGAGGTTCGCATCAGTGGGCGAACACCATGTGCCAGGGGGTGGCGCGTGAGCTGATGACGGATTTCCTCTGTGGAGCGGTTATCAATGCATGCTATTAAAACTTAAAAAAGGTGGTTATTCAAAGAGCCTAGAAATGACTTAAAAACGCTAAGACAAGATTATTCACAGCCAAAGGTAAGAGCAGCCGTTATAAAAAGGCTGATATCAGCCTCAACAAAAATTTCGTAAGAAAAGTCGTCAACAAAAATATCGTAGGAAAAGTCGTCAACAAAAATATCGTAGGAAAAGTCGTCAACAAAAATATCGCAGGAAAAGTCGTCAACAAAAATATCGTAGGAAAAGTCGTCAACAAAAATATCGTAGGGAAAGTCGCTTTTGTTAATCATGTCGTGCATCCTGTAGCAGGGCTGGATTTATATGAAAAAATCACAATTCACATGCGATAATACAGATGTGCGACGGAGTGAAGCTGTTGCCTCATTTGTCCTGAGATCCACTGTCACAGCTGGCACCAGAGAGACAAGCACACAGCCAGCTGCGACAAAAGCTTAATCAGGCCGCGGCGCCCAGCGCCCGAGTCAGCTGACGGGGGCTGGCCGACCGAGTCAAGTCTACTGAACTAGTTCCCCGGTCTCGCGTGCGAAGAATGAATGAAGGTCTGGCAAAGAGAAGACTGAGTGATATCGCACTTGTGAACTGTCATTAATTATGTGCATAATTCAAACACGTAATAAACTCAACATCCATCTGCTTGTAGTTTTACTGGGACTGCCTGCCATAGAAGAAAACGTAATGTCTAAGTCAATTGCTTTCTTCTTAACCCTTTGAAAATAATTCGGACGTTATTACGTTGTGGTGTCAAATGTAAGCGATAAAAATGGTTTCCAGGAAATATTTAGGGAGAAACTTGGGTTCAAATATTTCTGAAAAACCCTACCTACAGTGGTTTAACTAGGTTGAGATCCGGGTGGCCTAGCTTCATTGCCTGCATTCGGACTGGGGTGAATTTGGTTATCGTGGGTTCAATCTCCAAGGCAGAAATACTTCTTCTGTGTTCCGCCTAGTTCGTTGGAAAGGCTTCTTAACACGCGCAGTGGAGAGGAGTTTGGTGTCAACGCGCGGTGGAGGGGGTGCTAAAGTGCCTCCCCCGCTGAGATCTCAGAAACAAAAAGGTATCAGAAAAATTCCGTTAGGTGTGCGTGGGCGATGTTGATCTACAAGATGACTAAGTTTCATTGACCTAGGTCCATATCTTCAAGGTCAAACGAGGTCGTAAATGTCAAATCTAGGCTGTGCTAGACACCTTTTGGGAAATGCCGTTAGAATGCGAAAAACCGGGTATACACCAAAATCAGGCCAAGGTCATAGAGAGACGGTACCACACAATGTTCTCTGAAATTTTGAGGTCGAGGTCGTTCAAGGTCAACGACCTATGACGTAACAATATGACATTTCACAATAATTTACAACATACCTGGTACTTTAGCAGCCTTTGGACGGGAATTAAGGGCTTGACCTTGGAAAGACCTTTGATCTTGACCTGTGACCTTGGGTTGCCTCACCTATGAAGTCATAGCATAACATATTCCATACTGAATAATGCCATCTGACGGAAATACTGGGGTCAATGACCTTGACCTTGACCTCCATGTCGGTTGACCTTGACGTATAACCTTATGACGTTATGGTAACGTTATGACGTCACCACCGGTCTATAGTGCAGGCGAACCGGTGCAATCGCGCGATTGCGACGGTCTCAAAATATATGTTTGATTTCGAACGCTTAGAAGTCACAAAATTATCGTCAAATTTCCAAAATGTTTCACCAATCGACGTGCTCATGAATTCTATCAAATGTGGTCAAGCAGCGTTTTCTGGTGGCTAACGGTTCTCCGGCCACCTTGCAAAAATAGGTAAGGGGGTGGCACTTTAGGACCCAATCCACTGCGCGTGTTAAATCACCCACGCCAGTACCCTCTGTTTGTTATGCATATTGTACTCGGATTCTGTGGTGTGCCCTACCATTCTTTTACTTGCGTTGCACTGTCTTGTCCGTGTATCGTTAATCGTTAAGCTGGAGATACATGTGCGGACGTAATTGGGCAAAGTATGCCCACTGTGAGCAGACCGAATAAAAATAGCAACTTGTGATGACGATGGATATGAAAAAGCTGTCCTGATTACTAAACTTTGTCAGGTTTGACTTTGATGGCTTGATGTTACCAAATAAACTCACGATCGGCACAAAAATGGGCACACAAATAACCTCTATATTCATTGGAGTCACTCCCAACATGAGCCTTATTCCAGGGGATATTAGCGATGGCGGTTCATAATTGTTTCCAATGGGCCAGATGGTTCAAGGAAGGAGCTTTCCCGCCGTGGGTATTCCGACCCTGCTGATGCATAATGTCAATCTGGGGATCATCGACGAAGCTACCACGCCACCCTTTCTGTGAAATTCACTTGGACTACCATCTTGGGGCTTGTAAGCTTTCAGCTAATTGTAAGCATGTTGAGTCTGTTTTGCGGCGTGACTAGGCGAGTGGGAGCGTGCCAGCGAGACTGTCCCTCCCGTGGTGCCGCTAACGGTGGCGGACAGCAGCAGCGGAAGCAACAGGCGGCCGTGGCCTCAGCTATGTTGACATAGGCCTGGTAGCGAGGCCAACAGCCACTTAGCGGAGCATTAGCCGCCGATGGGCCGCCGTCACCACACCAACTACAAACGGCCGGCTGGCGGCTGCTGTGGGCTGTCTGCCGCTAGTAACTCGGCTGTGAGCTACTGCTACCCTAGGTGCCTGCTACTGTTACCCCGGATGTCTGCTGTTGCTACCCCGGATGTCTGCCACTGTTACCCCGGATGTCTGCTTCTGTTATCCCAGATGGCTGCTGCTGTTACCCCGGATGTCTGCCACTGTTACCCCGGATGTCTGCTGCTTCCACCCCGGTTGTCTTCTTAGAGGTCAAAAGTTTTGGAATGTGTCACCGAACAAATTTTGAGGACCAATTGTGTCTCCCTCCGGAAAAACCCCTGGAGCTGCCAATTTAGTAGCTTATTTGTGACGACGCTTAGCTAATCCTATGGGAAAGCAGTTCGCGGTCTGATATGGTAGAAAACAAGTCCCAGAAGAAACCACTCACATTCGAAACATTGATGCTGATCTCTGAAACATGAACTGACGTATGTTTCAAGGGATTGCACTCTCTGCGTCAATTTTCAAAGTCGAGTGAAATCCTTTAGACATTTTTCATATTCATAATCAAGTATTTGTGGAGCTCCACCCAGTGGCATTGCAGCATCAGGATTTGATGGGCAAAATGGACTTCTTAATTCATTTCTAGCCAATTACTGCAAGATAATTCAGTGAAGGAAAATGTGTTAAAAATATCAATGATAACTACTTTTCCAACAACAGGAACAATGGCCCATAATTTGAGGCGTTCCTTCCAAAATTGGAAACGCACGTTCCCAAATATGGGAATGCTCGGAGCCTTTTCTCAGAAAGCCCCTAGAGCGCCCCCCCTCGCCCCGGCCACTAGAAAATAATGTGGGAAGCCGTTCACCTGGTCAACTAACACTTCACATGATATTTGGGGGGTCTACTTTGAATTAAAATATCCAGGTTTACACTGTACCTTAAATATTCATTCCGACATCACGAGCTCGCTCCATGGGAAAATACCGACGGAACAACCTGCATTGAAACGGTCTTCCATAACTTTGATTGGATTCTGAGTCATAGTTTCTCAGAAAAAACATGCCAGAATAATGGTAGAAAACTAATTTTTGTCGCAAGAATGTACTAAAAATATTATTTTTCACAAAAGCAATAGTGCCAAGCACGTGGCCAGCGGAGATTGATGCATAAGAAAACTTATCACTTGTGAGTGTTATCAGCTGAAATAATGTTCAAAAGTGGTAATTAAGCAGTTTTTACATTGTTTTACATTGCTAGACATCAAATAAACCTCAATGATTACACTATTCTGCCTTCAAGCAGCCTGTCTTCTTCCGGTGGATTAACCAAGAATAGTGCGCCTTTTCCTAGACCAAATATTCTATGGTCATAAATAATGACTCATAATATCAGGTAAATGGATATAACTTATTAATAAGGCCTCTTGAACAAGCGAAGACAGGTGCAACTGCGGTAAATTTGACAAGTTTTTTTCAGCCGATATTGTTTCTAACTCATAAGTGCTCTAGAAAATACAGCAATACCATAGCATCACAGCAAGGAAGTGCTGTCAGATGTGTTTTAATATTTGGAAGACCTTTTTCCATTTTTGGAAGGAGAGTTTCCAATAATGGTTCATTGTTCCTACTATTGGAAACGTAGGGCTATGATTGGGGGCTATGGTCACAGTTTCAACCCCCCTCACTGGATTAGTGTTAACCCCCGCCCCCAGTTAGGCCAAGCCTGGACTAGGAAGCCAAAGTGCCTGATTTCCTGCTACAGTTTTTCTGGCACCATATTTTTCAATGGATCACCACACATTTGAAAGTGTTCTTAAAGGGAGTGTCCCACTTTTATAATGGGTTTTGATCTGAGATAGCAGTTTTGTAGAGCGTAATGAGAAACCAATATCGACATATTTAATTTCACCTAAAGCTTGCGATATAAAATTTCCGCCAGCTTTAAAGGTCAAGGTAAAGGGGCTTATTGGCTTATTTCAAACCCTGAAAAATACCTTCCACATGGTAGCAGTAATCTGATTGGTCGTAAGCCGTGAGCGTCACCCACTCGCTGAAAATACCATGCTTTCGAATCCAGTCAATGTACATTTGGGTCAAATTATGCCCAATGGCTGCAACACACATCACATTGTTCCTCCCCGGACTTGCCAGAACAAGTATCAATTGTTGTTGTCAAAATCGAACTCTGAAATTGCTTATTTACATCAGAAATGTGCATTATCGTTCGACCACTCAATAAACACGGCTGCCGCAACGACATCTGACGTTCAGTTTTTGCACCAGTACTTCTTGCACTGCACACAAATTGTGTTATGCGGTAACGCTGTGAATGGGCTTTTACAGCGAGTCTATGATCAAGATTTGGGGTTCCACTGATTATTTTGATGACATCACTTATTGTTAGAAAAGAGGAGATATTTCTGTTTTTAGCCTATGGAAGTGGGGAAAAATGTTGTTTTCTGATTTTCAGACCTCTCTTGTTCTTAAATTGTTATTTGTTAGAATTTCGACAAAGTGGTCCATACCTTTAAGTATGGAAACTGGTGAATAATCAATAAGAGCTTCAATATTGAATTCAGATCCCTATGATACGCTACTGATCTCCGTCTCTTTCGGATAAATCTTAATTAAGAATTTGTCACCGGACTCACTTCCAATCCTGCAGCCGATTTTGACCTCTGTATCTACTACTGTTGCCCCAGATATATGCTACCGTTATCCCGGGTGTCTGCTGATATTACTCCGGATGTTTACTACTGCTACCCCAGGTGCCTGCTACTGCTACCCCAGGTGCCTGCTACTGCTACCCCAAGTGCCTGCTACTGAAATGCTACCCCAAGTGCCTGCTACTGTGTCCCCTGATGTTTGCTACTGTTACTCTGTTACCCTGGGTGTCTGCTACTGCTGCCCCAGGTGTCTACTACTGTTACTCCTGCTGATTTTTACTGTTACTCAGGAGCCTGCTACTGCTTCCCCATATGTATGCTACTGTTACCCTGGGTGTCTGCTACTGCTGCCCCAGGTGTCTACTACTGTTACTCCGGCTGATTTTTACTGTTACCTCAGGAGCCTGCTACAACTTCCCCGGTGTCTGCTACTGTGACCTCAGGAGCCTGATAATGCTACCCCAGGTGTCTGCTTTTGTCACCCTGGGTGTCTGCTACTGTTACCCCAGGTGTCTGCTACTGTAACCCGGGGTGTCTGCTACTGTTACCCTGGGTGTCCGCTACTACTACCCTTGGTGTCTGCTACTGTTATATGTGATCAGGAGCTGGAGACTCTCCGGCGTTTGGAGGCAGAATGTATTCAACAAAGACGTATCTCGGTTTAAATAATACCGGAGGGGGTGACGCCGGATGGGTAACACGTGTATCGACTGGAGCAGTCGGCTGCTGGCGGGGGTAGTCGGCACGTGGCTTGGCGCGTGGGTCTTTGTGCCTCTGGCCATCCCTGCACAGTTGCTACACATGTGTTTCCGCATATGACATCATCCCCCATACGGCGAAGAGTGAAACGAATTCTAAATGATTACATGGTCACACGACGGTAAAGAGTGAAACGAATTATGTTATACAAACGTTTACAGACGTACAGTTTAACCTAACGCTATACATATTTCTTCACATTCACACACACTTAAATCAATTTTTAAAGCATGATCTGTCTCATTGTTACAAGCCACAATATGATTTAAATTTCTTTACGCAGGGTCTCACGCGCGGTGAGACTTAACCAACGGATTTGAACACAGGCAGCAAACTAAGGCTGATTGATTATAACCTATTTTCATGTGGAAATGGTTATCGCAAGCGAGGGATCCAGGTTAACACTCGTATCATGGCACAATGTGGCAAACTAATTACTGTGTCATTCTGAAATAACCGTGGTGGATGATGCTATTGATGTGCTGCTCCTCTGCGCAGACTCACGGCCGATGGTCTGCTCAGAAGAACGGGACGATGAAACTTAGGGTGTCGTACCGAATATGGGTGCCGAATAGCCGGAGTTGACTTCAATGGCTCGTGTGTTTAGAAGCATACCGAGGTGTCACGGAGGAAGCTCAAGATGCGATAGCGATGGTCTACTTGAGGCTATAAAAAACGGAAATTCCAAATTTTCAGGTCGGTCCGGCATCCATGAAGGGTCAGTTAAAACGAGAGTTATTTGTGGAGCGGTGATGTTGCCTTATTGAGCGGACGAACGCGACTGAGCCACATCCGGGGAAAGATCGTAGCGAGTGCGGCTGTTGTAGTGGCTCTGTCCAGAGCTGGACTGGTGCCAGATATTGAGATGTCCTCACGCGTGGAGCGTGTAGGGGCCAATGTCATCCGATCAGACGTGCTGGTTGACGTGAATATTAGCGCGACACAGTCTGATGGTGCATGTGCTTTAAAAGTCGAGTTGAAATTTCTGCTGATGCTACAAATGCAGGCGAGCAGATGTTCCTGTTAGGTTGCTGTTTTGTCTGATAGACTAAGTTGTCATTTCTTCGGTATTATCATTGTTCCATTTATCCTCTCCTTTTATGGTGGGACGGATTTTGTCGCATGCTTCATGCCTCGTGTTGCTTATTTTCTGTGGATCTTCATATTAGCTTCGTTTTATAGATTTGCCTTTCATAGTTTTGCTCCGAGGCGTCGTCACCTTGGTAAATGATGTTTTTCGTCATCATTATCATTCCAGACCATGGCTTGGTCGGTGGGGTGCACAGGCTTCTGAGCTCTTGTGCTCTTGGTATAGTGGGTGATTTTTTCTCAACTCCTTTTCTCATGCTTGGCCCTCATTTCGGGCTAAGCAGGCTTATTCCTTGCCTTGTCAATATTTCTTTCTATGGGTATTTCCCATGGCGCTTCTATGGCGCTTTTATTTATTAAGGCATGAGTAATACATTTTCTTTGCGCTTAGGTATTGATCGGGGCTTTTAAGCAATGCCCGATACACATATACATTCAGTACGGTGCTAATTCTAGCAGCTCCTTTGGATATCAGTTACTCTTTTGGTTTCAAAATAGCGTGAATTTGCTATTTAGTTGTTACTTGATTATTGTTCGATATCATAACTTACGATAACGTTCCTTACCTGCAATGTCATGCTTAGAAGAACAGACACGGAGAGGACACGGGCTTGAGTGGTGTTTGTCCGGGACGATGAATGGGCACTAGGCAGCAGAAGAGACGTTGCGTTACACAAATCGGTGACTCGACGATCGATGAAACCAGAAGTGTCGGCGGGGCTGAGGCTGTAAACAAACGAAGTAGCAGGCTGTGAGAAATTGGATGAAGTAAAAATTCAGTTGAGCGGAGGATGAAAATGATGTCCACGCAGTTGGAGTGGGCCAGCCGACAAAGATGTCCGAGCGTAGAAGAGTCGAAGCGAAACTGAAACGCTTAATAAAATGTGAAGTTCCACGCACTTGCAGATCAGAAGAAAAACTGAACTTGTTCATCTGTGGCGGGCCGGTGGCCGAAGCCACCGGCTGCCTCCACTGCTGCCACCAATGTTATATGTGATCAGGAGCTGGAGACTCTCCGGCGTTTGGAGGCAGAATGTATTCAACAAAGACGAATCTCGGTTTAAATAGTGCCGGAGGGGGGTGACGCCGGATGGGTAACACGTGTATCGACTGGAGCAGTCGGCTGCAGGCGGGGGTGGTCGGCACGTGGCTTGGCGCGTGGGTCTTTGTGCCTCTGGCCATCCCTGCACAGTTGCTACACATGTGTTTCCGCATATGACACTACTGTTACCCTTGGTGTCTGCTACTGCTACCCTGGGTGTCTGCTACTGCTACCCTGGGTGTCTGCTACTGCTACCCTGGGTGTCTGCTACTGCTACCCTGGGTGTCTGCTACTGCTACCCTGGGTGTCTGCTACTGCTACCCTGGGTGTCTGCTACTGCTACCCTGGGTGTCTGCTACTGCTACCCTGGGTGTCTGCTACTGCTACCCTGGGCGTCTGCTACTGCTACCCTGGGTGTCTGCTACTGCTACCCTGGGTGTCTGCTACTGCTACCCTGGGTGTCTGCTACTGCTACCAGCCACCCAGTCCAAAGCCACTGACACCCGAGCCGGGAGCCGGATTTTCCGATGTGCGGATTCCCTCTCTTCAGTGAAAAATAGACTATGAAGCCTTGTAGCGAGTTTGTTATCTGGGCATTACTAAAAACTTCAAACTAGCCGATAAGGCAAAATTTGGGTTATTCGCTCGTAACTAGCTTTTACTTCCAAGCTTCAACGAAAAACGTTCATGACTGAAAGAAAGGTTCGTGACTGCAGGCATTATGGATTTCATACGAATTCTGAAGTGAGCTGAGCAGACTAAAAGCTTCAAAATTACACAGACGTGCAGAGCAGAGCGGAGGCCGAAATAACTTAGCTCCTACCAGGTGTGATACAAAGCGTTTTTCTCCTGATTCTGATTTGCACTTTCAAGGTTAGTGAATTTTTCTCACAAATTTTCTTACAAGACAGTTTTTTAACAACCTCGTATGACTAGCAGAAAGTGAGAATAGTGAGAATTTTATCAGATGTGATCCCATGCGTTTTAATTGTGCACTAAACGGCATGTGAAATTTTAACACGGTTTATAGGCATTTTACTAATGAAAAATTTTGTATGACCAGCAAAAGCGGCAATTCTGCCAGCCCATGCAAGCCGTATTCTCTCCACTTTGAAAATCGAAAATCAATATCTAATCAGTAAAAGCCTTTAAATTTTGCGTGTTTTGCAGCACAACATCTTTTCAGGCCCATCCTAAAGTTCCCATGAAAGCGTTTCACCACGTTACAGGCCGAAGTGTCTTTTGAACGCAAACATGAATGCAGTATAGACTGTTCGCATCGTGTGCACCACATTGCTTAAGACGTCAGTAGAAAATATTGTTTTCTATGCTGAGAATCTAACTCGAAACCGAACTATTGTATTTCACACAGACCTCTCGCATCTCATGGAACTATATCGCTTAAGATACCAGTACATGCTTCTTCAGGCTTGTAAAACGAGCTGGAAATTCCGGCGTCGTATCTCACACAGCTTTAGCATGCCGCATCACCACCAGCGTTACCACTGAGCTTTTACTGCAGTCCCAAGACGGCAGCAACTATATCCCAGGGTTGGTGCTTCATATCCCAAGATTTTTCCACACAAAATGGAAATCATATTTTTCAGCATTGGCTAGTGTATTTGTCTCTGGGCTGTGACGTCCCGTAAATTTATTGAGTTTTATCAACGTGGCTGGCATAAACTCCGGTACACGGAAGGAGAAACAGTTTCATTTGCGGTAAGAAATACAGAGCTTCAAGTTGTTGGTACTGCAAATGGACCACTCCACTACCACGCCCCCTATGGCTCGAGCTCTGAGCAGCTCGTGATGCCCCTTCTCTTGACCGCCAGGCTGGCCAGAAGGCGGCCCCTCTCGTTGCCTCCACCTTCAGGCGGATGGTTTGTGATGTCTTCACCAGACTTGTTGATGACTCAAATTTTTTTGAGTCGACTCAACTGACTCACGACTTAAAGGCTGACTCTGATTCTGGCTTGACTCACTGTATTGAAAATGGTGAGCCAACTCGACTCAACTCAAATCCAGAAATGAGTCGACTCAACTCTGACTCAAACAAATTGAGTCAGAGTCGACTCCGACTCAGAATGGTGGACAAGTATGTTCATAAAAATGCACATTTCCTTTCATAGTAGACACATTCCAGTACATTTGATCATGGGATGAACTATTAATAATCTGCACATTTCTTTCCATAAAATGTCAATTGCAATGCATTACTTCATGACATAAATTATGTCTGCATACGAATGAAGAAAGGTGCTAAATGCGAACATGTGAGTGAATTGAAGGGCCTGAGGGCTTTTCATTTTGATGGTATGTCCTTCATGACTAGTCATAATTGAGGCAATAAGCGAGGTTACAAACACAAAGAACAGGACTCAATGGTTGAACATTTGACATTTTGAGTGGCAATTCCTGCCCCAGTGCATTCTGAACAATCCTGTGACAAATTAAGCTTCGAAATAAATACTAAGCCGAGTCGACTAGGACCCTCCCTCCCGTGCTGCTGCAACACCTCAATCAAAAACAAAACAAATAATGAACGATTGCGTCATCCTCCCGAAAAAGCTGTAATGAATACTGCAGATGGCGCACTAAAGACATAACGCGAACCTAACCTCCATGGCACAAAAGAGGACGATAAATAGCACTTCAAAGTCACGTGACTTTCAAAAACTAAGTAATTGTCCTGCCCTCAGGCTACAGTCAGGCTAAAAAATAAAAAAGCTAACATATTATAGCGCACAATGATGGTTTGGTGACAGGCGTGGCGCGCATGGGGTGCAGCTGCAGTGGTATGTTGTGCAGTGGGCGGGCGGTGGTAAATAGGTAAATAATCATCAGCATAATTTAAATAGTGGTGGCTTGTGAGAGACTTGATGTGTAGGGAATGCCAGGGATAGGACTAAGTCTTACTTTCCGTATACAGTTGACAGTAGGTACAGCGCTGTGTCGTCAGTGTTGATATTATCTACCAGGTGATGTGCTCAAACCATGACCAATTAAGAAAGTACTTTGAAAAAAACAGCTAATTGAGGCTTTCAGTTTCCGTTTTGACCCATTTCAAGACTTGTGTGCAAAACAAGATTTTTAGTATCCTCTATCTGGCGCTTATATTACTTAGTATTTTTTCAGTCAACCAAAGCAAGAAAACAGAAAATAAAGATGTGGCTTCCTAAGGATCCTAAGAGTGAATTATTGCATGATTATCAGCTTAGGACTTTGTATGGTGTGCACTCTCAAAGTAAAAAAGTCTGAGTGTGTGCCAAATCGCATTTTTCTGTATGATTTTGCATGCTATTGCTAAGATTTAATGGAAAATAACTAGCAATTATGTGTGGTTCTGAAACTGTATATTTTACACAACTTATTGTTGTTAATGACTGATCCCGGGATGAGCGTAGTGGGGATATGAAAATGATAAAGTACCTACTATTCGTGAATTGCAATATGAAGTCTTCAAAATTAGTCATGCAAATTTCTAAAGTGTCAGCCATGTGATCGCATATGTTAAGAAAATAGAGTGTTGAGTCGACTCCTGACTCCTGACTCACAGCTCAGAAGCTGACTCCGATTCTGACTCGTAATAATAATTTTTGGGGCTTATCGACGCTCCAACTGCCAGGGTCATACGGCGTCGCCAACTCTTTCCCTGTTGGAAGGGTTTCGCGGGAGCTAGCTTGCTCCTTGTTCAGGGAAGCCGCCGGGCCTTGAACCCGGGTCGGCTGCGTGGCAGACAGCTACGCTGACCACTCCACTACCGCGCACCCCGATTCTGACTCGACTCAACTGGTCGAGCACTTGAGTTGACTCAGACTCAACCCAAATCTGGAAGTGAGTCGACTCAACTCTGACTCAACGAAAACTTGAGTCGACTCAGAGTCGACTCTGACTCTGAGTCGCGACTCAACAAGCCTGGTCTTCGCCCGGTTGACCTAATGCAGATCCATGAGTTCGCGTTAAACTTAGAGAATAGGTAATTACCCAGTCTTGATAAGTTTTATACAGAAAGATTCGGCATCGCATTTGTTATGATCTCTTTATCAGGAAGGAGGCTGACGATTATTTCTGAGTTAGAAATGAATACTCTCCTAGGCAGATCCAGGACTGCCAATCAGGGAGGCATCTTCCCGGGGGAAACCATCCAAATCAAGGGGGGCATCACTTTTGCTCGGCAAAACCTATAAGTTGGGCGCAAAATCCTATCGGTGGGCGCCCATTTTGGAATCCTGTGGGAGGGGGAACGAAAGAAACGACATTTTAGGGGGACGCCATCGCCCTTTCAGGGGTGCGCCATGACCATTTCAGGGGGTGCCGAGAGGCGATCGAGGGGGCACGTGCCCCTCTTTGCCCCCTGGATCCGCGTGTGAATAGTCTGAATATGTGTGTAGAGGATAGCACGCCTGCTCTCTACGCGGCCAACCTTGGTTCAAGTCCAGGCGGCTTTGATGAACAAGGAAAAAGCTTACTCTCGGCAATCCCTTCCGAAAAGAGAATATTTTGAGACGTCATCATATATGACCCTGAACATTGGTGAATTTGTAGCCCAGAAAAATTACTGCATATGCTAGAACAGCGAAAGTATTAATGAAGCCTCTCGATTGCAACAATAAATTGATAATTGACCTGCCTGAGTGAATAGCCTCTCCACAGATGCCGTCTAGTGGGGAAGTTCTATCAGGTCAAACGGACATTACAAATTTATAGGTCCATTACGCCTTGTTAAATGTACGTTTTATGTTATTTTAGGAATTTTTAATCTTATAATTTTAAAGGTTTCCTAAACTTTTATGATTTATATTTGGGCACATTAAAACTAGAAATTTTAATCACAGCGCCCGGGATCACAAGATCAGCAGCTCAAATCCCATGATCCCAAGGCACAAGCCCGTATCCCAAGATCTTGGGAAAAATCCCAAGGGGTGGTAACGCTGCATCACCACATAGTTTACCATGTCATGACGACTTTGATGCTCGATATACTTTCGCGCTCACAGCGTCTGTCTCTGACAGGCTCACACCAGGGATACATGAAGCTCTCAGACAACTCCACGATACCATACATCAGACCGTACACAAACAGGGCAAACGCGCAGAGCAGCACTGCCCCACAAACACAGTCTGCCTCTGCCACCACTAAGTCATACACCAGCACCTGGCACTTCTCATGTATCTCTCCTATCGTCGCAGGAGAGCCTCTTCCCTATCCGAAAACCTCTGGGGCTGCCCCGGTGCCCACGCCAGGACCTTGCTTACACGGTCTGGAAACTGATGAAGCCATTAAATCACGCTAGTGTCCATTTCTTATCAGTCTAATGAACCTCCCTCTTTCAGGCCTCCTAGACACCTTTGGTTACAGGGAGTTACGCCATATGCTCCTCCAAAAGAGGGTGATAGGAGGCGGATCAGTGTGTCAGTTCAGGTTTGCGAATGAGAAAAGAGTAGGGGTCGTGGCCGTTATGGTTGTTGGTGCCAGGGTACCAGCAAAACCAGGTTAGAAAGGCTCCTGTCCCATGAGCATGTTACGGCGGTGCAGACAACACAAAGCGTATTCCCCTCGTCACTTATCTTACATTGCTCTTTGAAAAGAAACAAATACTTAAAAATTCCAACATCATTTTTCCATGATGACAGGGCAGGATGTTTATTATACAAATTCACGTTCTTGGTTCCATGATTCACTTCCATAACATGTTTTAGATGTGGTACTTCTTTAATCTTCGCCCGGGTGGGGGGTCTTTTTAGACCCCCCTCGGGTTTTTCCGAAGCGACCAAAAAACGGCGGCGCGCAGCGCCGCCAAACTTGGTCTAGCTGTTCCTTCATCATTTTTACATCTTTCCTGAAAATTTCAGCTCAAGGTCATATCAGGTCAGGTCACCAGGCCAGGTGAAGTGACCTCACCTCAAAAATGCTTAGGACCGCATAACTAAAAGAATGGTTAACCGATCAAGTTGAAACTCATACCACATATTGGGCTCACCAGGAGCTACAAAATTTGTTCCGGGATTTTTGATATTGGTGACCTAAGGTCATGTGCAGAGCATGACCTCTCCATTGTAAATACATGGGGAAAATCACGAAATTAGCTTTTCTCAGTAAGTATGGATGGAATCAACTTCAAACATCGGTTATGACCTGCTCTTAGCCCATTTCTGAAGTTGATGCCAAACATTTTGACTTGTGATCTTTAAAAGGTCACCTTAGGTCAAATAAGCATTTTTGGTGTTTTACTCTATAAATTTTTAATAAACTAAGATAGAACTTCTATTTTGTCACCGAAGTGTTTGTATAGTCACTGCAAGTCAAATGATATGCATCATGACTATACCAGGTCAAGTTGGGTCAGACCGTTGACCTGGGTCAGGTCAAATTCTTAAATTTGACTTGGCATAGCAATATCATATATCATTCGATTCGTATTGACGAGAAGATTGCAATGGTGCATAAACTATGGCTGTATCTTGTTTGGTTTGGAAGCTATTAGCGAGAAAGTAAACGCCCTTATGCATGGGTGGCTATGGACATTCCCAAGAATATGCCCAATATTCAGTGACCTGTAGCTCCCTAGGCTTTGACCCGACACGAAAATAAATGACACTGCAATGAAAGAGCATCTCAAGAGCTTTCCAATTGTGCTAGAAAAATGTTTCTAGCTCTCATAGTTTCTGATATATATATGGGTTTCCTAGTACACCTCATATTAGCGATTTTGACCTATTTTGACCTCTGGTGACCTTGATATTGACCTGACAAGAAAAATGACCGAAGTATTTTCGATATCATTTTTGAAGAGCTTTCGATTGCCGTTTTGCGCTTTTTTCTAGCTTGCTTAGTTTTTGAGATCGTGGGGGTCTTTTTAGCCCCCCACCAGGGCGAAGGTGGCTCGTACCCGCCACCGGGGCAAGGGTTAACACACCCTGTAAATACGAGAGTTGCGTATTCAGCGGTGTTATTCACACGATGCGCCTCCCATTTACTATGGACGGCTATCAGAAGACAGTACCTCACACTCTCTAAATATATTACCCGCTAACTTACATTGCTCAAGCATGAGAAGAGCGTGCTATCCCATCTCACATCAAATAAAAGTTGGGTACCTGGTCGCCTGCCGGTTGGACTTCCTGCGCTCGCTCGGTGGCCACTGGGGAGCTCCTGAAGCGTCATTCGGCATGGTTTGTGGCTCGTCAACTTCATCACACCATCAATTCGTAACGCCTGCTCCTCTTGTTCCAAGTGCCGTCCAAAGATGGCCGTCAAATTTGCGCCTGCGAGCTGTTGGTGGCAGTGTGACTCCCGGGACTGGCAGCACTGCCGTTCTCGGCTCCTGCTGCGAACGAGTATTGACACGGACGAGGTGGTGAGAGACATCCGACCATCACATGGTAAAGACACATAAATAAACTGTAGCGATACAAGCCTGCGCTCTTGATGAATGCTCAGACAACCACCTTGCTTTAGAGGAAGGCTGAATGATGCAGCGGCCCCCAGATGTTTAATGTAGCCATAACTTCAGCTGAAAGTTAGGTCACTTAGGTTCATACAGTAGGGCTGAGAACCCAAATATCAAACGCCACGGGACATCGATCTCCTGATTTTTTCCTTACTTTGGTACTAGTCATTAGCAGGGATGCGGAGCCGGAGCCGGAGCCGGAGCCGGAGCCGGTCGGAGCCGACCATTCTGCCCGGAGCCGGAGCCGGAGCCGGAGCCGCCGAAACACTTTTGATCGGAGCCGGAGCCGGAGCCGGAGCCGTCAGAAAGGGTCCGGCTCCGGCTCCCAAAGAGCTCTAAAATTACCAAAAATCAAAAGTGAAATGGTCACATTTTACCTCGTGAGATGCCGCATGGAAACACCTTTATTCACCTGAAATATTACATTTTCTCAATATGTTATGTATATCGAGATTAATGCAATATTGCAACTAGGGTGTTCCGTAGACGGTCTCACTCTCGGGCAGGTAATGCGCCCCGGCCATTTAGCATGGGCAGAAATTGGCAACAAATGAAAGCATTAGCAGACACTGGCGGATCCATGAGGGGGAGCAAAAAAAGGCAGTTGCCCCCAAACTGCCCAATTTTTGGCGATTTAAACCATATGTTTTTCACGATTTACCCGATACCGTCGGCCTGCATCCGCCCCTGTTGACAGACGCAGGGGGATGCCATTCCGGTCATGCCCCCCCAAAGCCCTGGAAGGGGGCAGACTATCTTTGGCCCCCCAAAGGCCGAAGAAATTGTTTGAAAAAGGTGTTTACACTAGGTCTGTCGAGCAATAAAATATTTTGTCCCACCTCCCCCCCAGGAGAGCTATCATGTACTCGGAGAAGTAGTTTATACTAGGTCTGTCGAGAACCCAGGGCAAAAGGCGCAGAAAACAGCATCCCCGTCACTCGATGCGGCACTAGCCGACTTCAAAAACTTGGGTCGCCTAAAGAGGGCGACCGTATGCGACATCTTAGATAGATATCCAGCCATCATCCAGCCGGCTAGCCTGGTAATGGCCGCGCTACGAGTTACTCAGGTGTCCGTGGAGAGGTTGTTCTCCGCGATGAAGCTACTGCTTACTGATCTCAGGTCCAGACTAAGAGCAGACATATTGGAGGCAATGTTGCTGCTCCGCTCCAACCGCGATTGGGTGGTGTAGCGAGCGAACCAGCTGCTGGGCCCTGGGCAGTAGGGTTGTTGGTTTCGATTTTTCTCGAAAAGGAATTATGCCATCAGCCTATCTGATGTGTTTTTTGATGTTGAACACTGTTGGCTTAGGGTCGTTCAAAAAAACTTTTTTCTTTTTCAGACTCGAACCCACTTTTTCCCATTATATATTCAATTCTGATTTCAATGAGCCACATTCCAAGCGTCTACGACAGCGGGAAAGATCGCCTCAAAACGATTAAAGATTTCATGTTTCCGGCGCGATTGGCCGCCCGGCGTTGCAGTCTCCCCTTGTTAAATTGGGATATAGGGGTGCATAACCTACCAGTAAAGACAGCGTGGCATGTGCGTGCGTATAAGAGCGGTAGATGGGATTTAACATGCAGGCATTTACCTGTCAGATGTATTTGTAGCGCAATACAAATACATGTTATTCCACAAAAGACCTGAAATTAAATGATTCAGCACCCTTGTACTCTAAATCCCGACAGAACATGAATGCCTTCCGGAGGCAAACCTTTCTCTAGTAACTATCGCTGGAGAACGTCGTGAGGCAGGTGCTTCTCCCTATTTTCCTGCGAACTATTTAAGAGCTCTGGTACTGATAAAAGAAGATCCTGTTTCATATTTTTACCCTTTAGGTGGCTCACGAAATATTCCACCAGCTTCACTCCACGTTCTGTGGGACCGTTCACGACAGTACGTTCTGGAATACCTTGAAACAGGGGAAGCTATACCAGTCACCAGCTTCTCAACGGAGCCATTTCATGTCAGAATCTTTCAGATTCAGGCGCTCGAATACCATCCAGCTTTCAGGAATGAGAAATTGGGAGAGGCTTGGTATCGAGCCGAGCTCTTCATAGCCTCTGTTGGAAACTTTAGCCTGCCCTAGTCAAATGTGAATCGTTTGCTGTTTTGGCCAATTGTTGTGCGACTGGCTCCTTACCTCCACGATGGTGGTTCTCACCAGCGCACAGAATATAACTTTCTGTGCACAGATACCACAGCTGATGACAAATTGACTTCAGCACATTCAGGGCGATTTCTATATTAACTTAATGAAAGCACTGCATTGCATTTTATGGATAGCTTTGAGGCTCATAGAAGGCTCTAAAGCTGACTATCCGCGACGGAGGAACCCAAATGCATGGCTTAGAACCACTTATGAGGAAAGCCGCTAACTATTTCGGAGTCTGAGTGGCTCAACCGGTTAGCGCTTGCGCTCGGCTTGGCCAATGACATTCATTATGTGCTGGGTGTCGTGGGTTCGAGCCCACCCAGAGGCAGAATCTGGCGCCCTGCTCTAGCCCGAGCTAATTCTTTCCCCTCTCCTCTGATGCCATATGACCTGAGCAGTTGATGCGTTTTTAAACTCCAAAAATTATAATATTCTGTCTTTACGTATCTTCTGGAATGATGAACGGAATCTGACACAGTAGTAGCACGCACTTCATGCCATAAATGTCCTATATTCCATCATATGGCTCGCTGGTGAGCTCCGGGTCTTCTAAACAGACAGTTGTTGGAGACAACCTCTCCTGACAGCCACACGTAAACCAGCTTGCGCAATTCGAGATAATACTCCGGTATTGTGTAGAGGCGCTGAAGTCAATGTGCAAACGCAACTGTTATTTGTGACCAGAAAGTTATAATCTGCTTCGCAAATAAGAATCACAATGCTGAAGGTAAAAAGGCAGTGATAAAGTACCTGGCCTAAACAGCAAAACCATCCACCTTTCAGTTAGGTAGGCTAAAGTTTCCGACAGAGGCTATGAAGAGCTCGGCTCGATACCAAGCCTCTCCCAATTTCTCATTCCTGAAAGCTGGATGGTATTCGAGCGCCTGAATCTGAAAGATTCTGACATGAAATGGCTCCATTGAGAAGCTGGTGACTGGTATAGCTTCCCCTGTTTCAAGGTATTCCAGAACTTACTGTCGTGAATGGTCCCACAGAACGTGGTGTGAAGCTGGTGGAAGATTTCGTGAGCCACCTAAAGGGTAAAAATATGAAACAGGATCTTCTTTTATCAGTACCAGAGCTCTTAAATAGTTCGCAGGAGAATAGGGAGAAGCATTTGCCTCACGACGTTCTCCAGCGATAGTTACTAGAGAAAGGTCCGCCTCCGGAAGGCATTCCTGTTCTGTCGGGATTTAGAGTACTAGGGTGCTGAATCATTTAATTTCAGGTCTTTTGGGAATAACATGTATTTGTATTGCGCTACAAATACATCTGACAAGTAGATGCCTGCATGTTAAATCCCACCTACCGCTCTTATACGCACGCACATGCCAGGCTGTCTTTACTGGTAGGTTATGCACCCCTTTCATCTCAATTTAACAAGTGGAGACTGCAACGCCGGGTGGCCAATTGCGCCCGAAACATGAAATATTTAACCGTTTTGAGGCGATCTTTCCCGCTGTTGTAGACGCTTGGAATGTGGCTCATTGAAATAAGAATTGAATATATAATGGGAAAAAAGTGGGTTAGAATCTGAAAAAAAATTTTGAACGACCCTGCTGTAAGCTCATCGAAGTTTTTCTTTGCGGGCTGTCCAAGCTTTACTTGATCGTTGTATCTTTAATTTTTATGTGGGTTTGCGGGCATGTCTCACCCATATTTCTGTTTTCCATAACAGTGCAGTGCAGTTTGCCATAGGTTGGTGTGTAGGTTGGTCCAGTTTTGAGGTTCACTGGCCTTTGGCATCTGGTCAAGAGCGTTCGTTCATCCAGTCGCCATTTTTCATTCGCACAAATACATAGTCACTTTGTATCTGATGGACTTTCACGCCCTTGAGAACGTTTCGATCACATTTTGGATATAGGTACATTGCCGGAGCCGGAGCCGGAGCCGGAGCCGGTCGGAGCCGACTATTTTGCCCGGAGCCGGAGCCGGAGCCGGAGCCGTTAGGACACTGAACCCGGAGCCGGAGCCGGAGCCGGAGCCGAAATCATAACCTCGGACCGGAGCCGGAGCCGGAGCCGTCCAAAATTGTATCGGCTCCGCATCCCTGGTCATTAGCCTAAATCGATAAATTTCAAAATGTATTTACCAAAAACGGACACCCCACGTTTTTTGCTTTCATGTGTGCCTAGCGTTTTGGCATAAAAATTATTTCGCTGGGATATTGGGAAATTTTCTCAAAATGCCTTTCAAAATGTGGTGTTTTTCAACCTTTTTTGTTGTTTTGCCCGAGAGAATTAATTGTTATACTTATGCAAAATAGTAGCTCATTTTAACCGTCTCGATGAGAGAGAGAGCCGTTAAAATATAAAGATCCTGCTGAAAAGTTAATATTTTAGAAATTAGGATGACTTGAAGTTTTGCTCACGTGAGTTCCGCACGGTCCGAAACGAAACTTTGCTTCCAGCATATCTCTAAACAATTTTTGCCAGTAACCCTCTGGCTATTTTACCTCATCTGTTTTATTTGATGAATTGATTTTCCATGTGTCTGTTTTCCTGTCCATTTTCCTATGCCTAGCCTCATTTTCCATTCCAGATATCCATAATGGCCCCAAAAACCAGAGGAGTTTCAAGTGGTCTCCCTGAACTCATTGGACCCAGCCAGTGGCGTAGCCAGGATTCGGCCAAGGGGGTCCGACTACCGTCGGGGGCCCCCCAGGCCGGGGGTCCCCTTAGTAGTCGGGGCCCATCTCCTATATGTGTCGTATAATATTTTGGCATTATAACATTTACACGACGGAAATTTTTCTATCCCTTCTAAAGTGTTTGCTATTATTTTGTTTATAGTTTGATTATTCTCGCTACAACCAAGTGTTGGTAAATTTAGGTCACCAAATATTAGGGCTGGCCATTACCTATATGACAGCGTGGCTATAATAACAGTTTTGTGGCACATTTCGGGAAATCAAATGTTGCTGCGTGCACGATGTTAAACCTGACTTTACCTCAATTCACTCTGGTAATCAGGTATGAAGTCATTGAAGGTCAGTCGTTTTGAGTACGAATAAATGGTCTTCTACGGAAAATGATTACCAATTTTTTCCGGGTGTTGAATTCATGAACTCTTCAATCAGAAAGTTTCCAAAGAAATGGAAAAAGTGAATAAAAATACAAGGGATATGGTGGATGGTGGTATTCCGGACGTCATATAACGTCTATTCCGCGGAAAGATCCTGAAGAATTCACCACAGTTACTTTCTTACCCTTGCTATGTTGTAAATGAGCAAATTACCAAAACAATAGGCGCCTGAGATAACTATCGCCTTGGATTACTCTGTCATTGATATTCTAAACCTTTCATACCGATTTTTTTGTGGGATTATGCTCATCAATGTGTGTCATTTTCCTTGTTTGTCTGGTTTTCCTACGAAAATATTTGAAAGTTGTTTATTTCAGAATATTTAGGACGGTAGTTATTGGGACTAAGCTAATGGATTGAAAACTAGCTGAAGTTCCAAATTCCCTGTTCGATTTGCTATTATGGATGCTAAAATTAGATTAATTTTTGCCTTTCCTTCAGTAATGGTGTCTGATCAACATGTTTCAATTTGTCTTTTTGGTACGCAATGGGAACATATACATTTTCCGAGGCATATGATTTTCGAAAATCTTCTTTGAGCCTAGGATCTCAAGCAATATCTCTGGATTGTATTCTAAAATCTAAAAGAAATGGAAAGGAAAAGAGACGCTCCATAAAAAGGATATATGAGTGTGCCCCAGATGCTATATAAAACCTATTCCATGGACAGTCCTACTGATGAAACTGCTCACTTACTCCTCCCTAGCCATTGGTTGGAGATCCCGGGGGCTTGGGGAGGTGAGTTCTTCCTTGGAATTTAGGTCTCTGATAGGCTTTGTACAGGGCCTGTATTGCTATGCCAGTGTTAAGCCATCCAGGACCACCACCCACCGCTCCCTCCCCCCTGCCTTCTGGGTCGAGCAGAGATCTCCAGGGGCCTAGCACTTCACATGGCGCCGAAACCAGTATCTGGGACCCCCGAAAACAACACTTTTACCGCAAATCAGTACTTACGTCCCCCAAAACCAGCATTTGGGGGTACCATGAGACTACCTACTGGGACTCCCTGGAACTTACTCTCGTGAGGCCCTGAGGATAACTTTGAGGGGAGGGGAGGAAGGAGAAGAATGCTCGCTGAGACTAGCTTTTGGGGACACTTGAGGACAGCTTCTGGGGACCCCTGATACTAACTCCTGGAGACTTCGTGAGACTAATTGTCGGATCTCAGAGATTAGCTTTCCGGCCCTCCTTACACTAGAACTGAAAGATCCCCTGAAAATAACTCGGGCTTCCGAGATCAGTTCTTGGGGGACCTGAGACTAGCTCTGGGGCCGCCTAAGACCAACACTTGGCGCTACTCACAAGGTTAATTTCCGGCCCCTCTCCCGATTAGATCTCAGGGAGTCTCTGATACTGATTCACGGCACCTCTTGACCAAAATTGTGGACTCCTGAGAATCTCTCGGGGCTCCCTAGATTAGTTATCGGCAGCACCTCTGGGCCTATTTATCGGGCCCCCAGATTTCTGGGGGAGTGGGCTGAGACTGACTCTCGGGGCCATCCAGATTAGCTCTTGGAGATCCCCTGAGACTGTCTCTGGGGTGGGGCGGGGGGCTGGGAATGACTTCCGACAGCCCTCTGAGACTAACCCTGGGTCGCCCCCTGAGACTAACACTCGAGGAGGGAGGTGTGGAAGCACCCCTGAAACTGAGTATTTGGCACGGCACTCCCGAGACTGCCTCTCGGAAGCCCAGATTAGCCCTCAGATGTCTAAGGCTAACTTGGAGCCGTGAGACCAAAATTCGGGAGCACCTCTGGGAATTACTCTCAAAGCCCCAAAATTAGCTCTTGGATGAACCGGAGACTAGCTCACGGGAACACTCTGAGACTAACTTTTAGGGCCTCCCTGATATTGACTCTCGGGGCCTCTTATGCAACAACTAGGGGGGAGCACAGCCTCAGGCTAAATCTCGAGGGTTCCCAAGATTACCCCTCAGGGGCCTCCTGAGATCAGTACTCTGCGGATCTAATGAGACTAACTCTCGGACCCCTAGATTAACTCTCGGGACCACCTGAAAGTAAATATTGACTCCTGAGAGAGACGCCCCTAAGACTATGGGACTGAATATCGGGGGTCCTCTAAGACTCACTCTCGGGGTCCCCTTGACCGACCCTTGGGGTTCTCTGAGACTGACTCTCATGGAGCCCCCTGAAATAGTCTGTCGCGGGGCCCTGAGAACCATTCTCTGGGGGACCCTGGGACGAGCTCGGCCCCATGGGGCCAATTCTCAGGCCTCGCTCATAAGTCCCCTCGATATCGATAGTCGGGGGGCACCCCGAGGTCAATATTGTCCCCCCCACTTCCCGAGATTAATGTTCGCTGCTCCGGAGCCATCGATACCAATGTTCGGGGGATCCCTGAGACCAGCTCTGGGACTCCCTAAGACCAAGATCGAAAGACCCGTGAGACCAAGCTCGGGGGCCTCTGAGACCGAGCTCAGGGGCCCCCGAGATCCATGTTTGGTACTCTGGAGCCCTCGATACCGATGATTGGGGGCCCCTGAGACCAGGCTCGGAAAGCCCCTGAGACCAAGTTCGGAGGTCCCTTGAGACCAAGCTCAGGGGTCCCTGAGACCAAGCTCGGGGCCCCCGAGATCAATGTCTGGTTCCCTAGAGTCTCGATACGGATGATCAGGGGCCCCTGAGACCAAGTTCGGAGGTCCCTTGAGACCAAGCTCGGGGGGCCCCTGAGACAAAGCTCGGGGCCCCCTGAGGCCAAGCTCAGGGTCCCCCGAGATCAATGCTCGATACTCTGGAGTCCTCAATACCGATGATCGGGGGCCCCTGAGACCAAGCTCGGAAAGCCCGTGAGACCAACTTCGGGGGCCCCCTGAGACCTAGCTCGGGGGCCCCTGAGACCAAGTTCGGAGGTCCCTTGAGACCAAGCTTGGGCGCTCCCTGAGACCAAGCTCGGGGGCCCCTGAGACCGGGCTCGGGGGCCCCCTGAGACCAAGATCAGGGGGCCCGTAAGACCAAGCTTGGGGGCCCCCTGAGACCAAGCTCGGAGGTCCCTTGAGACCAACCTCGGGGGGCCTGAGATCGAGCTCGGAGGGACCCCTGAGACCAAGCTCAGGGGGCCCCTGAGACCAATGCTCGTGTTTTCCAGTGCATAAGGTCAGCCCAAGGGGGGGTCCGCGGACCCCAAGGTTCCCCCTTGGCTACGCCACTGGACCCAGCAAGGCTTTTGTTCCGAGCGAAATTCCCTCCCAACGGGCTGTTTTGCAGTATGCCCTTCTTCTTAGAGAGCGGAATGTAAGCATGAAACGGTACTCAACGGCCGATATGGCGAGGGACGTATGAGAAAAAGTGGCAGAGGTGTGTCTTTAAGTGAATCCTGTCTTAAAACCTCCCGTCACGCTCTCGTCACGGGGTATCGGAACAAGAGCGGAAAAGTTATGGAGAAAATTGATTGACATTGTATGGAACAGGGTTTCTGACCCAGCCGATGTACAGAGCGTAGAAACAGATCTGGACAAACTATTCGATGTCGCTGCATGTCAATATAAGATTATGAGTTGTTCAGATTGTGACTGCACCCAAGGCCCTAGAATCCCAGTTGGTTCAAGTTTTCTACTAGTAAAATTTTTGGTCGTTTTCTTGGTATCCACTAAAAAAGGAAACATCTCCTTATTTGGAGGGCTAAAATTTAAGCTTTTTGGATAAATTGAGTTTAGATATTTAAGAAAAGAGCCATGGAATACATTTCTTTGCACTTTAATGTCTGCAAAGTGAAATGTGTTGACAAATCTAGTAGCTTTGGTATGTTATACTAAAAAGTATACTAGTCTGGCAATCCTACTACGGTTTTTACTGAGCTGCAACACTAAAAGAGAAACATGACAGGACCAAGCGAGAATAAAAACCAATGAAACGACATAAGGGGTGAAGGGAGTGATTTGGGTAAATACGGAAATAGTAACGATAGTAGGAAAGATCACACCTCAGAGCCGGATTATAGCCGCTGCTCAAAGCCTAAATGCAACACGTGCCGATCGCTCTAACAGTTGCAGTCATTGGCGTCGAAAGCAGCATGGACCTGGGATATCCCACGTCCATGCTCATATGTGCTCCCCATTGGCTATTGGAGGACCAAGTGTCCCCTTGTCTCCTGCATCGGCCAAGTGCCAACTCTTCCCCCTCCCTTGTCATCATTGCCGGACCACTATCCTGTCCCCCGTAAAAATTCCCTGGTTACGCCTCTGACTGACCCCATTGAAACCCGTAAATGTGATTAAAATTTACCCAAAGTTATTGTAATTGGGTTGTTTATATATACAGAGCACTAGTCATAGGCGGATCCAGGATTGCCAGTCGGAGGGGAGGGGGCGGGGCATTCTTCCCGGCGAGGGGCTGTCATCCAGACCAGGGGGCTTCATTCGGACCAGGATTTGCGCCCACCTGATGGGTTTTGCCCACCTGATGCTTTTGGCTGGCAAAACCCATCAGATGGGCGCCAAATCCTATCGGCGGGCGCTGCTTTCCGCATCCTGCGGAGGGGGATGGGAAGCGACATTTCAGGTGGCGCCATCGACCTTTCAGGAGGCGCTGTGACCATTTCAGGTGAAACCTCGAGGGGCCCATCGGGGGACACTCGCCCGGGCTTTGTCCCCTGGGTCTGCCTATGGTACCAGTGGCGGATATAAGGAGGTTATGGGGCTCACGAGGCTCCTAAATTTCGAGGGGGCCCCTCCGAGATATCTACTAATATCTGTATAAGCAAAGGCTGTTGGGAGGCTGTTGTGGAGGACAGTGGCGGGTACAGCACTATTTCGGGTGGGGCAAGGGGGGTTTGAGCCTCCCCGCCATGGCCTCACATCAGCATCGGCCTATGCATTTACTAGACACTAACATCGGGGGAGGGGGGCTCGAGCCCTAGTCCCCTTGTATCAGCCACTGGCAGTGGGGGAGGTTTGAGTCTTCTAGCCTCCCCAAAATAAGTCCTGAACCCGCGACCGCAAGGTACCTCAAACAGTCTGTCCGTCTCGCTAAGAAACCTCCATCGGAAAGACCCGTACTTCGTATTTCATCTAAGCAACGATGACGCGAAGGATGAAATTACAATGCTATTAGCTTGATGATGACTCTTAAGAGCATTGGAACATCACTGCGAGAAAAGCCCTGAAGTCCCTGCAGGCCGGATTTAGGGCTGCAGAAACTCTGTACTGGCTAGAAATATGATCAGACTTGTCAACTAAGCCATTTTTGACGTCTTTCAGTCATTTGCAAGCTTTACTGACCATGTCAAATATACCCAGTTTGCCGATACTTCAAGCCGCAAAACGCCTGCGGCATCGCGGCGATGACGTCACCGCCGCAAAATGCCAGGCAACTTGAACGGGGGCTGACTGCACCGGCTGCGTTGACAAGGCACACGTTATCTGTCAGTGTGAAAAGGCAAATAAGATTCTGGAAAATGATCTGAGCTTCATCAAGGCTCGGAGGGAAAAGCAGGGCGAAATATCTTCAATGCAGATGTCCTCTGTTGATCAACAGGAAACGAGGAAGATAAACGAAAGGTTGAAACGACGCAAACTGGCAGAGCCTAATCAAAAGAGGAAACGAGTTCCGGAAGACACTTCTGGCTGCTCATCCAGAAGCAACACCAATACTGATTGGCAAATGAAGAACGAGCCATCACTCGCGGAAGAGGTTGAATAATATTCACCATGTCTGCCTCAGAATCATGCGAGAAACACTGTCAAGATAGACCAGACAGTCATGGCTAGCATCAGATACGCAGTGGCGGATCTAGCCAGTTGGTTTGGGAGGGGCAAACCAAAGTCGAAAAGCAAAAAAAACAAAAAAACAAAAAAAACGTCGCGCAGTGAAAAATTGCGCTACAATATGCCTTTTCGGTAGGATTTTGGGAACTGGAGACGAAAAGCAAAAGAAACGTCATGGGGTGAAAAATATGGGCTCAAGTTACATTTTTCCTATCCAAGCCCCAATATTTACACTGAACTTCTCTAATTCTGTTTGAAGTTGAGAGTTGAAGCACCAAAATTTTGCTTACAAGCTAAAAAGGAGTCGGGGGAAAAAGGAGGTCGATCGCTTTGGGGGGGGCAAAATCATAGTTTGCCCCGAGCTTTTCCGTTTGGGGGCAATTGCCTTTTTGCCCCCCCTGGATCCGCCACTGCAGATACGGTGTGTCTGTTCGTGTCACTGCAGCCATTGCGAGTGCTATGCTGATGGATTTTGGTGTAGTAACAAAGGCGGATGCAAGGTTTGCAGTTGATGCTATGAAGGCTCAGAAGGCAAGAGACCGGGGTCAAGAACCAGTTAAGGGAGGAAGCAGCGCAGGACGTGTAGGAAAGAAATGTGCTTTGTGTGTATTTCGATGGTCGGAAAGACATCACACGGGTTGTTCTTAATGCTGATGAAAGCACGAAGGCTTTTCCCTCGCTGAAGAAAGAAGAGCACATCAGCGTGACCGAGGAACCTGGCGGCTCATACCTGTACCACTTCACACCAGAGCCGGCCACACCAACTGCTTCGGAAGCGAAACAGATTGCCAACGGTCTGGTAGACTGGATGAAAGAGTACGGCGTGGACAAAACGCTGGTCGCCACTGGAGGGGATAGCACCAATGTCAACACAGTGTCCCAAAACAGGTTTTGTGTTAGGGCGTTGAGTGGAAAATTCAGCACAGAATGTGAGGTGTGTGAGTGGAAAATTCGCCTCAAAATGTATAGTGGAGTGAAAATTTCCCAATTTGGGTACTCCGTGAGAGAAATCTGAGAGCCCTGGTTTGAAGTGAAAGATGGATATTTCATTAAATTTTCCCAAAACAAATGAAATCCTCCTCCAGAAGCATTGTTTGTCTATTATTACTTAAAAAGTTTGGGTTAAACAGGTGAAACTTTACCAACGGTAGCCCCCTGATGCAGTCTGAAATTGTTATGAGGCATTGCTGAGTAGCCACCAAAATTAACTTTTGAGGGCCTCTCTGAGACCAGCCTTTGGAGGGAGAGAATTCTGGGAACCTCCAAGATTGAAATTTGTGGGCTAAAGATAAACTCTTTGGGGGTTTCCCTTGACAATAGACTCTTGCTAGGTATACGGCTTCTTCTCTATAGGTACCTCTCAAATCCCTAACTGGATACTTACCTTCATATGAATATGCTTCTGACATTTCTATCCAACCAACAATACAACAAAGAGATTGTATTCAATGCAGCAGCAGCGTCGCAGAGCTACTATGTTAATTATTCAACTGCCCGACTATTTTCAATTCTAGAGTGATTTGTTCCTTGCCGGTCACCCTTTTTAGAAAATGTTCAAAAACATTTTTTTAACTATTGTAGCTTAGACAAATTTTAGAAATATATTACATAAACAAGAAGTCTGACAAATTTTTGGTAAATATCGAAAAGGCTTAGAAAAGCTTTAAAGCTGCCGCATTTATATCCTACATGCAAAGACGGCGTTTTGAAGTGTTCTAAGCCGTAGATAAACCATACAAAAAAATTGTCGATGTTTTAAGACTAACTGGATGAGTTTTTGTTGCCAGAAAATCATATTTGGTGAAAATGAAGGGCTTTCAGCTATTCAAATGCCGGACACTTTCAGTTCAAGTTAATTATCAGCGTATTTATACCTAGGGTGTCGTAGGGTGTCGTGAGTGGATTTGGGTATCACACACCGTGGACGCAGCAATGCAGGCCTAGTATGGATAAAATTGATTTTTATCGCAATAGATCTTCAATTTTCTATGGTGAAAAACTAAAACAACATGGTGCTTAGCATCAAAGTTTCACGATCATTGGTTTTATCGTCAAGACGACCAAAAATGACTTTTCACTATTCTTGGTACCTTTTTGGTACAAGACCAATTTTTCATTGATGTAAACCTAGAGCTCAAATAAAGAGATAAACTATTTTCCAGAATTGTATCTTTCAAAGTGGTGGGGGCTTATTTTTTGGCAGTACAAAGCTAGGGTGTCTAATTTTCCACTCACTTATTTTGTGAGTGGTGGAATTTAGTGGCGGTGTCCACCAATTGGAACTTTCTCCGGGGCCACTGAGCGTCTTGCCTGCGCCAGAAATTCGATTTTGCGGTTCCAACTAAAATCGGTGGAGATAGGATGCCAGGTATAATTGGGCAGAATAAAAGAATCGCCAAATTGTATTTAAGAAATGCCAAAGTAGCTAGAAACAGCCTAGCTAATTTGAAGATTTTCCTGATCGATTCTGCTCTCTTTGGCTAAAACTGCTGGCATTCACTTTCCAGTGGCAGTTGGAAGAGCAGGCAATGGAGCTGGCCCTAGATCAAGTTAGTACCCAGTGATTGATTAGTAGGCAGGATACATCATCGCATGGTTGGTTGCGTGCACGGTTTCCACTGAGGTTCATATGCAAAATCGCCTTGAATGTCTCAGATTTGAGCAAATAGTGAGAAACAAGCAGGTCTCATCAGTGAAGTGAGCTGTTTTTCCATGTTAAGCCATTTCCATGTTAGGCGAGCAAATGTTTCATTTACTAATAACAATAATTTCTCAGGCCCGGAACAAAAGACAGGAACATGTACAAAATATTTGTATGTTTGTGTACATGTTGCAGATAGCCACTTGAGGAAGCTGTTGTCTGTCCACCATCAGGTAATATGGTTCCTGTCAAAAAAGAAAGAAAACTTAATAAATTATGGCCTTGGTAATTATAATTTCAATTGAGAAATGAGTGTAAAATGGAGCAAAAGAAAATTAAAAGGGAAGTGGAAAACTTTGCTTGATTGGGTGTTGCTCTCCACCCAGCACCCCAGGTTTTGGGACACAGTGTCAACACGGGATGGCGTGGGGGTGCAATGCACCACGTCGAGAATAAGCTAGGAAGAAAGCTCGTATGGCTGATTTGCTATCTACATGCCAACGAGCTGCCGCTGCGCCACTTAATATCTGCACTTGATGGGTCAGCAGTGTCAGGCTGTGGTTTCAGTGGCCCTCTGGGCAAGGCATTGGTAAACATCACTGACCTGCCCATCGGAAAGTTCGGGCCAGTGACAGTTGGAGAGCCATTGATCCCACTTTCGCAAGATGTCGTGGAAGACCTCACCCACAATCAAAGCTACGGCTTCCAGATGTGCCAGGCGATACGGGCAGGATGCGTCCCAATCGACCTAGCTCTTATGGAAATAGGGAGACTGAACCATAGCCGGTGGCTGACGACGGCTAACTCCATGATGAGGCTGTACGTCTCGGATCATCGCATGGGTGACACTGACTGCAGAAATCTACGGCTCATTGTCGAGTTCATAGTGAGAGTGTACTACCTGATGTGGTTCCGTGCCAAGGTGCACCACAACTGGCTAAGATGGGCCACGTCACGTACTTCGCCAACTTCAGCTGACTCAGCTGCAGCGCACAGAAGTTGTCGACATTGTGATGCCGTACCTTCATACCAGTGCCTGGTATGCTCACAGCGAGATGATTCTGCAGACGCTCTTGTGCAGCGATGACAAAGCGGAGAGAAAGTTTGCTGTGCAGTAGAGGTGGGGAGTTTCGGGCAATTTTGCAGGCCCGGGCCCGGGCCCGGTCTGCTGCTGATTTCAGAAGCCCGTCACAAGCCCGGGTTTTGGAAGAAATGGCTTATCAAGCCCGGGAAGGCCTGGTATCATGGAAAAGCCATTAACGACTATATACAACTTTTATTTTCTTTAAAGCTGTTTCAAATACATATTTTAAGCCAATTGATGCTGGAAAAAGTGTTGGTTTCACCCAAAACCATATTGAAAAGGTGTATGCAGCATCAGTTGCCTCAGCTATCTTAATAATTCAGCAGAAAATTATGCTGAAAAACACACAGTATAAAACATGGCTTGCTTATGATGCAAGTTGACTTTAGGTAATGACCAGCATCACCTTATAAGAACAATGGGCATTCTAGATAGACGTATGCACCTGGGAGCTATAAGAATCGGGATGAAATAAGCCGACTCATATGAGACATTTCCTCCATCATTGAAGTTTTATAAATCATGATGTGCTGGCACGGCCTCATAATTGAGTTCCAATAATGTTTATGAATAGAGGAGAGAGCAGTGACAAGTTTTCAGCTAAAACTTTTCAGAATATCATGGTAGAATGGCTGTGAATGAACTAAAAATCCTTCACATTGTCCCTCAATTGATACATGTGAGCATTTTCTTTCAGTTTAGTCACTAGACAGCTTGGAAGATAGTCAAAAGATCGTTCTGCTTGGGTCGGTTAATTTACAGAATAAGGTGAGCAATCACTGACAACTAAGAAAATTGTCTCACTCGAATGATTACAGCACGCCCTACAAAATTTCCAACAACATTTTTTTCCGCCGACCTACCGTTTCCAAAATATTCAATAATATTGCTTCCACAATGCACACCACACAACACTGCGGCGGACCAAGCGCGAATAACTGCTGGAAATGCGTCACAATCATAACACGAGCATGGGCAGCCTGTAGTTATTCAAAAGTCGACCAATGACACTAGTTAATAAAACCTCTTGAAAACCTTCAAAAAGTTCTGTCACTCGTACAGAAGGAACGGAACAAAACGGAATGAACAAAACAAAGCCGGCACATTCACTCAGACCTCACCTAACCTGACCTGACCTGACCTGACCTGACCTGACCTGACCTGACCTGACCTAACCTAACCTAACCTAACCTAACCTAACCTAACCTAACCTAACCTAACCTAACCTAATCTAACCTAACCTAACCTAACCTAACCTAACCTAACCTAACCTAACCTAACCTAACCTAACCTAACCTAACCTAACCTAACCTAACCTAACCTAACCTAACCTAACCTAACCTAACCTGCTTCCCTCGCATCAGAAATCGCCTGATAGTATTTTATTTCGCAACTATCACATCCATCCGCCATTGTACAAACTGACGAGCGTCGGTGCGTTACGTAGAGGTTTTTTTATTTTGGAGTGTTTTGTCCCTCTTATTCTGGCATGGTGTCTGGCATCTTTAATAAACAGTAGCGTTGCTGTGCTGTGAGGTGTTGGTCGTGTGCGACATTTCTGTGGTAGTGTTGTGGTAATATAGGAGGGAAATTCGATGGGAGAAAATTATGTGCGGAAGCAATTGTTGCTAAATTCGTTTTCAGCACATACGATTGTGTCTTAAAATGACCATTAGAATGTGGTACGCGATTGCTCACCTTATTCTGTAATTAAACCCTTGGGTCTGCCCGGTCTGCAAAGTAGGTAAGCAAACTGGCCAACAAGGTCCATTAGCCATATAGAATTATCAAACCACCAGCCATGAAGAACAACTGTTTTCCACAGGTTCGTACCAAACATGGAACAAAAAGATTGCATCAATCTCCACCAAAAAGTAAATCTGACGCAAAACAACAACTCAAGTACATCGACATCACCATGCGGGCTTGAACACTATTTCCGTTTGTTTTGTTGTATTTTACGGGCTTGTGCTTAGTAGGTATGTGAAGCGCCGTGCTTGTCTACATTAGAGGAATCATTTATGGAAATACTTTTCATAAAAATTTACCAGAATAGTAAGTTTATTTCAGGGAATATATTTCATTACTCTTGAAAATGTATTTTACAAATTTCACAGATTTAAAAAATAAGCACAAAGTGGGTGGTGCAGTTCATTTGTTCCTGAGAATAGACCTTATTTCGCGCACTTGTTTCATATATGACGCTTTTCTGGTTTGGCAAAACTTAACAAGCTGCTCAAGGCCGCGGAATTATATTCTGTTTTTATGTTCAGTGTTTCTATGTTTCTGTACATTTCTTCGCGTGGTGTAAAGCAATGGTATCTTGGGAGGGAAGTGCTGTTATGTTCAAAGCTTATAATAGGAGTTTTATTTCATAGAGGCCAGGGAAGTATCTCCACAAGGAAAATGCAACACATAATGTCAAGTATATTCATGTTTTGGTGCAATTTCAAAGGTTCCTTCTAAGGCTGACAGCTCTCCCCAGTTTCTCCCAACAACCGACTAATTTATGTTTTCAAGTACTTCGATCAAAAACATGTTTTCTTTGTGCCTATTCCCTTGCTTATACTAGCCTTTTCTGAGTGGATTCTGCTTCTTTGATAGCAATGAAATAGCAAGAAGAAGCTGTGGAAGGGCAGACTTATCAACATTTGTTCTTGCATTTAGAGTTAGCAGGCCAATTTGACAATTATGGGCTCCCACTAGATAGTTTGTACCTGATATATTCACTTAGCCATTTTTCGTAGAGAACATGGGAATGGCTCCATAGATAAATTTTTTTTACCTGAAGCAGAAAGCTTCTGGAAAGAATGTTCTAGCTAGAGCTAGGTGTTAGTAACAGTATGTTAGCAGCAAATTGGTTAAACGACTTCCTTTGAAATGGCATACTGATAATATGGAAGTAACAAATAGGCTATCACAATTCATATTTTGTTCACCCATATATGACTTGAAGATTTTGAACTCATCAGGATATTCATAAGATGACAGTACAGCATGGATGTGTGTAACTGTAGGCATTATTCAATATTTGATTATAAATATTGATACAGGTTTAAGTAACTTGCTTTTGACCCTGGCATGAGTAACAGATAGAAAGCTAGAGCTTCATGCTATCACATTCCTGATGTATGTCTAAAAGTCCATGTCTCAAAATTAATTGTAAATACATTTTCAAAAGCTGCTGGTGCAAGAATAAGATTATTTTTCAGTGGAAAAAACAAGGTCTGTACTGAAAAAGGGTTATCTAACTTACAGAAAATTGACTTTGAAGTCCCAGTTCAGTTGAAGCCCGGAATGAGCCTGGGTGAAGCCCGTTATCAGCCCGGCATTGGCTTAAATCAGGCCTTCAGGCCCGGTCCAAGCCCGCGGGCCTGGGCCGGGCTTTTGATCCGGGCCCCCGGGCCTAGAAAGTCCCACCTCTACTGTGCAGTATATTAAGAGCATCCGCGGCAAGAATGAGCACGGAGATCTCAGCGTCCGTCCAAGACGAACCCCCAGACTGAACCAGGCCGCGACATGTCTGCGGGAGCTGATATCCTGGGATGAAGCCTCAGAACCAGTCCTGACTTGTGACGTAGCAACAGCAGCCCTCGGTGGATTTGAAGATTCTCCTATGTCCGTTCCACAGTTCTCTGTACATGGACAGTCTGTCGAAAGGTGTGTGAAGCAGGTTTCAATGACTGCTAAAACCGTTTAAGGCCAAGAAAGGAGGGATGGCTTCATACGAGCAGGTTACAAGCACCGTCAGCTTTTGCCGGCATTGAAGTCCAATAAGGACATGATGTGCATGGTTGGGCAGGAGTGAGCACCACAGCTAAGCGAGCACCGGTTCAAACTGTTTGGCAGTTGTGGCACACTGCTCCGGAATAGCGTTTTTATTACTGAACAGTGTACAGCAATGGTAGCTCATCAGTCTGTGTTACGTGTTTGTTTATTTGTTTATTAGGGCTCATGAGCAACAGGAATCATCCCAATAAAAGCCCAAGTCAATATTATATAACATCATCGGGTAGTCACTAAAATGCGGAAGATACAGTGTAAAATACAGCTATAAACACATAAAATACAGTATAAAATACATAATAGCATATATGAGCCCATCGACAGATACACAGGAGGCGAGAACATTGTAAAGTACCTCAATAAAATGGACTAGATCCTAAAACAGGGATAAAAGTAAAATAAGAATACAAATCACCGCACACCACACAACCAAGACGGGGGATTACTACATCGGCTCTGCCGGTAGCTGCTTGATGTAAGCACGCGTTTGAGCCCTGAATTGAGTGTATGTGCACCTGAAAGGATCAGCATGGGGGCATGCAGTTACGAAAGCGTTAAAAGCTCCAGGTGCACGGCAGAACAGACTGCGCTTGATCGTGTCTACTCTCCCTAACGGCACATGCAGCAAGGTTCCCGTCATTGCACGAGTGTATCGTGACGGCACGTGCAGTGGAAAGCTCCCGAGCAGTAGGGCGGAGTCATGCCTGGCAGTGATAATTTTGTGCACGAACGAAATATCATACCGAATCCTGCGGTTGGCGAGCGACTCAATTTTAAAGCATGCCAAAAGATCGGAATAGGCCAAGGACTGTGAGTGTCGGAATGAAACTGATGATAGCCAAATTAGAAACTTGTGCTGTATCTTTTGGAGTCTGTCTAGGTGGGTCTTGGCAGCTCCTCCCCAAATGATACATCCGTATTCCAAAATCGACCTAATGTTGCCAAAATACGCCGCCAAGATCGGCTCTGGTTTGAATTTTGATCTCCATCTCGGTCCCCCACTGGGTGACCTGTTTGGAGGAGTCTTATCATCAAGCCGAGTGCCATTTTTGCCTTGCTGACAACCTGATCAATGTGATTTGCGAAAGCTAATTTGGAATCTAGCCACTCGCCGAGATCACGTACAGAAGTAACTTTTTCTAATGGAATGTTTTGAATTTTGTAAGTGACCAGAATTTGTTGGCGTTTTAGAGTCATTGTAAATTATTTACATTTTTCCGGGTTCAACTGAAGGTTCCAAGCGCGAACCTTCAGTTTGCCGAATACTTTTGTATAGTCGCCTTGAATGGGAGGGCATCTCATTTTGTATTGGTCTCGAATTATAATTTTCCTAATCCTACCACCATCGGAAGGTTTTTCCGTGTCTGCTGACGAGGTACTGAGAATAAATATTGGCTTTAAATATGTAACGCATGGCTTACGACGGCTTTAAACATTACATCCCTATGTTGTTTTAAACATTACATCCCTAAGTACAGTGGCGAGCCGGGGGGGCACAGGGGTGCCCCCATCGGTGCCGGGGTGCCCTTGATTGCCAGGTTGTGTGCCCTTTTGGCCGTGCCGCTCGAAATTTAGTGCCCTACGTCGTTGAGCCTAGATGGAACTAGACTGCATTTAGCGATTTGAACTATTGTTTGACAATTAAGTGCCTTTTGGTCAGTTAGGGCATTCTGTCGCCTTTCCAAGCACCCAGGAAGAGTATAGGCACGTAATCCGTTTCCAAATAATGCCTCATCGTCGCCAATAATCGTATGGGCAGAGCTAAACTGGTGCCCCTTGAGCTCATCTGGTGCCCCGAGCGCTGGTCTTGAACCCTGGAGCTGATCATGTGCCTTCTGAGCTGATCTGATGCCCTCGTAGTCAATCTGGTGCCCCCTGAGAAAATAAGTGTGCCTTCTGAATCTATATAATGCTCTCTGAGTTAGTCTGATGCCTCGAGCTTGCCTGGTGCCCTATTAGCTGTTTTAGTGCCCCTTGAGCTGATCCGGGCCCCTGAACTTATCTAATGCCTCCCGTAGTTTATCTACTGACCAGGGCCGCAGCCAGGGGTCACAGGGGACGTGCCCCCATCGGTGCCGGGTGCCCTTGATAACCAGGTGGTGTACCCCTTTGGGCCGTGCCGCTCAAATTTAGTGCCCTACGCCGTTGAACCTAGATGGAACTAGGCCACATTTAGCGATTTCAACTATTGTTTAACAATTAAGTGTCTTTTGGTCAGCTAAAGCATTCTGTCGCCTTTCCAAGCACCCGGGAAGAGTATAGGCAGTAATCCGTTTCAGATAATGCCTCATCGTCGCCAATAATCGTACGGGTGGAGCTCATCTGGTGCCCCTGGAGATGATCATGTGCCTTCTGAGCTGATCTGATGCCCTCGTAGTCAATCTGGTGCCCCCCTCCCCTGAATAAATAATTGTGCCTTCGAACCTGTAATGCTCTCTAAGTTAGTCTGATGCCTCGAGCTTGCCTGCGCCCGATTAGCTGTTTTATTGCCCCTTAGCTGATCCGGGCCCCTGAACTTATTTAATGCCTCCCGGAGTTTATCTACCGTCCAGGGGGCACAGGGGCATGTGCACCCATCGGTGCCGGGTGCCCTTTGATTGCCAGGTGGTGTACCCTCTTGGTCCGTGCCACTCGAAATGAAGTGCCCTGCGCCGTTGAACCTAGATGTAACTAGACTGCATTTAGCGATTTCAACTATTGTTTGACAACTAAGTGCCTTTTTGTCAGCTAGGGCATTCTGTCGCCTTTCCAAGCACCCGGAAGAGCATAGGCACGTAATCCGTTTCCAGATAATGCCTCATCGTCGTCAATAATCGTACGGGCGGAGCTCATCTGGTGCCCTGGAGCTGATCATGTGCCCTCTGAGCTGATCTGGTGCCCTCGTAGTCAATCTGGTGCCCTCCTGAGAAAATAAGTGTGCCTTCTGAACCTATAAAATACTCTCGGGTTAGTTTGATGCCTCCGAGCTTGCCTGGTGTACTTTTAGCTGTTTTAGTGCCCCTTGAGCTGATCCGGCCCCTGAGCTATTTAATGCCTCCCGGAGTTGATCTACTGTCCAGGGGTGCAGCCAGGAAGGCAAGGGGCACGTGCCCCCATCACGCCAGGGTGCCCTTTGATTGCCAGGTGGTGACCCAATTTGCGTGCCACTGAAATTTAGAGCCCTAGCCGTTGAACCTAGATTTAACTGGACGCATGAGCGATTGAAACTATTTGGCCAACTTATACCTTCTCGGTCAGCTAGGGCATTTTGTCGCCTTTCAAGCACCGGAAGAGTATGGGCACCTAGTATGTGCACCTATTGCATCATCGTCGCCAATAATCGTACGGGTGAAGCCAATCTGGTGCTCCTGAGCTCATCTCGTGGCCCTGAGCGATTACTTGCCCTCTAAGCTGATCTGGTGCCCTGAGTCAATCGAGTGCCCCACTGAGCAAATAATTGTGCCTCTGAACCTATAAATGCCTCTGAGTTAGTCTAATGCTTCGAGCTTGTTTGGTGCCCTGATAGCTGATTTAGTGCCTGAGCTGATTCGGGCCCCCGAGCTGATATCATGCCTCCCCAAGTTGATTCTGTATCCTAAGTCAATATGGTGCCTCTTCAGCTGATTAGGTGCCCTCAACTGATTATTGATGTCTCCTTAGATGGTCTGGTCCCCCCTGAGCGGTTTGGTGGGCCCTGAGTCCACCTTGTGCCCGAGCTGTTATGTTGCTCCCGAGCTGATTTAGGCCCGCCATAGTCTGGGGCTGGGAGCTGATCTGGACCCCGAGCGGATCGATCTGGTGCCACCTGAGCCGCACTAATGCCCTAGTCGATCTGGTGCCTCCTGAGCCCATAGATGCCCCCGAGAAATCTGGTGCCCTTTCAGCTGATCTGGGCCTCCTTACGTGATTTCATGAGCAGATCTAAAGCCCGAGCGAGCTGGGCCCAAGAGGCGATGAGACCCGAGATGGTATGGGCTTATGACTGATTAAGTGCCTCGACTGATCTGGTATTCAAGCGGTCGGGGACCATGATCTGATTGTTTGTCGCCGGACGATCTGGTGCCCTATGGGCATCTGTTGTCCCGAGCAGCCTGGGGCTTTGAACGATTGGGCCCGGAGCGGGAGGATCCGAGCTGATTTAGTGCCCCTGACTGAAATGCCCCCGTGCATCGATCTGCACCCGAGCAGATATACTGCCTCCGAACTTAACTAATGCCTGAGTCGATCTGGAGCCGCGAGTCATCAGTGTGCTCCGGGCCCATCTTATTCCCTCTGAGCAGTCTGGTGCCCCATGGATAATATTATGCCCTTGCGACCCGGGCCTCCAGGTTAATTACGTGATTTCGAGCAGCTCCCAGGCCTGAGCGAGCGCCACAGGGGTGGTGAGGGTCCTGAGATGGTATGGGGCTCTGAGCTGATTAAATGCCTCCTGACTGATCTGGTATTCCCGAACGATCTGGGCCCCGAGCTGGTCGGGGACCACTGATTGATTGTTGTCCCCAGGCTGATCTGGTGCCCTATGGGCCGATCTGGTGTCCCTGAGCAGCTCTGGGGCTTTGAACTGCTTGGGCCCCGAGTTGGTGAGGGATTCCTGAGCTGAATTAGTGCCCGACTTGATCTGCCCCGACCGACTAGGCCCTGAATGATCTGGGGCCCCAAGAGCTGATCTGGGGCCCAAGAGCGGATCTAGGTTCTGAGGGACCGAGCTGGTCCGTGCTGAGCTTGTAGAGCCCCTGTTGGCTTGAGGCCCCTGAAGTGATCTGGCGCCTAAACTGTTCTGGGGCTTCTTGAACTGGTTTAAGGCCCCATGAGTCTATCTGTGGCCCATTGAGCTAGTCTGATGACCTCATCTCTGGGACCAATGAGCTAGTCTAGTCCCTGGGTGAAGCATGAGCTGCTCGGGCCGATCTACATCAGGGACCCCTGAGATGATCTTGAATAGATAGATAATAAGAACACAAGGCCAACTCCCATCATCTTGGGGCGGGGTCACTGAGCTAGTCTATCCCTGGAGGCACAACTGGGGAGATGGGGAAGCTGCTCGGAGGCTTGATCCACACTTTGGGGCCCCAGAGCTGGTCTTGAATAGATGGGAATAAGAACCCAATGGAAACTCCCTTAAAACGGAGCTAACGAGGAATGAAGAATCTCTAAAACGGCTTGTGATACCTAGGCACCCCTGGTTATATAAATTGCTTATTATACTGGTGGATTCTGGGAAGGATGATAAAACATGTGCCCCTGAGCTCAGACACAGTCCCAAACCAGGATTTCTACTAATTAATTTAGATGAAGAAATAGTTTTCACAATTTTCAGCCCTGTCACACCATCCCCATCCAAACCACCGGCCTGTTCACCTTTATTTACTCTTAACTGGGACCGAGCCTTGCGAATATGGAATTTAATAAACGCGTTCAAAATGTATCTCCCAAATTTTCCGGCAGCAAAAATTGTTCTTCCAAAGACACCATACTACCCCGTCCCACGGCGATTGTGGGAGGCAAGGAACTTAATCCGCATTCAGCTAGGGCTCACTCGTCACGACAAAACCAGTGGGCATAACAGAAAAATTTTCGACTCCAATATGCCTTAACCTGCACATTGTAACAGATATCACATGCTCCGCTGATTTCTCTGATGTTAAGTACTTGCATGAGTTGGCTGCCCTTAAATCTATCCAAAAAGTAGTGTTTTGGCTACTTCCATGACATTTTGGTGATATTTCGTTCCTTTTTCGGTTTTAATCGAGTTTTCCTTCTCCGTCAATGATTTCTTTGCATTTTTATTGAACCAAAGATGCCCAAAAAATTATATAAACAAAGATATAGTAAGTTTTTAGGTTACGTTAAAAAGTGCCCTTTTTCCCCGGGGTGCCCCTCAAAGTTGGTGTGCCCCCCATACGAAAGCTCTGGCTGCGCCCCTGCCTAAGTATGAGTTTTTTGCGAATGTTTCTTGCTTTAGATCGCTCTATCTCAGCGAGACGGTTAAAAAGAGCTGCTATTTTGCATAAGTATAACAATTAATTATATCAGGCAATACAACACAAAAGGGTGAAAACACGACATCTTGAAAGGCATTTTGAAAAAATTTTCCAATATCTGAGCGAAATAATTTTTACGCAAAAACGATAGGCACACATGAAAGCAAAAACCGTGGGGTGTCCGTTTTTGATAAATACATTTTGAAATTTCTCGATACAGGCTACTAGTCATATGACGAAAATCAGGACAATCACAAAGAAACAAAAACTAAAGTTGGAACTTGGCATCACGGCTCTTTCCGATCCTGGGTGTTAAATCCAAATTTTTCCACCAAAGTTGCGCAGTATACACGGCGCACCTTGTCGCGGCTGCTGCGTATTGCGCAGTATACACGGCACACCCGGTCGCAGCTGCTGCATATTGCGCAGCATACACGGCGCACCCTGTCGCGGCTGCTGCGTATTGCGCAGCATACACGGCGCACCCTGTCGCGGCTGCTGCATATTGCGCAGCATACACGGTGCACCCTGTCGCGGCTGCTGCATATTGCGCAGCATACACGGCGCACCCTGTCGCAGCTGCTGCGTATTGCGCAGCATACACGGCGCACCCTGTCGCGGCTGCTGCATATTGCGCAGCATACACGGCGCACCCTGTCGCGGCTGCTGCATACTGCGCAGCATACACGGTGCACCCTGTCCGCTGCTGCGTATTCGCAGTCGGCTGCATACGGCGCACCCTGTCGCGGCTGCTGCGTATACGCAGCATACGGCGCACCCTTCCGGCTGCTGCGTATTGCCAGCTGATTACGGCCCCTCTCGTATTACCTACTCAAATATACATATATCCCGTCCCCAACCGTCTGCGAGGTTATCCCTAACTTGGTAGAAAATGTACATATATCGGCCTGAACCGTGCGCGAGGTCCATCCCTAACTTGGTAGAAAAGACAAGCCGCCCCAGCCGGCCCTGCTAACGATTTTGGCGAGCTTATGTCTCTTTAGTAACTGTTGTCAGGAAGTGAAACTGCACATCAAGTAGCTGCATCATATCAATTAAACGCACAAAATGCAGGCAAGGCCGTATCCTAATTCAGGGGTTGTGTTTTCCAGGTCATTGCAACACTCTCTAAATACAGACTTTGTAGAACTTTTGGAGTTTTTTGAGAACTTGGAAAGAGCGCTTAAACAAAATGTTTTCAGCCGAAATGCGTGGGAGTTTACATAAGGAGGCCTTTATTCTTTTAAAGTTATATGACTGTTGTTGCAGGGCACGGTAGTGGAGTGGTCAGCATAGCTGTCTGCCACGCAGCCGACCCGGGTTCAAGGCCCGGCGGCTTCCCTGAACAAGGAGCAAGCTGGCTCCCGAGAAACCCTTCCAACAGGGAAAGAGTTGGCGACGCCGTATGACCCTGGCAGTTGGTGCGTCGATAAGCCCCAAAAATTATTATTATTATGACTGTTGTTGCGAAAGATCAGTCCCACTAATTGAAGTGGATAAATTAATCAAACTCTAATGAAATCTTTTTCCTACCTATTTTTTAGTTCTGTGTTCCATATTCATTGGATGCAAGTTCACTTCACATATCGCGACTGGACTTACTGCACGATTTTGTCGCACTTTTGTTAGAAAATAACCCATGTCACAGGCTTTGAGCCAACGTTCAGTTGCCATTTTGAAAGCTGGACGTCCGCTCGATTAGCTGCAGTAAAGGCGTCCCACTGGTGAACAAGTGACTCAGTGACAGCTTGCTGCAGCTTCTGTGGCGCCAGCTGACCGTAAATACACGGTGGCGGTGAGCTCTGCACCATAATTTGATGCGGTAACATCATACATGTCTCCTTAAGCCTGTCCCATTTAAAGAAATGGATAATCTTAGAACCTTTATTTGTGAAATTTTTAAGCTTCTTAAACTGAAGTGCTTCTGCGCAATGAAAACCATTTGCTGTGCAAATATTTTGAATTTTTGAGCTGATGTTTTCAAATTAAATGTTTCCACTCTAAGGAGACCTAAGCCGATATTTATTGAGCATTAGATATCACAGAAAAATATTGCAATATTTTCTCGGTTATCAAAACTCAAAATATTGTTCTTACAGTTCTGAGCTCTCGGGTGTCAGGTTAAGAAGTTTAAGGACGAGGATTTTGGTTTGTGTTCCTTCGGAATGGAACAGGCCAAAGAATATTGCTAGAACGTCGTATTTTCGTTTAATTTTTTTGTTATATTCCCCTACAATGTCTGCCAGTAAGAATCGCTGTCAATGTGAGGCGTGTGCGGTGCATAGGCGGGTCCAGGATTGCCAATCGGGGGGGCACCTTGGGGGGCGCCAGGCGCAAAATCCTATTGGTGGGCGCCGATTTTTGCATCCTGGGGAGGGGGATGGAAAGCGACATTTCAGGAGAGAGCCATCAACCTTTCAGGGGGGCGTGACCATTTCAGGGGGCGCTGAGGGTCGATCGGGGGCACGTGCCCCCTTTGCCCCCCCTGGATCCGCCTATGGTGCAGTGCCGGGTGTAAGCTGTTGATTGGTTGGGGGGCGGGTGGGGCGTTGGACATTGGGCTTATAAACATGGTAATTCTTATAAAGTCGGCAAAATCGGCAGCTCTCGGGGAGAATTGTTACCCCTGGGTCGGCCCCGGGGCGTGAGCAGTGTTTTAACATCTATCGCTCAGTTGAACTGCGGCCGAACCGTCTGGCGGTCCGGCCCGCGCGGTCCGTCCTCCAGCCGCCATGAGCTGAGATGGATCGATCAAATGTGAATGGCACGTGCGATTGAGACGTCTGTGAGCGTCCGTCGAGCGGATACTGTCTGGCTCAGGTGTCCCTATCTGGCGCGTGGGAGCGCCGTTCTGTATTCAGATTACTGGACTAGCTGGAAACGGCCCTGCCACAAGCGAGCCTGTGGAACAGTTTGGTAAACGCCTGGAACGGAAGTGTTTTCACGTACTATCTTATATCACTGAAAGCAGCTTTCTGGGCGCAGGGAGATATATTACTTCACCTGGCCCATTCATTTGAGTCATACGCGAAATTCTCTGCTTTTGCACCAGAGTAAAATCATTTCCGGGTTCGTAGGAGGGCATTGATATAGATAGGCTCGGAACAAACAGATCTTCACACCAAACTATGCTTTATTCATTCGTATTCCATCGATGTGCGTGATACTGATCCCTCTTTTGCTTTTCATGCAATAAAAAACCAGCAAAGTGGGCCACGAAAGTCTTCATTTATGAGCGTGAAATGGTCAAAATAGAACGAGAGTGTAGATGTACGAGCGACTCTGGGTCACCTGACGTCTAATGTGTGCCTGCCCCTGCCTGCACGTCGCTGGAAGGGCCCCAGGCATGCTGGGGTGAAAGGTCAAATCAGGGACGGCGGATTCCATTTTGGAGCGGGTGTGCAAGGCTTTCGCGCCCTTTCTCCCGAGGGGGGCCTTCACACCCAGGGGGCGCCTTTGCTATCCAAGGAGGTGGGGGGGGCCTTTGTTCTGTGTGTGTGGCGCCTTTTACTGTCCAGGGGCTCCTTTTCTGAACAGGGGGTGTCTATGTTATTCAGGGGTGTCGCTGCTCTTCTGGGGGAGGGGGCGCCTTTTTCGGTCCTGAGGGCGCCTGTGCTATCCAGGGGTGCCGTTTCTTTTCTTGGGGAGCGCCTTTTGCTGTCCAGGAGGTGCCTGTGCTGCACAGGGGGTGCCTTTGCTAGCCAAGTGCACAGGGGCGCAGCCAGAGCTTTCGTATGGGGGGACACCAACTTTGAGGGCACCCGGGAAAAAGGGCACTTTTAACGTAACCTAAAAAACTTACTATATCTTTGTTTATATAATTTTTGGGCATCTTTGGTTCAATAAAAATGCAAAGAAATCATTGACGGAGAAGGAAAACTCGATTAAAACCGAAAAAAGGAACGAAATATCACCAAAATGTCATGGAAGTAGCCAAAACACTACTTTTTGGATAGATTTAAGAGCAGCCAACTCATGCAAGTACTTAACATCAGAGAAATCAGCGGAGCATGTGATATCTGTTACAATGTGCAGGTTAAGGCATATTGGAGTCGAAAATTTTTCTGTTATGCCCACTGGTTTTGTCGTGACGAGTGAGCCCTAGCTGAATGCGGATTAAGTTCCTTGCCTCCCACAATCGCCGTGGGACGAGGAGTAGTATGGTGTCTTTGGAAGAACACATTTTTGCTGCCGGAAAAATTTGGGAGATACATTTTGAACGCGTTTATTAAATTCCATATTCGCAAGGCTCGGTCCCAGTTAAGATAAATAAAAGGTGAACAGGCCGGTGGTTTGGATGGGGATGGTGTGACAGGGCTGAAAATTGTGAAAACTATTTCTTCATCTAAATTAATTAGTAGAAATCCTGGTTTAGGGGACTGTGCTCTGAGCTCAGGGCACATGCCTTTTATCATCCCTTCCCAGAATCCACCAGTATAATAAGCAATTTATATAACCAGGGGTGCCTAGGTATCACAAGCCGTTTTAGAGATTCTTCATTCCTCGTTAGCTCCGTTTTACAAGGGAGTTTCCATTGGGTTCTTATTCCCCATCTATTCAAGACCAGCTCTGGGGCCCCAAAGTGTGGATCAGAAGCCTCCAGAGCAGCTTCCCCCATCTCCCCAGTTGTGCCTCCAGGGATAGACTAGCTCAGTGACCCGCCCCAAGATGATGGGAGTTGGCCTTGTGTTCTTATTATCTATCTATTCAAGATCATCTCAGGGGTCCCTGATGTAGATCAGGGCCACAGAGCAGCTCATGCTTCACCCAGGGGCTAGACTAGCTCATTGGTCCCAGAGATGAGGTCATCAGACTAGCTCAATGGGCCACAGATAGACTCATGGGGCCTTAAACCAGTTCAAGAAGCCCCAGAACAGTTTAAGGCGCCAGATCACTTCAGGGGCCTCAAGCCAACTAAGGGGCTCTCACAAGCTCAGCGCACGGACCAGCTCAGGGTACCCTCAGAACCTAGATCCGCTCTTGGGCCCCAGATCAGCTCTTGGGGCCCCAGATCAGTTCAGGGCCTCAAGTCAGGTCAGGGGCAAGATCAAGTCAGGGGCACTAATTCAGCTCAGGAATCCCTCACCAACTCGGGGCCCAAGCAGTTCAAAAGCCCCAGAGCTGCTCAGGGGACACCAGATCGGCCCATAGGGCACCAGATCAGCCTAGGGGACAAACAATCAAATCAGTGGTCCCCGACCAGCTCGGGGCCCAGATCAGTTCGGGAATACCAGATCAAGTCAGGAGGCACTTAATCAGCTCAGGAGCCCCATACCATCTCAGGGACCCTCACCAACCCCTGTGGGCCCAGCTCAGCTCAAGGCCTGGGAGCTGCTCAGGAAATCACGTAATTAACCTAGGAGGCCCGGGTCAGCTTAAAGGGCATAATATTATCCATGGGGCACCAGACTAGCTCAGAGGAATAAGATGGGCCCAGGAGACACACTGATGACTCAGCAGGCTCCAGATCGACTCAGGAGGCATTAGTTAAGTTCAGGAGGCAGTATATCGCTCAGGGTGCACCAGATCGATCAGCACAGGGGCATGTTCACGTCAGGGCACAAATCAGCTCAGGGATCCCTCACCAGCTCCGGGCCCAATCAGTTCAAAAGCCCCAGAGCTGCTCAGGGGACAACAGATGCCCATAGGGCACCAGATCAGCTCCGGCGACAAACAATCAGATCAGTGGTCCCCGACCAGCTTGGAATACCAGATCAAGTCAGGAGGCACTTAATCAGCTCAAAGCCCATACCATCTCAGGGGCTCTCATCAGCCTCCTGTGGGCCCAGCTCAGCTCAGGGCTTTAGATCTGCTCATGAAATCACGTAAGGAGGCCCAGATCAGCTGAAAGGGCACCAGATTTCCAGGGGGCATCATATGGGCTCAGGAGGCACCAGATCGACTAAGGGGCATTAGTGCGGCTCAGGTGGCACCAGATCGATCCGCTCGGGGTCCAGATCAGCTCCCAGCCCCCAGACTATGGCAGGAGCCTAAATCAGCTCATGAGCAACATAACAGCTCAGGGGACACAAGGTGGACTCAGGGCCCACCAAACCAGCTCAGGGGGACCAGACCATCTAAGGAGACATCAATAATCAGTTGAGGGGCACCTAATCAGCTGAAGAGGCACCATATTGACTTAGGATACAGAATCAACTTGGGGAGGCATGATATCAGCTCGGGGGCCCGAATCAGCTCAAGGGGCACTAAATCAGCTATCAGGGCACCAAACAAGCTCGGAAGCATTAGACTAACTCAGAGAGCATTATATAGGTTCAGGAGGCACAATTATTTGCTCAGTGGGGCACTCGATTGACTCAGGGCACCAGATCAGCTTAGAGGGCAAGTAATCAGCTCAAGGGGCCAGAGATGAGCTCAAGGAGCACCAGATTGGCTTCACCCGTACGATTATTGGCGACGATGATGCAATAGGTAGACACATACTAGGTGCCCATACTCTTCCCGGGTGCTTGGAAAGGCGACAAAATGCCCTAGCTGACCGAGAAAGGTATAAAGTTGGCCAAAAATAGTTTCAATCGCTACATGCAGTCCAGTTAAATCTAGGTTCAACGGCTAGGCTCTAAATTTCGAGTGGCACGGCCAAATTGGGTACACCACCTGGCAATCAAAAGGGCACCTGGCAGTGATGGGGACGTGCCCCTGTGCCTTCCTGGCTGCACCCCTGGACAGTAGATCAACTCCGGGAGGCATTAAATAAGCTCAGGGGCCCGGATCAGCTCAAGGGCACTAAAACAGCTAAAAGTACACCAGGCAAGCTCGAGGCATCAAACTAACCCAGAGAGTATTTTATAGGTTCAGAAGGCACACTTATTTTCTCAGGAGGGCACCAGATTGACTACGAGGGCACCAGATCAGCTCAGAGGGCACATGATCAGCTCCAGGGGGCACCAGATGAGCTCCGCCCGTACGATTATTGACGACGATGAGGCATTATCTGGAAACGGATTACGTGCCTATGCTCTTCCCGGGTGCTTGAAAGGCGACAGAATGCCCTAGCTGACAAAAAGGCACTTAGTTGTCAAACAATAGTTGAAATCGCTAAATGCAGTCTAGTTACATCTAGGTTCAACGGCGCAGGGCACTTCATTTCGAGTGGCACGGACCAAAGAGGGTACACCACCTGGCAATCAAAAGGGCACCCGGCACCGATGGGTGCACATGCCCCCTGTGCCCCTGGACGGTAGATAAACTCCGGGAGGCATTAAATAAGTTCAGGGGCCCGGATCAGCTTAAGGGGCAATAAAACAGCTAATCGGGCAGCAGGCAAGCTCGGAGGCATCAGACTAACTTAGAGAGCATTGCAGGTTCAGAAGGCACAATTATTTATTCAGGGAGGGGGCACCAGATTGACTACGAGGGCATCAGATCAGCTCAGAAGGCACATGATCATCTCCAGGGGCACCAGATGAGCTCCACCCGTACGATTATTGGCGACGATGAGGCATTATCTGAAACGGATTACGTGCCTATACTCTTCCCGGGTGCTTGGAAAGGCGACAGAATGCTTTAGCTGACCAAAAAGACACTTAATTGTTAAACAATAGTTGAAATCGCTAAATGTGGCCTAGTTCCATCTAGGTTCAACGGCGTAGGGCACTAAATTTCGAGCGGCACGGCCCAAAGGGGTACACCACCTGGTTATCAAAAGGGCACCCGGCACCGATGGGGACGTGCCCCCTGTGACCCTGGCTGCGGCCCTGGACAGTAGATAAACTACGGGAGGCATTAGATAAGTTCAGGGGCCCGGATCAGCTCAAGGGCACTAAAACAGCTAATAGGGCACCAGGCAAGCTCGAGGCATCAGACTAACTCAGAGAGCATTATATAGATTCAGAAGGCACACTTATTTTCTCAGGGGGGCACCAGATTGACTACGAGGGCATCAGATCAGCTCAGAAGGCACATGATCAGCTCCAGGGTTCAAGACCAGCGCTCAGGGGCACCAGATGAGCTCAAGGGGCACCAGTTTAGCTCTGCCCATACGATTATTGGCGACGATGAGGCATTATTTGGAAACGGATTACGTGCCTAACTCTTCCTGGGTGCTTGAAAGGCGACAGAATGCCCTAACTGACCAAAAAGGCACTTAATTGTCAAACAATAGTTCAAATCGCTAAATGCAGTCTAGTTCCATCTAGGCACAACGACGTAGGGCACTAAATTTCGAGCGGCACGGCCAAAAAGGCACACAACCTGGCAATCAAAGCACCCCGGCACCGATGGGGGAGTGCCCCTGTGCCCCCTGGCTGCGCCACTGCAAGTGCACTTATGCTATCCAGAGGGGGAGGGGGCTTTGCTCTGTAGAGGGGGTAGGCGCCTTTGCTATCCAGAGGGGCGCCTGTGCTCTTTGGGGGAATTTTTTTGCTGTCTAGGGGGCGCTTTTGCTCTGGGGGCGCCTTTCCATCCAACAGGCGCCTATCCTATCCAAGGGCATCTTTGCTCTGAGGGGAGGGGCGCTTTTTGCTGTCCAGGGGGCGTGTGTGCTATTCAGGGGCGCCGTTGCTCTTCTTTGAGGGGGGGCGCTTTTTGCTGTTCAGGGGCGCCTGTGCTGACCAAAATGGCACCTATGCTATACAGGGGCGCCGTTACTCTTCTAAGGGGGCGACTTTTTCTTTCCAGGGGGACCTCTGCTGTCCAGAGGGTGCATTTTCTATCATGGGGGTACCTATTAACTCTTCATGGGGTGGCTTCGATTTCAGGGGGCGCCATTCATATTTGAAAGTGTATTTTATTTTACCCAGAGGGTCCTACATCTTCAGGTATGCGGTGTTTAGGTCTGAATTTCTCTGGACCAGCCGGGGTGCCGCCCAAATCCGGGAGGGGCCTCCCCGGATCCCGGGATTATATATTTCCGAATCCCGGGATCCCTATATTTTCCAACACTAAAAATGGCGTGGAAAGCGTCGCTAATAGTATTAAAAATCATTATAGAATCCAACAACATGCTACAGCGTTGTTTTATGCTTAATATTTTACCTACCTGAAATGTTCAAACACGAGCAAAGGCCAGGCTCTCCCTTCTGCATGTACGTGGATTGCACCTGGCATCGCTTCACAGTTCACACCATGTCAGTTTTTCTGTTCAAGCTCGTCTCTCTCTCTCTCTCTCTCTCTCTCTCTCCGCGGCGTCGTCCCCTCAAGCATTCAGTTTCAGGTCATATTACTCGGGAGGTTGCCGACTATCTCGACCATCGAATAGGAGGGGTCGAATTGCTCGTCGAATGTGTGAGGGAGCATGTCCTCTGACTCAGTTACTCTCAGTGCCGCTGTCAGTGTGACCCAGAAGGCAGTCAGGGCAGGAACTTACGCATTGTGTGCATTTTTGGAAGTGCTTGCAATGACCGATTTTGTGGAATTTAAGGGCAGTGTGGTGTGGGAAAACTTTCTTAGAAGTCAGGATGGGAGCACAGCAAAATATCGCATTTGTAAAAAGGTATTGAAAATAGCTGGAGGATCAACAAAATGACTTCACGTCCATCTCAAGAGTAAGCATGATGGTGAAAGCGTTGCTGGACCATCCCGATCCAGGGAGACCCCGCAGAACTTGTCCGGTGAAAGTAGCTCCAAAACATCGGAACCTACGACAGGAATGAGGACCCTGGATTCCTACTACGTCTCTAAAACTGAGGAAGACCTAGATTCCATCCTAGCTAGAATGTGCGCGAGAGATGGGCTGCCTTTCACAGTTTTTTGCACTTCACCGGACCTGCACGGACTAATGGCTGCTAAAGGTTGCAAAAACCTACCAATCCATCATAACACCATTCGCCGGCGTGTTCTCAAACACCGTGCTCGCCTGAAGTGCGAGGTGAAGGCGAAGTTGGCCGATCAAGTGTCAAAGGGCAAAAGGTTCTCGCTTATAATCGATGAATATACGTCCTTGAAAAACCGTCGCTACATGAGCGTGACTGTCCACTGCGAAGGCAACATGTGGGGTCTCGGTGTCGCGCGTTGTCACGGCTCAATGCCAGCCGAGAAGTGCCTGGATCTTCTGCAGGGCAAGTTGGCAGAATTTGGTCTTGAGCTCAGTAAGCACGTCACCTGTGTCACAACCGACGGAGCTTCCGTGATGGTCAAATTCGGGAAATCACTGCCTTGCGAACACCAACTCTGCCTCGCTCACGGAGTGCACCTGGCCGTCATCGACGCTCTGTGCTCGGGTGATGACAGGCAGACCTCTGAACAAGGAGACGACGGCGGTGGTGGTTAAACTTACCAGGTGAGGTCAATTTTAATGTACCTGAAAGCTTTTATTCTGAGATAGCGCAAAAATAGCTTATAATGACAATGACGGATACCTGAAAGCTTTTATTCTAGGATAGCGCAAAAATAGCTTATTAGGACAATGACGGCAAATGATATATTTGCGAGTGTTAGAGTTTTGCTGTGCAATCTGATATGAATATTTGTGGTCTTGTGACATTCGGTGTCTTTAAATTCCTTCTCTGATCGATTTCACGCACATCCTTTGTATTTTTTGCGTGTTTTATCATAATGGGTGAAAATCAGTGAGTCAAATTTGAACTGTTCAATTGACTTGTACTGCCGTTCTAGCTGCATAGCATGCCTATGCAAATTGTTCTGACGTCGTAGCGTTAATGTGAATCTTGCCGCCTTGCAGGTTAACTCGTCAGAGGAATCCGACTCTGATGATGAGGATGACAGCAACAGCACGGACGAAGACACAGATGGTGCTACCTGTCACCGTAAACTACACAGTTCGATCAATCCAATCGTAAACAAGATTAGAAACATCGTCGCTGGTTTCGAAAATCCCCCGTACGAAACGAAGTCCTTCAGAAATACGTTAGAGAAGAACTTGGACAAGAACTGATGCTGGTGCTGGACTGTAAAACCCGATGGAATAGTTTTGTGACATGCTGGATCGGCTTGATACTCTGAAAGCAGCTGTCCATAAGGCAATTATTGGCATAGGAGACAAACATATTAAAATGATCGATGATTACGAATACGCCACCATACCTAGGCTCATTCGTTGCCTTGGGATCCTGCAACTCGGAGCAGAAGCGCTATGTAGACGGGAAAGTGGACTTCTGGAGGCTGGAGCTGCTTTAACATTTATTTTAGATACGCTTGTGAAGGAGGATATTGCGATTGCACGCAAACTGTCAGATGCCTTAAAACAACGCATCATACAGTCGCGTGCGGCAAAGGTTCTGCAAACACTGCAGAACAAAATGTCGGCAGGTAGAGATTGATAGATATTTTCCCTAGCGCGTCTCGTAAGGAAGTACAGAACTTAGTTGTAAATATGGTGGGAGGAATGGGAGGACAGATGCATGCTTCCGAAGGAGTTGTAGATGCAGAAGCGATGGACGTTGATGATCCTCAGCCAGCACAGTCGCTTCAATCGATGCTTCAACAGGCTCTAGATAAGAGTTCCAGAGCCAGATCACAGTTCAAGCGCTTCCAGGCTAAGTCTCTCCAATCCTTCGCTTATGACCAAGGCCATAAGGAAAGAGTTGGAAAACCTGCCTGTCTCTGGAAGAACGGGTATGATAGCTCTGTCCTACAGCTGGCTCAAGGACATAATCCCTACGAGTGTTGAGTCGGAACGTGTGTTTTCAACTGTCGGGAATATTGTCACTAAAGTACGGTCGAGTCTCGGCGACGAAGCCGTTGATGCCCTTTGCTTCCTTCAGTGCTACTATCGTGGCAGGTGACTTGTGTGACCAGGACACAATAGGCCGGGTCACAATAGGTGAATACCTCTACTGTAATATGACTAGAAATATAACCAAGAAATATATATTGTCAATATCATTCATATGTCTTTATTTTTGTTTGGGGAGCAGAGCATTTTATTCTGTTTAGTGTCCATATGAATTTTCATGTGCTTTCCGCATGGTGAGAATAGTATGCTATGAGTTATCCATAACGGGAAATATTTCCTATGCTGTTAAGAATACGCCACATACGTTATCTAAAGCAGACACTAATTTTCGACATGTTTATTGAAAAAATTGTCCAATCCCGGGATCCCGGGATATCCTGGGATTGAGGGTCGATGAATCCCGGGATCCCGAGATTGCAAAAATGTCCCGGGATTATCAGCCCTACTCAGGATGAATTGAGCTTGTCAGAGAATGGAACTAACAGGCCACAAGGGCATCCAGGATTTCCTCGATAATTTTAGGTACGGTAAGGTAAATGACCTTACAAATTAGCAATTACAGCACCCAACATAATTGTTGTACCCTAGACAGCAATTACTTAAAGTAAAATTGGAATGTGCCAGGAAAATGAAACTTAAATGAATATCAGAGAATCTTTAGACAAAATACCAAACTACTGCGCCTTGCCAGACTGATCTGGTGCGCCTCGCCAGATCACTGCTTGTAGTGATTGACCTCCGCAGCCCTCAGCTAAGCAACATACTGGCGACCAGCGTTGAGGCTGTTCGGCCTCACCATGGTAAAGCTGAAAGCGATGTCTTCCTGAGGCTTGGATGGGCAGCAGGAAATTTATCTTCCAGCACTGCCATGAAGTCATTCACCAGGCTTTCATTTCAATTTTACTTCAACAGTGAGGGTCTGAAGTACCTTTTGAGCTTTGTTCTAAATTGTTCTAAATATCATAATATTTTAAACCCTCATTTTTTAGATTGTTTTGTGGCAAGCTTAAATAAAGAACGGGCAGATATTGACCATACTGTCCAATATGCTCCAGCCTTAGGTGAACCACAGCCAGATACTGCCCGTAAAAAGGCGCCTGCATTAGCAGTTTGATTCCACTGACTATAGGAAATACCAGTGCACAATGGCTACAAGAAATTAGTTCCGCGTCTTTTCTCTTGTCCTATAAACATGGAAAGACAAGAAATAACACTTGCCTTCTCTTAAAGCGCACCTATAAACTAAAACAAACTCTTACCTCATAAACAAAAAAATTAATACAATAGACAAACTGAAGTGACTTCGCCGCAGAAATAAAAACATGTTCAGTTGCAGCCGACAGCACTACTAGCACATTTTGGTTAGTACTAGTTATGGCATTTTCCAATTGATCTCGTAGAAAACGTTTTTTAAAACGAATTTTTTACCTGCCAGAAACAGCCTGCAGATCCCCTACACCCAACGGTGGAAAAACGGATCGTGGGGGGAATATTACTCACAATACATCTTGGTCCACTGCGATCAGGGGAAATTTTACCCACAATGCATCTTGGTCTACTGCGATCAGGGAAGATATTACCCACAATGCCTTACAACTTTGGAGTACCCGTCCTTTACTACCCTGGTATAAGCTACCTCTCCAAGTACATGATCGCTCTCCTGGGCGGAGCAAAGATTTGTTTGCTCTACAGACCTAGTGTAAACACCTTTTTAAAAAAATCCGGCGTTTGGGGGCAAAAGATAGTTTGCCCCCTCGAGCGCTTTGGGGGGCCATGGTCGGAATGCCCCCCCTGCGTCCGCCAATGGACCCTAGGTCATCAGGCCACCTTGTAGCTCCGATTTTCGCCTCTTACGGCCGATTTTGCCGCTCAGGCTGCTGTTGACCAGCTAAATAATCTGGTAACTGATAAAATACGGTAATATTATATTTGTAAAAGTATCTGGAAGGGCACAGTAATACAGTCCTTCAAGTGATCAGAAGACTTGTGCGTTTCGATTCAATACTATCCATACATGCCACTGGTAGGTGAGAGTAAAGGGGGCGTGGGTGGGAACTGCCCTTGTGGGGTGACGAGTGGAGAGGTCCGCGAACACACGGGTGTGGGAGCTGGTGGCGGCGGACACCCGTGTCTCCCGTGCGTGGGAGCTGGTGGCGGCGGCACCCGTTTCTCCCGTGACACGGGTGTGGGAGCTGGTGGCGGCGACACCCGTGTCTCCCGTGCGTGGGAGCTGGTGGCGGCGGCACCCGTTTCTCCCGTGACAAGTATGTGGGAGCTGGTGGCGGCGGCACCCGTGTCTCCCGTGCGTGGGAGCTGGTGGCGGTGGCACCCGTTTCTCCCGTGACACGTGCGTGGGAGCTGGTGGCGGCGGCACCCGTTTCTCCCGTGGCACGTGCGTGGGAGCTGGTGGCGGCGACACCCGTGTCTCCCGTGGCACGTGCGTGGGAGCTGGTGGCTGCGACACCCGTGTCTCCTGTGCGTGGGAGCTGGTGGCGGCTGCACCCGTTTCTCCCGTGGCACGTGCGTGGGAGCTGGTGGCGGCGGCACCCGTGTCTCCCGTGCGTGGGAGCTGGTGGCGGCGGCACCCGTTTCTCCCGTGACAAGTATGTGGGAGCTGGTGGTGGCGACACCCGTTTCTCCCGTGACACGTGCGTGGGAGCTGGTGGCGGCGACACCCGTGTCTCCCGTGCGTGGGAGCTGGTGGCGGCGGCACCCGTTTCTCCCGTGACACGTGCGTGGGAGCTGGTGGCGGCGACACCCGTGTCTCCCGTGCGTGGGAGCTGGTGGCGGCGGCACCCGTTTCTCCCGTGACACGTGCGTGGGAGCTGGTGGCGGCGACACCCGTGTCTCCCGTGCGTGGGAGCTGGTGGCGGCGGTACCCGTTTCTCCCGTGACAAGTATGTGGGAGCTGGTGGCGGCGACACCCGTTTCTCCCGTGGCACGTGCGTGGGAGCTGGTGGAGGCGACGCCCGTGTCTCCCGTGCGTGGGAGCTGGTGGCGGCGGCATCCGTTTGTCCCGTGACAAGCATGTGGGAGCTGGTGGCGGCGGCACCCGTTTCTCCCGTGGCACGTGCGTGGGAGCTGGTGGCGGCGACACCCGTGTCTCCCATGACAAGTATGTGGGAGCTGGTGGCGGCGGCACCCGTGTCTCCCGTGACACGTGTGTGGGGGCTGGTGGCGGCGACACCCGTGTCTCCCCAACCGTCGTCCGGCGCAGCCGTGACGTTAGGGGTGACAGAAATGACTTTTCTTGAAAACTTGTGGTCTCTGCTTTTCGAAAGGTGCTCCGGACTGTGGGGAATCTAATGAGCATAAATTTATATGTATCCAAGGTCGGCTGACCCCCTGTACATGGGGTCTGAAGATAACCATACCATATTTCAATGTTTTGGCTACCGAGCCTGGTGCGTTGTGGTATTGTGTTTATTGAATTTTGTTTCCCTTTGCGAATGAATTGTCTCATGCTCTTAACTATTTTACAAAAAAAAACATTTATTTTCCTTGTATCCCACTATTTTGCTTCCGCTTCCAGGATGTTTATAAATGAGCGATATAGCTTAGACCCTGAAGCGCCCCAAAACCGAAAACACAACACAACGATACTCATAAATGAAAGCATTTTGGATTAGCATTTCGTGGTTGACTAAAGACTGCAGTTTTTACTGCGAATGAAAATAAATCTTCCTAATAAAATGTTTGCTTTGCAGTCACATGTCTCGCTTCCGTATCCGCCTCAATTTTGGATGTTTTAGAATAATCGGGGCTTGTAGTTAAAGGTAATACTATGTTTATGCCCAATCCCCAACGGAGTTTTATCAGTTGAGAGATCCAGGGTTGATTTTGTTCTTATTTACATCTAATTGAAGGTCCTGGCAAGAGTTATAGTCGCAAAAATACACAAACAATTGATTGTAGTAAATCAGGAGGGCGGGATTTGGCTGGATCTATCCATCGGTTGAATATTGCAAACTGTGTTTCATTTGAATTTAATAACACCCAATTATAGTGAGAGAAGGCAGGAATAAAATTCAAACCTGGATTCGATCGCATTAAAAGACAAATACGAGGTTTTACCTGTGTTTATTTCGGAAGGGCTTCCCATGATAGCTCTTATAAATATTCAATTCATTTTATCTTACTGATTACATGACAAAAACCATTCAGTATCGGATCAACGTGACAACTAAGTCGCTGTTGGAACACTTTCAGGTTTCTTTCGTACATCACATTCGCTCTCTTCCTAGATCACGATGTCACCAATTTTCTTTTCAGGTTTCAGTCTATCACCAACCAGTTGGCTGGTGTTGTCAAATGTTTCCAAAAAGTGGAGTATGTGCGCATCTTGGCAGCGGTGGGAGTGGCGATTGGTGTGCATCTCGTTGTGCCTTTCGTATCTCTCTCGTCCAGCAGCTCCACTGACTACTCACACATTCTGGAAGCTTCCCACAACTGTATGTGGACTGACTACGACAACAGCAGAGGAGCAACAGGACTTCTCTTGGCCGGCCTTCTCATTCGTGAGCGAGGACAGGTTTCAACTGGCCCGTTCTCCCGAGGAGCTGCTGAAGCTCGCACAAGGTGCGCTCGGGACGCAAAAGCCTGAGAACTGCAAAGTTTTGAGCATACTTCCGGGCTGACTTGCAGCTGGATGGTTTAGACAGAGAGGGACGCCTTCCAGCTCGGCTCAGACCCAGACCTCGATGATCCACATCAGTTATTGAAGATTGATCACAACAAACTGGCGTCTGCATCGATCAATAATCTCAATCCAGAAAGATCCGTTGGCGCAGTTTACTAAGGACTCAAGATAAAAGGCAAGAAAGCGCTAGGAGCAGTCAACCTGGCACAAATGAAAAACAAATGAATACAGCTGATCGAAGCAGAATAAATGGACATAAGCCGCTCCAAAGAACTCACCAAAAAACAGGGAGAGGTTCCTTAGATTCTGAGTGAATGGGACCATAAACAGCAGAAACTAAGAAGAAAAGGGTGGAAAGAAAAGAACGGGTCAATCTCGCTGCAGAGAGACAAAGGAACACAGATTAGGCGTGGATTTGTGATATGACCCTGAGGATTTGTGTTAGGCAATCAGTGAGATGACATAAAAAGAGTTCGGTGGTCCTTTTACGGACGTAGCCTAAGTTGAGATATTCATGGCAAGTGAGCTCAATAAGACCGAAAAGAACAAAATGTTTTATTTGAAAATAACGTACGCAAAAAAATAATGTGTCACATATCCCAAGCAGGCAGACATATTCCGAATGAACAGGAACTTAAACAATCTCTCGAAAGAAATGTAGGCAAGAAACCTGGAAGTGTTCCCACAGCGAATAAGTTGTCACATCGATATGACCCTGAGGATTTGTGTTATACAATCAGTGAGATCAAATAAATGTTGATAGGAGCTATCATGGAGCCACTTCCGAAATAAACACAGTTCCAACCTCGTATTTGTTTTTCAACGCGATCAAATCCAGGTTTGAATTTTATTCCTGCCTTTTCTCACTGGTATTGGGTGTTATTAAACCAAAATGCAACACAGCTTGCAATATTCAATCGATGACTAGATGCAGCCAAATCCCACCCTCCTGATTTCCTATAATTAATTGTTTGTGTATTTTCGCAACTATAACTTTTGATAGAACCCTTAATTAGATGTCAATGATAACAAACCGACCGTGGGTCTCTCCAGGCATAAAACTGTCTTTGAGATAAAGTATAGCCGTAGTATTACCATTAAATGGAAACCGTTAAATATATAATTTCAAATATGAAGGAATTATTCAAAACATTCAAAATTGCAGCGGAAACTGAAGCGCGAATTGTGAATGCGAAGCAAATATTTTGCTAGGAAGATTTGTTTGTGTCCCTAGTAAAAAATACGGTCTTGAGACAGCCATGAATTGTTAATTTTTTTCATTTATGAGTATCCTGGAAACAGAAACAGAAGCGAGATAGTTGGATGCAAAATAAATCAACGTGAAACGATATTCTCTGTTTTTTTAAACAATTACGAGCTTGAGAGAGGTCATTCACAACTGTAAACAAAATTCAATGAACGCAGCACCACAACCCCCAAGCGTGGTAGCCAAAACGTTGGAAATGGCATTCTTATCTTCAGACCCCATGTACAGGGGGTCAGCCGATCTTGGATACATACAAATTTATGCTCTTTAGATTTCCCACAGTCCGGAGCACCTTTTGACATGCGGAGATCACAAGTTTTTAAGAAAAGTCATTTCTGTCACCCCCCTAAGACGTGTACGCTTGTATGGCGGTGGGTGTACCCGCCCCTCCCAGCGTCACACAGAATTCGAGAGAAGTCGTGCCCGTCCTGTGGGCGGTCGGGTAGCAGGCTTGAGACTTCAATGCGCCCCCAATCAACACCTCTGGGCCCATGGGTGGATCCAGGATTGCCGATCGGGGAAGGGGCACATGTTCGGGAGGTGCCAATTTTGGACGACAAAGTCCATCAGGTGGGCGCCAAATCTAATCGTGGGGCGTTGATACTCGCATCATTCGGAGGAGAGGAGGTGGGAAACAACATTTTAGGGGGCGTCATCAACATTTCAGAGAGCACCGAGGGTCGATCGGAGGGAAAATGCCCTTCTGAATCTGTCTTTACTGGGTCCTGAGACCCGTGGATGTGGATGTCAGCGACCCTATACGCTATGCGACCTCCCTACCTGACCTGCCTCATCCTTTGCGTGCGGTTCGCTGCGAGCTGAGGTCATTTTGTCTCTCGAGGCTGGCTTCTAGGTCAATCGTCGCCATACTTCACCTCGTGTTGCCCTCCCGGACAAATGTCCCTACCCTCTTTGTCATTCCCTCATTTGGCATTCAGCATTCGTCGCGACCCAAGAGGAATTTCTCCCCCAGGTTAGAGGCGGGCGCCCCCGGTTGGCACCACCGGAACTTTATACTGGACACTCACCCATGGTTCAATCTGAGCTAGGGCCATTCTCTGCTCGCCCTGAAAGGTCCAGGTGCTTCCCCAGTTGAGTGACCCTCCCGACGATTTCCTGATCTGGCCACCGAATCTACGACGGTCACGGCTGATATATCTCACGGTCGCTTCCCCCTGGCTGATATGAGATAGTGTTTTATTTGGATGTGTCAGGGCACGCGCTAAGCCTGATGACTCGCCGTCCCTCGGACATGCTTAACAAAATTTTTAAGGACCTTTTTACCTTGCTGTGACTTTCACCTCCTTTTTTTGTTAAAATACGATTACCTGGTATGTCTCAGGGAACACGTCACAGGTGGTCTCGCGAAGTACAGACAGGGACGTGGTAGAGCTAGGATGCGCGCTCGAGGTTCCGAGTCTGGATATCTTTACCTTATCGGTGCAGCCCCTTTGGTCTTCAGCGTTGTCCAGTCTTGCAGCCGGCGGATCTGGAAAAAAGATAGTAACACGAGTAGTCAAAGGCTTAACAACAGGGCCTTATGTGAATTTCATTTAGGCTATTCCTCCACTTTGATGCCAATTTCCCATGCATAAAAGTGTATACACCTAAAAGCCAATCTAGCTTCTCTTGTCACGATACATTTTCAGGTCAATGGTTAAAATGCAGTAAAGGTAAAAATGACATAGTTAATTTCATTAGAACATATAGTGTTTCTGAACAGTTCAGTGTGTGTTTCTGAAGTGTGTGTTTCTGAAGTGTTTCTGAACGTCCAGAAGATATATTCAATCTGACATGTACGCAGTTAGGAACACTTGCCTCGTGGGTTAATAGGCACCGTGCCCTATGTACGCACAGCCTCACTTTCACAGCAATCGTGCTCAATTATGTTGTTTTTTCGTTTAAAGAATCCTAAAATGTCAAAATATTGTTCCTTTCTATCAATATGTGGCCACTTGTGGAAATACTTAACCCACCTACATAGATGCTTACCGTATAGTGAAACGCTAGCCACTGCAATTAACAGGACTCCATTTTCTCACGGCAATCGGAAAAATTTAGCTTACACGTCCGCGAACACTTATGACGAAGAAGGAAAGACCACCGAGTGTGGTAAGATAGTCAGCTGACTTCAGTTTGACTGTGGTGTATCCTAGGGATATTTTTCTTCCGATCGTGCTTAATTAAGCGCATTGTGCGATTGGCTTTTTCCCTATACTCGAGGACAGTGGTGGATCCAAGGGGCCTCAGGGAGGGGCTGCAGCAGCCCCCGTGCAAGAACGAGGCTTAATCGTCTGCAGGGGCAGTGGCTTGTCGTAAAGTGGCCGACATCGGTTTGCACTTGACCGTAAACGATCCGCATCCAAGTGTGCGGATGGACATCCACCTGCCTAGCCCAAAAATCCTCATATTAAAATGAAACAGTCGCCCTTTGAGGCGAGCAAATGTGTGTGTGTGTTTTTTTGAGACCATGGATGTCTCCACACGTTAACTAGACGATTTATTATGTTGTGTGCCTCATTGGAGGCAGGGTTACAGGCAGCTATACGGAGATAACATGTTGGAGCTCACGGTTCCCCTGTGAACTCCAGTAGGTAGTTCATCCTATAAGGTTAAAACTTATACGACAGACAGTTTTTCCTGGCCCCAGCCCACCTTAAAATGTGTTATTTTTCAGTATCACTTGTGTGCAGCACATTTGTATTTGCTTGTTATTCATCGCCTAGGTGCGATGGGAATCGAATGATGCAATGCAAGCAGTCATTTACGTCTAAAATAGCTATAGCTAGATCCAGTACAATCTTAAATGCGAGTAAAAGAGGCTAATATGTGGTTCATGTTATTGCTAGATGTGAATAGCAACACTAACGGGAGACACGACAACGATGAAGACCGACCTATCTCCCTTCCACTGCCATTGAACATGTATTATGATAAATTGAGTCACGCTCGAAGTCGGACATATTTCATATCCTACTGGCATCATGAATGAGAACAGGATAAGGAGGAAAATGATATTCTTTACTATGATTGTAATACTGGCAATATTTTGCTTCAGCATAACGTAAGAATAACAAGTGGCTACTGATTTGCCAGTGGTATTTCCCTGCCTGGCTGGCCATCGCTGTCTCTGCGGTGAGGGAATATTTCCCCTGGCCTTCTACTGCAGCATTTTAGAGCTTACAGGTCATCAATATGAGATTGGCGGTGTTGAGTGACATGCTCGCTATCAGTTGAATGAGTTTGCAGAGCGTAAGACTTGTTTACTTTTGGTGATGGAGGGTTAACTGCGAGCGAGAGAGAGAGAGAGAGAGAGAGAGAGAGAGAGAGAGAGAGAGGAGGAAGGCAAAGCGAGATGCAGGGAGGGAGAAATATGGAGGGTGATAACGAGACAGATGTAGTGGAGAGACAGGGAGAGAAGGATATCCAAGGCCTTTGCTCTTTCGCCAATTTTCCTGTAATGAAATTTTATATGCCGTAGAAGTAAGTGCATTGATGGTCATGACTAAGTAAGAGGCAGATTCGAATGAACAGATCGACCATGGAAGCAAACACTTCAAACACTTTGGGTGAAGAGGTTTCAGAGGGGCTTCGTGCTTGAAACAAGTGCGCTCACTATTCGATCCTCTTCACATCTTCTTAACACCAGCATCATTAAAATTGATGCTGAGAATGAGCCTGACAACAGATAAGAGCTTGAGAATCCGGGCTAATACCGCCACTCACTGTGCCAGCAAAAACTCGTTTTCCACAATACTAACCAAGTTGTGTCACACAGTTCAAAACTCACCAAAAAGGCTGCTAAGTAGTACTCATCAATCCCAGCATAACCCATGGCGCCATATTACCCAGCATTCACCCCATCCCACAAATGATGAGACTCCCCAACTCTGGATCCAACTCAGTCCTGAAGTTTCTCTTATCTGACCGCGAGGTTAACAATTGGATCTGCGGCAGATGAATTGACGGAAAGTCGGAAAGTCCAGCTGGGGTCCGGAGAGTTGCCAGATCCGGTCCGATACCAGAGCCACGTCCCTAGGGGAGGCTGCCGCATCGTTAAACGCCTCCGGGACCCCTCTCTAACTGCCGAGTCGCACTTCCGCCGTCCCCTTGCAGCAACTTGAGCTGTGCAGCATTCGACCCCAGCTGAGACGAAGACTGGATGTTTGAGACTTGTTGGCCGGCGGGGGCAAGCGTTGGACCGGTCGGCCGACTCGGCCCGGCTCGTTATAGCCGCCAAAACGGCCCGTTAGTGGAAACAAACGAGCTGCTACCAGCCGCCAGACTGCACACCGCCACTCAGTCGGCTTTTTGGCGTTGTGCCGTTGTAATTGAGCGCTAGAGCCGAGGCAGAAGCTGCTGGCCGCGCTGTCTAGTCTCTGGACTGATGTCCATGGCGGCTCCGGTCGGACCCGTCCACCACACCGTCGGTGAAAATTACGGGCAGGCCGGCGACACGCGCCAAAATTCGTCACGCAATTGTCAGCCTATCGAAGTGGACGGATAATCGCCATCGATTGTTCTGGCAGGTGGCTGAGGCATGGGCCAGCGGCTTAGGCGGATAGCAGTGCATCAACCACTGGTGAAAGAACAAAGCGGGTCGCTACGTATCGGATGAACGAGGGCAGGCTAATGGCGTCCAGCGTGATAATGGCTGAGTAATGCCTTTTAACGCACCCCATTTGATGGTATCTAGTTCAGGTACTCGTATCACGAATGGAGCCAAACCTGAACGCAATTGCAGAGGATGTGATGCAGCAGGCACATTCTTACAAAGTCAGAACGCCTGGCTCATCTCTATTTCTAGCTAAATCCACTTCTTCATAAGTTTCAAATTCCAAGGTGGGTTTTCATTAGTTTTTACGCCAATGTCCAGGTGTTCAGTACGTAGTATAGGTGTTTAACACGCGCACTGGAGGGGGCCCTCTGACGGCCCCTCCCATTTTTCCAAGTTGGCCGAAAAACCTATCGTAGCCGGAACACGATGGTCGACCTCATCTGGGATAATTTAATGGCGCGTTGATTTGTGAAATAATTTTGAAAATCCGTCGAATTTGTTATCTATTTATAGGCTTTCAAAGACAGGCCTACGGTTTGAGACCACCGCAATCGTGCAGTCGGACCAGTTCGCTTGCTTTGAAGACAGAGCGGTGATGTCATAACACCATATAAACAGGATGATATGTCAAGGTCACCTGATCTGAAGGTCAATTTCAAGGTCAAAGGTCACTCATCAAGGTCGTACCAGCACTTTCAAGGCCATTGTCCCCAGTTCTTCCGATCAAATGGTGTACCTGAACCCACAAATGAAAGTCCAACGGACCCGGTCGGACGTATAATTGTGCTATGACGTCATAGTTAAGGTAAATCAAAAGTCAAAGTCAAAATCCTCATAGTTCAAGGTCAAAAGTCAATGTCCAAGGTCATGGGTAAAGGTCAATGCTATAGTACTAGTTGTAGTGTACATTATAGGGAGCATACCATATTGTGACGTCATAGTTGAATGACCTTGACCCCGAAATTGTAGGAAAAATTATCTGCGACCTTCGCTCTATGCCCCTGGTCCGCCTTTAGCAGATTCCCGGTTTTCCCGCATAATTACGGCATTTCCCAATAGGTCCCCAGCACGGCCAAAATTCATGGATTATTCACACTTCCACACTATTGCGGTGGCTTTTAAAGTGTTGTCGTAATGAGTGAGTATGAAGTGATACAGACTATGGAAGAAGACTATAAGGTAAGAATGAGCAAAGATAGGGATGAAGAGGATGGGGTTCTAGCCGGTGGGGTCGCTGCAGCCACAGGCGCATGCGCTCACAGCCCCCAGGTAGAATAAGGACAATGATTACCGGAAAAAAAACACACACACACATCGAACAATTAAACTCAATGATAAGGGCGTAAAAAGCTTGATTCTTCGACTTGGTATTCATTTTGCCTTCGATCTTATAAATTTCGTTCCTTCTGCTCCGTCTTCTCCGTGACAGTGTATATTTCCATACTTTATTACTGCTCACTTCTTGCGTTTTTTTCTCTTCTTTAATCTCCAGTCCTGATATTTAATTTCAAAAAAAGTATTTTTGCTTCTTCTTTAAAAATCAACCATCTTTCGTTTCATTTCAAAGTAATGTCACGGATAACAGCTACAAATAGATACCTTCACTCTATAGGCAGAGCTGAATCTGCGTTATGCACCTTCTGTTGCGAATCCATTAAACTAAGAGCACCTGTTTTGGTCATGCCCAAAGACCCAAATCTATATTAAAATATTCAAAATCAGCTACGCGAGCAGTACAGTGTTACCTACCTTTTCAGAAGCCAGACTGGTTTCTTCCCTCCCTTGAAAGCGGTAAACAAATTGATATTCTTATAGTGACGGTAGCCAAGTTGGTCATATTCAAAGCCCGTTTAACTAAACGAGAACCAGCAGCGGCACATTTTATGCAGTATTTACGGTCAGAAGCCGAAAAAGAGGTAAAAGTTGCGAGGAAGAAGGATAGAATCGGGAATTTTACGAAAATGGGGAGAGATGGGAAGATTGGCCCTCCACCAGTCATAGCTCTCTGATGGCCGCAAAATATCACTGAAATTGAAAATAGCGTCCGGAGTGTACTTGTCTTTGCATTGTTGGAATGTAACTCACAAAGTGCATGCGTCACATACATATACACATTACACAAGTACAAAATTGCACACAAGCTGAAGCAATACGCGCATGCACGCACACACTCACCATACTCACCCACACACACGTCATACTCCCAGTCCTGCTCACAGTCCATACCCATAGTTACTCTTTCTACCCATACCAACAACCAAACACACAAAATGTCACTCTCCAAATCACAGGCTCTCTCGCTCCTACGTAAGACGCGTGTAGCGATTCACTCAGGTGAAGTAAAGCGAGAGATGCGACGTAGCGGAAGAGTGTTTTGAGATGAAACTTGTATGGAAAATATACCTGAAAAAAATCAACCATCCGGAAATATTTCAGTATCCCCACCGCAGAAGCATTTTTCTTCATGTTTCTTACAAGAACACGTAAAACGCAAGGAAAAATCAAGGAGAACGCAGAGCGACGAAAAGACAATAGTAGGCCAAAAGCAGCCCCTCTCCAGCAGCAAGCCCAGATCACCGGATATGACGTTAGGCCTCGTAGGATATATGATGGGAAAATAAATGATTAATCAAATGGGCTGCTTTTTTCCAAAAAGCAGCCCAGACTCTAAGATAAAATGCTTATTTATTGCATTTGAGATAAACTTGATTGCCGTGCATCCTCACAAGTTCGTAAGTGGGCAGTGCCATTAGAAGCAGTTTGACACACGGCTCAAAGGTGAAGGAATTCTTCCACTCCCGTGTGACGTCACTCAGGCGTGAAGGAACCCCTCTTGAACGTACCTTTAAGCAAATGAACCTTGGGCCAAAAGTGATGATATACTTGTTATGTTCATTTCCTTCTAGCTTGCGTCACATACGGTAGAGGTGAATGACAAAATTTACCACATCATTTAGCCAAATGAATGCGTCATTGTGTCATTTACCAGTATGATATCTTTGCTGATTTTTAAATAGAACCCAAGTGTTTTGCTCATTTTTATGGGCACGGCAAACACGTCCTTTCCCTGTAACTGAAAGAACTTAATTTGTTATTAAATTGACCTTTCTAGCCTCTTTTTTACTTTAATTGGCCTTTTATTTATTTGACCTTTATATCCTTGTTTGACCATGAAGATATTGACCTAGGTCAATGAAACTGGCTATGATGTAGTTCACCACAGAAGGCATCCATGCTCGAACCGGCAATTTTCTAAGTGTGTTAGTTTCCGAGATCTCGCGGGGAGTTACCAGGCACCCTTTCATTGCGCGTTAGTGCCAGACCCCTCTTCAGTTCAGGTTTTAAGGCGCAGTTTACCCGCGCGGGGAACGTGAAAACATTCCCGTAATCAAGCCCATCAATTTTCTTTAGATAAATACACTTTTGAGACATTTCAAATTTTTCCTCTCTCAGAAATGTTGTCTTTAACCCTTCGCGCTGAAGTTCAATTTGTAAGCAAATACTCAGACTCGTGCAATTTTTTCTCACGATATATGGAAATATTGAACTATGGAACCATGGAAGTCACTTTGGCCGTCATTCTGGACATCCAGCCAGCTGAAAAAGAAGCTCTGAAACCGTCTGATGCAATATGAAGGTCCCATTAGCAGCCGGGGATGACCAGACGTGATACGGCGGGAGGACATCGATTAAGCGGCCACGTGCCATAGTAACGGACGGCGCTAATCAGCCGAGTGAGCGGAGACCCCGACCAACAGCAGTTATGGTCAGCTGAGCGGACCCAGGTGTTTTCCTAGTCTAAAACTGAAAACATTGTCATGTCCAAGGCTTGTCAGAAGTCAAATAGTTTCGGGTTTTCGTTAAAAGTTCGTCTCTTATCTTCAGCAGCACATGGTAGAATGGTGGAAAACATAACGACAGTAAGCACTCTTGCAGAGTTTTTCCTGCTCATACCTTTGTAGCCCTCATTAACCATACATAACAGTTAAGATAAACATTAAATTCAAATACTGTGCCTTCGCAGTACGCGGCATTTGTTTATTTTATAGCAGTTCAGCATCCTCTTGCTATTAAAGAAAAATTACGCACTATTCTCTTCAGGGCTCGAGGAAGGCCATGCTGATCACGTCTCGATGGCCCCCGCTGCTCGGCATTTAATTTTTCTGGTCAGGACGCGGGAAGCTCAGTTGACCGGGTATACACAATTGGCACGAAGACCAGAATGGCAAAGCTCAACAAAACTTCAGTATCTTATTCCCAATTGGTTTCATGCACCTGAACCAAACTTTTAGGCCAGGTTATGTCAGGTCAAATAGTTATTCAAGATCAAGCGACCCAACCTCAAAACCCCGAATCACGAGTTTAAAGCAACGCCGAAGGAACATCTGGAAACCGATCAGTTCCAAGCAAAAATAATATGATGAGGTCACTGGGGTCGTCTGCATGTCTGCCTTCTAGACATTTTCAAACTGGTGTCTTAAGATGGGTTTAATATTTTATTTAGCCCATTGTTAGTCTATGGTGAAAAAACAAAGGGCTGACTCTTAGTAAATATTTGATAGATGGAAGTTAAAATTCCCATACCATGTATTCTTACCTCCACTTTGACCATTAATTTACTTGTTGAGCATCTGACCATTAACACGTGCCCCGCTGGGGTCCCTTGCATGACGCGCGCCGCTGGGGGCGTTTTTCGCCCCCCTCCGTATCTCATTTCCCACGAAAGCTAAGGAAAAATTACGGGCGGCGTTCGAAAGCTCTTGACGAGACGAAGAAAAGTTATAGGAGTATTTTTATGTCAGATCAAAATTGAGGTCAGCACAGGTCAAAGAAGGTTCCATAGGCTTACAAAGCGGTGTACGTTCCTCTCTCTAGATCTGTACTCAGGAGAGCTAGAACAAATATCTATGCATCATTGGATTTCTCTCATCACGGCGAATCGAATGATGTAAAACCTTGCTAGTGATGACCTTGCTAGGTCAAATAGTGGAAATGACCTGACGTCAAGCTAGGTCAGGGTCACAGAGTGACCTGGTATGTCATGTTGCCTATCAATCGACTCCCCGTGACAATATAAGCACAATGCAAGCAAAATGGGAGCTTTATCTCAATTCAGTGAGAATTTATTGGCAAAACAATCACTCTATGCTCCCGTGACCTAACATGACCTTTGAGAGGTCAGATGCTCAAAAACTGAACTTTATGGTCAAGGTTGTTGTAAGAATAGACGGTTTGAGGATTTTCAGCTTTATTATCCAGTATTTACTAAAAATGAGCCCATTCTATTTTTCACTATAGACTTATAATAGGGTGACCAAAAAATTGACCCCACCTTAGGTCAACAATATCGAAATTCAAAGATAACAGATTTGTAGACCCGGATGACCTTATTATATTGTGGAAGTTTCAAGCTGATCGGTTCGCTGATGTTCCCTAGGCGCTGCTTCAAACTCGTGATTTTAGGTTTTGAGGTGGGGTCACTTGACCTTGAATAGCTCCTTGACCTGACATGACCTTAACTCAAAAATTTAGTCAGATGTGTAAAATTGATCAGGAATAAGGTACGTAAGTTTCGTTGTTCTGCGCTTCTTCGTTTTTGTGTTATCTGGGGAAAACCAGGAGGGGGGGCGAATTTTGCCCCCCAGCAGGACGCGTGTTAAAAGGTCATGTGAGGTCACATTAGCATGTAGTGACTACTTTGCCAATAACTTCGCACCGCAGTGAAATAGATCTTCAATTTTGCTTTCATTTTGCTTATCTTGTCACGGGAGTCTATTGATTTGTAACATAACTATAACAGGTCACCATGTGGTCCTAAGAAGTCAAGCCATTTTTCCATTTGACCTGGCATGGTCATATTTTACATAATTCGATTTCCCACGATAGGAAGACTCCAATGATGCTTGAAGATTTTCTCTTGCTCCACTCAATAAAATTTATAGTGAACAATCTACAATACTCTGAGTTATGCCTCTGGGATACCCTTTTATCTCTGGTGACCGCAATATTGACCTGCCAGAAAATAGGCTTATCATTTATATTTGTCTCGTCAAGAGCTTTCTGACGCCACCCATAATTTTTTTACCTTTCCAGGAAATGAGATACGGTGGCAGGGAGGGGAGGGTGAAATACCCTCCCATTTCCTGCAGCGGGGCGCGCGTTAAGCTATTCACGGGTGGATACAGCTTTCATTATCGACGGGGAGGCACATCGGCCGGGTTTGCATCATGTAGGCCGAAACACAGTGTAGTGTCGTCGGGGTTTTGCTCCAACTTTTGCTCGCTCTGAATTCGCTCTTGATAGCCTTTATGTCAGAAAAATATTGAATTGGCAGGCAACTTGATGAAACCTTTTCTGAAGGGCATGAGCAACATCAGTGTGCACTATTTCTTCATCGACCATGGGAACGGGCCAATCGACTCCTGTATCCGGATGCCTTGTGCGATTTTGCCACTCGCTCTTAGTTCTTCTCTAGAAGGTGAAGTTTGGGATTAGTACCCGTAGTAACTAAAGGAATTCTACAAGAACAGCGCTGACAAATTTTGGATATAAAATCCAATATTTGCATTGAATATCTGTTATTTGAATGTTAGCATGAAAAAGAGAAAATGACTCCTAAGAGCCTATACAAATGCTTCATTTTAAATATTTTTTACAATGGTCCGTGCTGCCTCGCCATCTTTTGCATGGGTCGTAGCATATTTTTTCTGGCTCGTATGCAACTTCATAACGTGTACCGAGGGCCTTGGTACCAATCTCAGATCCCCCCCCACCATCAGCAGTTGTTCACTGGCAGGCCTGGCGGTGGATGGTCAGCGGGTATCTAATACTTGATATCTAATTCTTGATACTTGATATTACCTGATATCTAATACTTCAGCCTGTTTTAGTGCTGCTGTACCAGTGTATGGTTGGATAATACTTTTAAGCTTCTGAGCACTATTTTGTTATATGCAACAGGTATTTTCCAGACAAGAATCGTACCAACGCCAGACGTCTCGCGCCCTTCTGAAGTTCGCGCGCTGAGGTGATACTTTTTCATCGCCTCGGGTGGACAAAGGCGATAGGACACGTGTGTGATGTTATGGCCTTATTCGTCATCTCTATGCTTGGGCACACTAAATATTTTGAATTAAGATATATATATATATATATATATATATATATATGTGTATATATGTGTATATATGTGTATATATGTGTATATATGTGTATATATGTGTATATATGTGTATATATGTGTATGTATATGTATGCATATATATATATATATATATATATATATATATAGTATGTTTCGTTAAAAATTACAGAGAACTTAGCGTTCGTTCTCTTCGAGTTAAGAGACTCAAGCGTGCGAATTAAGCGTCTATCGTCTTGGTAAAATTGATGCAGAATTGAACTAAAGGCCACTAAAGGCATGCGACGTTTCATTGTTATGAACAACATCTTCAGGTATAAGTGATGCATATTTTACTAAAGTGATACATATATAGTGATAATAATATCAAAATACAGTTCAAAACACTCATCCTCTCGGATCAAGAATGGTTAAGACTTTGATAGGTTTTGGAGTGTTGTGGCGAGGAGCATGATGATAAGTTGATAAGGTGTTCACTGGCCTGTCCCCTCGAATCCGAGGGTCTGGCTACACTATGACTGAAATTGTTTATATTTACTACAAGATTCTGATGAAGGGCTGTGCCCGAATATACAATGTTCAGTGTTTTTTTACATCCGGATTCGAGGGGACAGGCCCTGGGACAGGCCAAAGTTATAAGGCCTTGGGACAGGCCAGTGAACACCTTATGGTTAAGACTTTTTTTAATCAGTGGTTTAGAAATTTGAATTAAATCACACGAAATCAAACGGAGGGCGCTTATCATTAGAAGATCAATGATTATCAATGAAAATTATCCAGTGTGGCATTATTATCGATAGATCAGAACATTAAATACTAGTCTACGTCACTGCCCATGAAAAGTCCCCCCCAACACTATCACATTATGACCTCGGCCCAAGAGAGGCACTGTCAAACACGGACAGCGCTGATGCGATGTGCATCTGCCTATTGATTGTAGGATTGATGTCCCTGATATATACTGCCTCCAGCACTTGGAGCCTTTTCTTATCATGGCATCTCGCTAGGATTTCCGTGTTTTGGACCAGCAAGTCTCTGGTTAGTCGTTCCCCGTGTGAGCGGCGCATGTACTTTTCTGGAGCTCCATCTTGCAGGTGCATGGTCAATCTTCTCGAAAGCGTCGTGGTCGTGAATCCAAAGTAGCTACAATCGGAGCGGTGCGCACAGTCACCAGCAGGGCAGTTGAACTTGTAGACTACGTTAGTGGCTTTCAAGTCAGATTGGTCTTGAGACAGGTTAATCTTCATTATCAGGCTGGATACTCGTGGACTTTTGTAGTATATCACCAGATGGGGACGGTCACTTGGTTGGCTCGGTTTACAGTTGCTGTGGATGATCTCATTCAGGGCCTTCTCGTCCTTCAAATGTGCTGAAGACATGCTGCTCTGGTAGAACAGCTTAATCGTTGCCCCGGTTGTCGCTGTCCGTGTTGCTTGAGATCGGCAGGATTTATCGAGTTGTTTCTTAATAATATTATCGATGTCATTTATGCTGTAGTCGTTACAGCGTAGGATGTTTTTGATACGGTCAAACCCTTGGTGCACTAAATTCCAGGAGGAACATTGTGTTGGAGCGCGGTGGACGTAAGCTCGAATAACACTCTCCTTGTAGGGTTTCGGGCACTCGCTTTTCCCGTTTAAGCAATGTCCTGTGTTTTTCTCTTTCCTGAATACTTCTGTCGTGAATTCCCCAGTAGAGCCTTCGATGAACGTATCTAGAAACGGGATTTTATTTTTGTTGCTTTCTTCAGTGGTGAATTGCAGTGTTTACTCTTCTTCGAGCAGAGTTTTGAGTTTCTGGAGTTGGCTTCTGTCGAGAATGTCCACCCATATATCGTCGATGTAACGGAAATACTTGAAAGAAGGAATGTCCATACGGCTTAGAGCCTTTTCTTCCACGAAGCTCATGTAGCTCTGGGCGAAAAGTACTCCCAAAGGGGAACCCATTGCTACCCCATCTACTTGGTAAAACAGCTCACCCCTGGGACAGCGGAAAGGGGGACTTTTAGTGCATGTAGCCCACATATCTTCGATTATTTTCCTCGGTACTCGAGGAGGCGGCAGAGTAGGATGGTTGCAAGCATAGTCGAGGATAATAAGTATAGATTCGTTAATCGGCACGTTAGTGAATAAACTGTGCATCTAAAGATGCAAGCATCTCTTTTCTCTCGGGAAGCTTTAGGACCTCGATGAACTCAGAGGCG